>CM039317.1:171421797-171994023 GCA_022316695.1 Camellia oleifera | reverse complement strand
TGTAGGAGGAAAGGGGGAGAGGGATAGCTTCGGCCTTACGCCATGGCGAGTTAGCAGGAAGATCAAGTTTTTTGGCTAAGGACATCCAACCAAGGTTAAAACCCCTGTTGCATGCCTGCTTAACTTGCAACTTGTACTCTTCTGCCACATTGGCCATTCCTTGGGCGTATGCCTTGTCATCGGCCGCTTTTATTTCGGCATCCTTTGTAGCTAGCGCTTGCTGGAGCTCTTTCTCAGCCTGGGCCGCTTTATCCTCGGCCTCTTTCTTCTGGGCTTCGGTAACGTTCTTAATGGCTTCAGCAGCCTCGGCCTTCTCGTCAGCCTCTTGCTGGGCCTGAGTGGCAGCCTCGGCCTGATCTTCTAGAACCTTCATTTTGTTTTTGAGATTTTTATTTTGCTTTTGAAGGGCAGCGCACTCCTTCTCCATCTCGGCCAATTTCTCCTTGTTCTCAAAGGCCTGCATGGAGAGAGAGTGGGCGTGTTGAATGGCCTGAAAGAAAACAAGGCAGAAATTATTACAGAATATTGCAAAACTTTATAAGTATAGAGAAAACAGCAGAAAGAAAAGTTGTCAAATTCAAGAACTTACTTGCACAGAGCGCTGCAGCATGAGGGCATAGTTCTCGTATTCGTTCATCTTGGCGTTACGCTCGAGATCGCCTTCGAGGAGAACTGCAGTACTGAGCGCCACGGCGACGTTAACGTCGGTGGCGCTTTCATGGGCATAAACGGGCCTGTTCTCAAGGGTAATTTGAGGCACCCAAGAAACCTTTTGAACTTTGGACCCCGAGGTCATCCCAGACGATGACCTCGGCCTTTTTGCCTGAGTAGAGCCTAATGGATGAGCCTCCGCAGGTCTTTTGGCAGGAGCAGAGGAGGCCTTCTTGTTCTCGGCCAATTGAGAGATTGGTAAAGCATTTTCAACATCGGCCTCAGTGGCCTTGGATTTTGGTGGGGGCTTCTTGGTCTTTTTCGGCTTCGGTGGGGGCATTGTTTGGGATGGTGCAGCATCCACATCGGTTGGCAGATCGGCAAGAAGGTCCAACACCACTGGCTTCGGGCGCACTATCTCGGCTATTTTGACAAGACGTCGGCGACGCTTTCTTTCTTGAACTGGAAGCAAGAATGGTGCCGATGTGGAAGGAAGATCGGCTGGATCAGAAGTAGAACCTTGATCTGTCCGGGATGTAGATGTGGCTTGGGTTGTGGCTGTGGACGAGCTCTTCTTCTTCTTCTTTGGAACGTCGGCCAAGGTAGACTTGTATGTTGGGATGAAGTTTAACAGCAGTGGAGCTTTGCGTTTATGGATTGGTAGGTCCAAGAGCTTCTTCAATCCTTTCCCAGGATAATAGGACTGGCGAAAGTCCTTGGGAGGCTTACGAACATCTGCAAAAGGAAACACAACATCAGAAACAAATTTGTTGGAAAAATTGTGGAAAGCAACAGTTAAGCAGTTAACACATGGATCTTACCCTTGCTCTCCTTGACCGTTCGAGGAAGAGGGAAGAGATGAACTTCTTCATCTGGGCCAAATTCCCAGTTCCCAGAAGCGATTAGATAATCATCTCCAGCCCCTTTGTTGGAGTCTGGAAGGTCGGCTACAATCTTAAACTCTGTGGACCTCGGCTTAAGGTAATAGACATAACCTTTTTCCTTAAGGTTCAGGGCACACATGGTGTAGCAGTATTGGATGTCGGCAAGAGTGATCCTAACACTCTTCTGCCGAGCTAAGGCTATTATACCATTAAGCGTCCTATAGGCGTTAATGGCAAGTTGCATAGAGTTCAAAGAATAGTAATGAAGGACCTCGCGAAAGAGAGGATCAAAAGGGAATCGAAGTCCACACTGGACGAAGGCTACTATAGGAAAATGCATGTTATCATCCTCGGGCATAATGGAGTCGTTCTCCCCAGCTAGCCTGAGGTGAACATCGTGGGGGATGGAGAATTCTTGCCTAAAGTACTCTAGTTTGGTTGGGTTGTTAACCCTATCTCTCCACACACCCATGGATTTGGTATACGAGTACTTGGCTACAGAGACAGAGTTTTTCTAAAGGGTTTTTGGGACCTCGGCTTGAGGTTAAAGTATGTATTGATAAATTTGTTTCAGTTTTTCCTAGAAAATGAAGGTCCTACAGACAAATCCCAAACCTAGATCTACGATGAACGAGTATGGAAGGCAGAAATCTGGAAAACAGAAAAGCAAGAACGAAGCTTCAGATTCAAGAACACAAAGGGTTGAAGACCAAGAACAAGAGGTGCAACAGTGCAAGTGTGCATAACATGTGCAAGAATCAGGAAATAAAGACGTGTTCAGATAAGTGATTCACAAATCAAATACTAGAGCAGAACAGCAGTGGCAAGAAATTCCAGAAATAATCAAGAACTGAGAAAAGGGGGAAACTGGCTTACCAGAAAAGGTGGAGGCCGGAATGAGCTACGCCGAGGTCAGATGGCGGACGCTACAGTGGCGAAAGCTTCAATGGTAGATGCAAGATAGTAGCAGAGTCGAGAGCTTCGAGCAATGGCGGATACGAAGAAGAGAATGCTTTAGAGAGAGAAAATGTAGAGTATTCAAAGTGCAAAAGTGAATCGAAGAGGAGAGAGGCAAATGTTTTGTCTAAAAAGTGAAACGGCGGCAAGAGCAGAGCATTAAATGCGCCTAGGTTAACGCATGCGCCAGACGGCGCCAGCAGTGAAAAGACGACTTGTAGGCGCGTCGCCAGCACGGACTAATAAGGGGAAAACGCGTCAGTGAAACGGACGAAAAATGGTGTATGACAGCTCATACGCGAAATAAAATCGATCTGAATTCTTGTTTTGAGAAGAAGACATATCGGCCTGAAATGAATGATCTCGGCTAGAAAGTTCTTAAGCCGACGTACGAGAAAAGGTTCGAAGATAGGTTCCATCACCTCAGAATGCCGAGGTAATAGAGCCTAGGGGGCAGTTGTGGGGATGTATTTTCTGAGTATCAACACGTGGCCGAGGTGACACCGAAGTGTCAGCCGAGGTACCACGTGACTTGACAGTTACGCCGAGGTGATCTCGGGATTGCCGAGGTTATCTCCGAAGATATCGGAATCCGAGACGATCAGATAAGGGGCAAGAGTCCTAGAACGAAGAAAGACTTCAAGATGGATAAGGATAGTATTCTTAGGGAATTTATCCTTATCTCTTGTAGAGTCCAAAGTATGTACTGAATGAGAGTTCATAGAAGTAAGACTTCTAGTGGGACTAGGAGGGAGAGACATTATAAAAGAAGGGAACCCCCGGCGGGTCTAAGGTACGCAATTTGTAGTCTTGAGCAGTTATTTTAGAACTTGTTATCTTTGAGAGATATTGACTTGATCGTCGGAGTGCCCCCGGGTAGAAGAACCACCGCCGGAGCCTTTTTCTTCTGTGCAGGTTAAGAGGGAGTTGTCTACTCTGCCTGTGCTCTACAGCTGAATTACTAAGGAGGGCACTGTGATCGGAATATCACTCACACAGTGATAGTTTAGGAGAGAAAAGTAAAATTAAGGGTCCAAAAGTATTTTGAGGGACAGGGGAAGGGTTTGGACTGATAGATATGAGATTTATTATAATAGTGTTTGTTTGCAAAATGGGGAAGGAGATTTATAGTCCCTAAGGACTAGGACTATGATAGGCATCGGAGTAGAGGATTAGCAAAGGCCTAAGGTCTCGTTTGTTTTCAGAGGTAGAATGGAGGGATTGATCGTGAAGGGATTAATAGTGAGGGAATTGTTAGTGAAGGAATTAAGTAAAATTGTGTTTGTTTTGATGATAGTTGTTAGTGTGAGGATTGTTAAATTATTTTTATATAAAATAAATATAAAATAATAAAAAAAATACAAAACATTAAACGTTAATGTTTTAAAAAAAGATGCCCAACAGGTAAAAAATTTAAAAAAAAAAAAAAAAAAAAAAATAATGAATTTTACTTAATAAAAAATACAAAAAATTAAACATTAATGTTCAAAAAAAAAAAAAAAAAATGCCCAACATGTAAAAAAATGAAATAAAAAATAAACAAAAATAAAAAATTTCTAGTCCGTCGGACTATTTTTCTAATACTAAGTCCTACAGGCTTATCTTAATCCCCTCCCCAAGGGGATTCGTAGTCCGGAGGGAATTACGAATCCCCTCTCCATCTCTCAAAACAAATATGATATTAGTGGGTTTTACCTCACTATGAATCTGAATTCCCTCCTTATAACCCAAAACAAACGGGACCTATGGGTTGGATTTCAAAACTGGTAAAGGAATTGGAAGAAGACTATTTTGACCATTTTTTGTGTTGTGTGTGTGTGTGTGTGTGTGTGTGGGTGTGTGTGTGGGGGTGTGGGTGTGGGGGGTATTATGTCATTATACATATATACATATATAATCAATATAGTAAAAAAAAACATTTTATAAAATATAATTTTTTAATATTAAAATATATCTAAAGCATCAAAGGGTATTTATAGTATTTTATATAGTTAGTCATCTTACTAAAATATATTACAAACAAACATAGGTTGCGTTTGGTAGAGTTTTGTAATTATGATTTGAGAGTATGAGTTGTATTTTGAGTTTGTGAGGTTTGGAATTATGATTTGAGTGTAAAAAATTTGTTTGATAAAAAGTTTTGAAAATAGTTTTGAATTGAGTGGGGAATTGTTGATGTGACATTCGATATTTGATACAAAAATTTACAACTCATAACCAAACATACAACTCAAAATTAATTTAAAGCACATAAAAAATTCAGAAAATATTTTTTTCGAATATATAAAAATTAACATATCAATTGCGAGCAAAAAAAATAAAAATAAAATCACTGTTCCAGTCAACCAGCCGGACGACCGGTTAGGCCAAATTTGACAAAAAAAATTCCGAAAACGGCACCTCAGACAGAGTGTTTTCCGTAGAGTTTTGGAAATACATTTTGAGAACTCTAACCAAACATTATGTTTGAATCAAAGTGTAAAATCATGATTATAAAACACAACCAAACAGAGCCACTCTTTTTTTAATCCTTTCACTAACAATTCCTCACATTAAATGGTTCCTTCACTAACCATCCCCACATTAACAATCTCACTCAATCTAACTCTGAAAACAAATTAGCCCTTATAGTTTTGCTCTATACTATCTACATTAGTTTTGGTTCATTTGATCTTATTATAATAAAAGTTAGTGTAATTATATTAAAATTATATAATTTATTATATTTCCTCTGAATTTTATAAGTGAATATTATAATTTATCCTAAATAGAAATTGTTATAAATAAAAAAAATTAAAAATTACAATAAGCTTGAACCGCCCCCACAAGAAAGTCTGAAAATGAAAAACCGTGTGGACCCATGTTTAGATAATATCCTAGTAATTGCATCTTTCTTGTTTCTCAAATAATAATAATAATAATAATAATTAAGATTGTTCCTGTCCCCACTTTCTATTTCTCCATTCATATTATTAAAGTCTTTGCAAGAAAATTTCTACTATTTAAAAAAAGAAAAATGTTTTGTAGCTCGAGGAATTCGGCCCCGAATGCCCCTAAAGCCCAAAACGACGTCGTTTTGGGCTTTAGGGTTTTTTTTTTTTTTTTTTTTTTTTTCATTTTTTCTGCCATTGGAGACCTGCAGAGAGAGGGAGAGGGAGAGGGAGTTGTCGTCGCCATCGCCTTTGTCGTCTCGTCGTCTCCTTGCCGATCGCCTCTACCATGGCCGATCGCCTCGCCTCCAGCCATTTTTTAGGCCCCCTCCCCCTCCCCATCCGTCTCCGTCTTCTTCTTCATTCATCCGCTGAAAAAAAAAAAAAAAAAAAGTAAAACCACGAAACGACGTCGTTTTGTGATTTCGGGGCTTTAGGGGCGCTGTGATTCGAGCTATGAATCACGTCTGTTAAATAAATACTTATCAAGTTGAGTCACTAAGGATAACCACATAATTAAGATTGCCCATGCCCCTATTCTCTATTTTCTCCATTCATACTATTAAAGTCTTTGCAAGAAAATGTTTTATGCTGTGTTTGGTTCTAAATATATTTCCACCCCATGTTTTGCACATAGTGTTTGTTTAAAAATTTTAAAAATTAATTTCACACCCACTTATTTTTGAAAACTCTGTCAAAGATAGAAAAATTTAGACTTATTGATCGTCCGACTAGTTGACTGGAACAGCACATAATTTTTTTTTCTTGTGCAATTGACCCATGTTAATTTTTATATATTCAATAAAAAAATATTTTCCGAAATTTTTAAATTTTTTTATGAGTTTTGAATAGAATTTTGAGTTATGTGTGTTGGTTATGAATTGTAAGTTTTTGTATCAAATATCATATGTCACATCAAAAATTCCTCACCTAATTCAAAACTCTTTTCAAAACTCATTCACCAAATAAATTTTCCACACTCAAATCATAATTCCAAAACTCACAAACTTAAAATACAACTCTATTCTAAAATCATATTTAAAAAACTCTACCAAACACAATCTTTAAATTTCAAAATTTTAAATCAACAGAGATGTTATATACTTATCAGAATTTAAATATATGGTGTATATTTGTATATAATATACAGTCACCCCCTATAGATCTAGGACTTGGAATGGATGTCATAAGGTTGATGGAGCATGTTGGAGGCTTTTCCCAAACTAAGCCTCTTTTGCATCTTATTTTTTAAACTAGGCCTATTTTTGACGAATTTTTCAAACTAAGTTAAAGCGCTATTACAAATCGCGCTTTTACTGTTTGGAGGCAAAAATTTGATGAATAGTGAAATCACTATTTGAAATCGCGATTTTAATTAAGAAAACGCTGTTTCAAATCGCGCTTTTAACATTAAAAATTTTTTCTAAAAAAAACGCTATTTAAAATAGCACTTTCACTATGCATATAATTTAATTTAATTTAATTTTTTATTTATTTATTATTTTTTTTAAGAAAACGCGATTGCAATTCGCGTTTCTACTGTTGACAACACCAACCCACACTCTTACCCACACCACTCAAATATTAAAATAATATAATTTATATATATAATAATAATAATTTATAATAATCAATTACATAATTTTTATAACTTTCATAAATATAAATCGTTTTTAAGTTATGGATGGTTTGATTTATAATACGTATGTAAGGATAAAAAATTTTATAATCAAAAATAATTTTTGTAATTTTTATAATAAAAAATTATTTATAATACGTATGTATTATTCAAAAATAATTTATAAAAATTTATAATTAATACGTATGTAAATAATTTAATACGTATCTTCACATTTACATTTACAGTAAACCCATCTTCATATTCACATACGTATGGTTTAAGGGTAAATTTTTTGATAAATGACTTAAATGATAAATCAAACCATTCATAACCTAAAATTTTTTACCCTTACATATGTATGGTTTAAATAATTTATAAAAATTATTGCCATACGTATGTAAAAATCGATTATAAAAATTGCAAAAATTGATTATAAATTTTTTTATATATAATAATAATTTATAATAGTCAATTATATAATTTTTATAATTTTCGTAAATATAAATTATTTTTAGGTTGTAGATGGTTTGATTTATAATACATATGTGAGGGTAAAAATTTTTGTAATCAAAATTTTTTTTTGCAATTTTTATAATAAAAAATAATTTATAAATTATCCAAAATAATTTATAATTGCAATTGTTGATAATTTATAATACATACGTATTATAAATTATTTTTGATAATTTATAAATTATTTTTGATTATAAAAATTGCACAAATTATTTTTGATTATAAAAATTTTAGGTTATGGATGGTTTAATTTTTGCAATTTTTATAATAAAAAATAATTTGTGTAATTTTTATAATAAAAAATAATTTATAAATTATCAAAAATAATTTATAATACGTATGTATTATAAATTATCAAAAATTGCAATTATAAATTATTTTGGATAATTTATAAATTATTTTTTATTATAAAAATTGCAAAAATTATTTTTGATTATAAAAATTGCAAAAAAAATTTTTGATTACAAAAATTTTTACCCTCACATATGTATTATAAATCAAACCATCTACAACCTAAAAATAATTTATATTTACGAAAATTATAAAAATTATATAATTGATTATTATAAATTATTATTATATATAAAAAAATTTATAATTAATTTTTGCAATTTTTATAATCTATTTTTACATACGTATGGCAATAGTTTTTATAAATTATTTAAACCATACGTATGTAAGGGTAAAAAATTTTAGGTTATGGATGATTTGATTTATCATTTAAGTCATTTATCAAAAAATTTACCCTTAAACCATACGTATGTGAATATGAAGATGGGTTTACTGTAAATGTAAATGTGAAGATACGTATTAAATTATTTACATACGTATTAATTATAAATTTTTATAAATTATTTTTGAATAATACATACGTATTATAAATTATTTTTGATTATAAAAATTACAAAAATTATTTTTGATTATAAAAATTTTTATCCTTACATACGTATTATAAATCAAACCATCCATAACCTAAAAACGATTTATATTTATGAAAGTTATAAAAATTATGTAATTGATTATTATAAATTATTATTATTATATATAAAAATTATATTATTTTAATGTTTGAGTGGTGTGGGTAAGAGTGTGGGTTGGTGTTGTCAACAGTAGAAACGCGAATTGCAATCGCGTTTTCTAAAAAAAAAAAAAAAAATTAAATTATATGCACAGTGAAAGTGCTATTTTAAATAGCGTTTTTTTCAGAAATTTTTTTTATGTTAAAAGTGCGATTTGAAACAACGTTTTCTTAATTAAAATCGCGATTTCAAATAGCGATTTCACTATTTATCAAATTTTCGCCTCCAAACAGTAAAAGCGCGATTTGTAATAGCGCTTTAGCTTAGTTTGGAAAATCTGTCAAAAGTAGGCCTAGTTTGAGAAATAAGATGCAAAAGAGATTTAGCCTCCGTTTGGGAAGTGGGCTGGCTTTTTGGCTTTTTGGCTTTTTTGGCTATATGAGCCTGGGCTCAAAAACTTGGTTTGGGAAGGGTTTTTTGGCTTTTTTGGCTTTTTGGCTTTTTGGTGAGGTGTCATCCTGACAAATTACCAAACTGCCCTTTTTTTCTTTTGTTTTTAATTATTATTTTTATTTTGGGTTTGGATTTCTCATATTTTGCTTAATTTTTTATTTATTTATTTATTTTAATTTTGGGTTTGGATGTGGCGTTTTTTGCTTAATTTTTTTTTGTAATTTTTTTTTTGTTTTTGATTTGGCCAATTTACGTTTTTTGTATTTTGTTTAAATTTTATTATTTTTTATTTTCTTATTTTCGGTTTTGTTCTTTAATTTTATTTTAATTTTTTGTACTTTAATTAGTTCTTATTCTTTAATTTTATTTTAAGTATTAAAATAATGTAAATAATGTAAATAATTTAATAAGAAAAAATTTAAAATAAATATTCAAAAATTATTAATTTACGTTTCTACGTTTTTGCCGTTTTTTACGATTTTGTCGTTCTTTTTTTTAATAAATTTTTTTTATTTGTAATTTTTTTTATTAATTACTAATTTACGGTTTTGTCGTTTTTATCAATGGCCAATTTACGTTTTTTGTTGTTTTTATTAATTTAAAATGTTATTATATTTTTATTTGTAAATTATTTTAAAATGTTATTAATGTTATTAATTTACGTTTTTTTATTTTAAATAATTTAATTTTAAATATTTATTTTTGTTTTCATTTTTATTTGCGTTTTAATTTTGATATTTATTTTAATTTTATTTTAAGTATTTAAATAATGTAAATAATCTAAAAAATCTTTCAATTGTAAAAAATAAAAATAAATATTGAAAAAATTTAAAAATTTAAAAAATTTAAATATTCAAACAATTTAAAAAACTATTTTAAATATTCAAATAAATATTCAAAAAATTATTTTAACAAAAAAATTTACATAATTTAAATATTCAAACAATTTAAATAGTTTAAAATGTTAATATTTTACATTTAAAAATAACTCTACACTGAAATCGTAACCAAACACATGAAATAAAACTCACGTAATAAATTATTTTTAAAACTCATAACCAAACACATAACTTGAAACTCCATACTACTTTCACAACTCTACACTCAAATCATAACCAAAACACATAACAAAAAAATTAAAATATTTAAAAAAATTTTACAAAATAGAGTTTGAATTTATTTTTATAAAATATTTTAACAAAAAATAAAAAAAAAAAATTTTTTTAACTTTTTTTTTTTTATGAGAAAATGTGTTTTTTGAATTTTTTTTTTTTTTTTTTATAGATGCTGCCGCATGCCCCTTTTTGATGAGAGGTAATTTTGTGAATTGAACTTGGAGTTGGAACTTGCAAAGCAAGATTGTTGCTTTTGTCTTTTAGTGGGCTTTTGAGCCTTTTTTGTCATTATATGGCTCAATGAGCCTGGGAGCTCTTCCCAAACAGTGAGTTAGTTTGGGAAAAGCCTCAGCATATTGTCTATATAAAAAAAACAAAAGAATTTAGTTGGACATGCATAGTCCCCATAAAAATATCCTAATTGTTTTTAAAAAATTATCAAAATTATGCTTTTCTTTTTTTCTTAAGACATAAATGTGATCTTGTTATGCGGTTATTGGTATTCAAAAAATTTAATTTTTTTATGAATAATTCAAATCATCAAAATATTTTTAAACATACCTCCATGTATTACGCAACACATCAATCCCACTTCAATAAATCTGATCCCAATTAACATTATTAAATAGGGCGCAGTTGGGCTCATGTACTTAAAACTCTTATAGTGCCCTTTTGGGAAGCACAGCAAAACGCCACGTTTTGCATCCAAAAGCCAAAAACGCCAATGCCCCAAAACGCCACTGTAGTGCATTTGGCAACTTCCCAAAACGCAAGCATGAAATTACAGTTTGAGCCTATGAGAAAAAAGGTGAAAAAGTAAAAAATAAATGTTAAGTAGGGATATTTTGGTCATTTTGGAGTGATGTGACATTTTTAAAAAATATTAAATCAAAAATAAAAAAAATCAACTTTTTACCAACTTCCCAAATCACTTCCAAAAAAGCCAAAAAACTTGGTAAAAAGCCTATTCTGAAATAAATCACTTCCCAAATCACTTCCCAAATCACTTCCAATAATTCAATTCGTTGATTTTTCAAATTATTATTTTTAAATTGTCTATAAAAATTAAAACTCAATCATTATGGTTATATTATTTTATCTTTTAAAAATTGAAAATAAATAAATAGCAAGTATAAGTTTGAAAGTAGACTATTCTGAAATAAATATAATTATAATTAACTAATCAATTTTATTTATTTATTATTTATTTTGGTGAAGGATCACAAATCATGGACCTGTGATGGGGGTGTGCCCAACTCAACCCGCCTTTTAAATACACAACAATGATTTAGACCACTAAAAAATACACACTAATAGTACTAATGTAGCACTAATGTATTGAAAATGGAAAAAAAAAAAAAAAAACAAAAATAAGGCATAAAAAGTGGGCGGGACCCACTGTCAAATCATTAATGCTCCCCTTAATGCTCTCTTTTTAGTGTTCCTAAGCATTTTTCTTAAACACAACCATGAGGTCATAGATCGATGGTTTTGAATTCAAATATTTTGACTGAAACAAAACAATGGTTTGAAAACTGTAATCAAGCATATCGAAAACAACCTCCTCCGGAACTGGGGACGGTGCAGTAGGCATAGTATGGTGTTGCGAGTTCGTGGAAATGTTTTCTCAATATACTGTGATAATTCAAATTATTTATATTATGTTTAAAAAGTTTAAGCGGTTAATATAATTTTAATAATTTTTTTAAAAAAATTATGGCCTCATCATTGGATTATGCATGTCTGATTAATCTTATTTTTTATATTAATAATACATTCAATAAATCTTATAAATAGTTCGAATCATTAAAATTAAATCAAAATAAACCTCAATTGGAACGTCACAGTAGGGTGCTGTGACCAAAAAAAAAAAAACAATGTACATATTATATTTACAATTTGGAATTGCCTCGGGTCTGGAGATTCATCACAGATCACGTTTCGATAATTTGAAACATTCATTTTATCGAATACTTTGTATATATCATTTTCACAAAAAAAATTAAATCGATTCGATAATTATAACATATTCAATTTATCCTTTTTGTTACAACAAAAAAAATCTATATTTAAAAATAAAATAATTCATCATATACTTTTTTTGTGAAAAATTCAAAAAATTAAAATTATCGAATCTATCTAATTTATTTATTTATAGATGTTATAGATAAAGCATTCGATAAAATAAACTATTCACCATTGACGTCTTGCTTCCATTTCACAAAGTTAAGGTTTCGGAAGCAAAAGTTGGAACTTTTTTAGCTATGTTAGTCACAAAAAACAAAATAAATTTTTTAATTTAATAAAATAAAATAAAATATTACATCTAACTCATAATCATTACATTATTTCTCTCACAAAAAAAATAAAAAAAAGCCTAAAGCCTTTCCAAACCAAATTTTTTAATCTCAAATTAAAATAATTAAAAAAATTAAAAAATCAAAAAACCAACTCACTCTTCAAACCAACCCTAAGTTACCATAAACTATTAGGTTAGGGTGGTTAGAGACTTGGGAAGACGACAGTATTTTGGGTTTTTGGATTTTTATGAAAACGTGTCGGTTGGTGTGAATTGAGAAATATGAAACAATTAAAAAAGAATAAAGGTTGAGACTCCTTTGAGATCACTCTTTTCACCCTTTTAATTTTGATTGGTTAATTTTTTTTTTTTTTTCTCACTCAATTCCCAACCTCATGTGTGTGAGGGGATTAAAGGGGTGAGTGTTTTAAGGAGTCTTAATCAATACCCATTAAAAAAAAGTTTTGTGGTGTGAAAATTCAATTCAATGGCGCCAGCTAGGACTAGTACAAAACAAATGTTATTATTCTATAGGTATCATGAAAAATTTATCATAAAAATAATCATGATAATTTTGTGACCTTTAAATTATATTTAGAATAAAATACTATACATTAATTAAGATAATTCAAAAATTATAAATACTTCAGGACCATTTTCATAAAATTTTTTTCATCACCCTAACTTTTCTCTATTCTATATAATAAATAGTTTGAGTGTTGAGTTATTTCTCAACCTTGGCTTCCATTAGTCTTTCTTCTTCTTCGACTTCTTGTTGTGTTGATGATCAAGAAATAAGAACATGGCAGAAACAATTCTTTTCAGCTTAGCAAGTAAAATTCTGGGCAAGATAAGCTCGGGTGCATTCGGGGAAGTTGGCAAGGCATGGGGTGTTGAGCAGGAGCTGAACACACTCGAAGGCACCTTGTCCACTATCAAGGCTGTGCTCTTAGATGCTGACAGACTGTACGATCGTGGCGTTTTGCCAAATGCGATGGGGCTATGGCTTGACAGACTCCAAGCTGCTTTATATGATGCAGATAACCTGCTCGATGAATTGCACTACGAAGATTTACGACGTCAACTGGTATTTTCATTCGATTTCCCATTTAAATTTAAAATTGGTAGTAGAATCGAAAATATCAGAAAGAGATTAGACAAGATCGCGGATGATAAGAAGTTTCATCCCATTGTCACAACAACAACACCACAACATAACGACGCCAGCACGTCACTCTCCTCCAATGTAAATGAGTCGGAATTTGTTGGAAGGGTCAATGATAGAGTAAAATTGTTAGAACTTATAATGGCCCCAAGTGTTGACAACGGTGAGAACATGTTTGTCCTCCCCATTGTTGGCATTGCAGGTGTTGGTAAGACAGCTCTCGTAAGATTGCTGTACAATCATCGCATGGTCGCCGAGCATTTTCAGTTGAGGATTTGGGTGAAGGTAGCACAATCTCTTAAAGTTAAAGAAGTGATTCAAAAAATTATTCAGCGCATAACTGATTCCTCCTCTTGGGCTGACCTCAATTCAAATCAGTTAACGAATCTCCTTCAAGAAAAATTGCATAATACAAAATTTTTACTCATCCTGGACAATTTATGTAATTGTGATAATCGAGATTGGCATAAGTTGTATGACTTATTGAGATGTGGTGGTACCATGGGAAGTAAGATCATAGTGACTACACGTAACATGTGGGTTGCTTCACTTGTGGGCAAAGTTCCCACATTCAATTTAGAGAGTCTTTCAGATAAAGATTGCCTTGCATTGCTTTGGAAATGGGCAGGTTGTCGTAAAAAATTGGGGGAAGAACATGAGAATGAGAAGCTCTCGGAAATCGCAAAGGAAATTGTGAAAAAGTGCCATGGATATCCTCGTGCAGCAAAGACTTTAGGCAACAATTTGTTTTTGGAGACTGATGAAAGTAAATGGTTAGAATTAAAAGAGAAACAACTGTGGGAATTGGCACAACAGAAACATGACATTTTGGTCGTGTTAAGATCGAGCTACAACAACACACAACCAATTGAGTTCAAACGCTGCTTCATATATTGTTCAATTTTTCCAAAAGGCTATGAAATTGAAATTGATAAATTGATCCAGTTGTGGATGGCACAGGGGCTCATTCAATCAGATGGCTTTAATGAGGTGGAGGATACTGGCACTGATTATTTAAATCAATTATGTTCCATATTTTTCTTAGAAAAGATTGAACAACATGACAATTCATCAAAAATGTGTAGAATGCCTGAGATCATTCATGATCTCACAGTATTTATGGCAAATGGAGAATGCTTAAGTACAACAAATTATCGTTCTGGACCGATTTCTAAAAAGGTTAAGCATGTATCATTTCATGATTTTGATTGTTCAGGGGAAGAAGTCACAAAGTCATTGTTCCAACTAGAGAATCTGAGGACCGTTTTCTTTCCATTTCAAGGACTGGGAGCTGGTGACAAAGGCTTTGTTAACAAATGCATCTCAAAGTTCAAGTATCTGTATGTGCTTGATTTGAGTAACTCCTGTTTTGCGGTATTGCCACATTCCATTGGTAATTTGAAACATTTGAGATTTTTTGACATCAGTGGGAATGCAAATATCGAGACACTCCCTAATGCCATTTGCAAACTGTTCAATTTGCATACTTTGAGAATCTGGTATTGTGTGAAAATTCGGAAGTTACCCAAAAAAATAGGAAACTTAATCAGTCTTAGGCATTTTGTACTTAACCACACAACAAAGTTGTTTGCCAGAGAAACAAATCCGACGCTTGACCTCTCTCCGATCCTTGCAGATTACAGGCTGTGGCAACCTTAAATCTTTGCCTGAAGGAATGCAACTCCTCGTCAAACTAAAAACAGTGACCATTGCAGCGTGTCCCAATTTGACCTCTCTGCCAAGTACCATGAAGAACCTAGCCAAGTTGAGTAATCTTGAGATTAGTAATTGTCCGAATCTTGACTTGGCAGGGTGGGAGGAGTTTATTGGCCTTAGGAGGATTCAATAAATTGAAGGGTACCAAAATTTTATGACCCAGTGACTCTACCAGGTGAGCCAATTTCTTTGAAATCAAAAGTATTGCTTATATTTTTATTCTTTCTAGTATTAATTGCTTCTTCTGATGGGCTTCTTGACATTGTCTTAGTGCATGTAATGGAAATTTCATCAGTAAGAGAACCGTGAAGCTTGAAGTGACAGGTGTTTGATGGATAACCAACCGATGAATGGCTTGTATCTAAAAGGGAGGAGGAAGGAGTTGTTATCAGCATCAGAAGCCCTTGAACTTAGCTGCATTTAGGATTCTGCTATTAATGTTGTTTTGTTGGATATGTTATCTATGTAATGTTCTTGTGGAATACTTTTCTAAACACTGTGTTTCTCATTATTGTTGTTATATATCTACTGTTTTTTAGTAAATGTTCCTAATGGCTTTGAATTGGCCCATCTCTGCCTCCTTAGTTGAACTAATGTTTTACATATTAGCCTGTTGTAACTAATATTAGACCCGGCTTTGAAATGTAGTTGACAGCAAATTCTGCCACGTCAAGCCCATTAAATTTTACTGCATTTCTGTCGCTCCAAATAGCCCAAACCACAGCAGACAGGTCTTCTATGTGCACAGAATCTAATCACAGAATCAGATGTAACTCTCTCATATGGAGTGAGATCCAAACATTTAATGGGTTGGTGTCGCACACAGTTCCTCTATTCTTTAGATAATTTCCAAACCTCAATAGGCAAAATAACAATCCAGCAAGCATTGTGTATTTACGAGCCCCATTTCGTTATTATATACCTCACAAACACTATTTGAGATAAAACCTTTGACAAGGTAAAAAAAGCTTCTAAACACAACTTTTAGAAAATTTATTTTTTTAATTTTTAATTGATATAATTTTGGATATATGAAATTCGTTAGTTTAAGAGATTTTGAGGGCAAAACGAAATATTGGGTTAGGGTAAATTTCACTTTGCGCCTCGGTACTTTGCACCAAATCTTACTTTTGCCAAAACTACAACTAAATTTGACATGGCTATTGTTTGTCATGGATGACTTGAACTAAACTACGCTAAATTTTGACACGGATGGCTTGCTAAATATTTTATTTGAGTTAGATGTTCTGTTTTCCATTTTCGAATGGCTTTATATAGCTACGGGAACCTCCTGATTATTAGGAACAGCCAGCTGATTCTCCACAACCACTTTGGTTAGTGGAATGATAGGTTAGCTCTTAAAGTGCAAGTGTCCCATGATAGCCACCTTGACCAAGCATCTCTGGTGTATCCCCCAAGAAATGGAAGTGGTTATTCTACATTAACCCTCGGCTGTTTGATCAAAAGGTGGTGAGATTTCAAATGTGATGAATGAAAGGGCTGTGTGTCCAATCCGGGAGTAGCTCTCCTCAAAACTCCATCTCCTCCATAACCCTCAAGATTCCATTTTGTAGGAACAAGCAGCCAGTGACCTTCATAGACTAATCTCCCTTCTTGAAAAGCAATGACATGATAAGGTTCAACAGTGTGGCTCACCAGACGGACCAACTGGGGTGATGTTAAAGAATTAAGACAAGCTTGTCACTGCCTATCCTCAGTGGAAGAAAAGGGTAAAAAAAGAAACTCCTTGGATCATTACTTCATTTTGTAAGTCCTCTGCATTTGTGTTTGCTATGACATATTTTATTTCCATGGACTTGGATTTCTGTTATGAAACTCAATTTATTACCCAAATTTTGATTGTCTCCTGTAGTTTCTAATAAGTTGTGCCTGATGTATCTACATTTTTCATATTTGATTTTCACACACATTTTGATGAATTTTAGCATTTTGGAATCAGTCTTGAAAAGTTCCTCATTCCGCCCCAATATTTAAGGTTATCTTTTCATTCATTTTCAGATCATATTTCAATGTGTGTTAGTTGCAAATGAATTTTCATCAACCATTTTTAAGTTTTTTATTGAACCAAAAAAAAAAAAACTGCCAGGTGTACAAATTTAGTTCTAGCTGGCCCAGCAGCGTGGGATGGTCCTAAATCTAAATTTTTTCTAATCTCTATATTCAGTTATCTGCATATGATAACAGTTTCTTTTCGTATAATATATATCATGTACTATGTATTAGTCGTTGCTCCCCTTTTGGCACTATTAGTTAACAATCTTTATTTATATAACTTATCCAAAAAAAAAAAAAAAGTGCTAAAATATGCAAACTAAATGCATGTAAATTAGACAAGTAGTTCATTTTTCTTCTAGAAACATGAGCACATACAATCAGAACTTATACAGAATACTGGAATTGACTTTCTACTGCATATTTCATCTAGAATGTTGCTGTCTCTTTCAACCCTTACTCTGATGATTCTTCCCATTGTATTCAAGTGGAGTTGTCATGTTACTTTTGTGTTGTTGAGGCTACTATTGTGATTGTGACCTGATAACTCTGTATTTTAAGCTTCTAAAGCCATTCCTTCATACAGGGGAATTAAACCATCTGATGCAGCATCCAAAATCACAAAGGCATACTGGAAAGCAGCACTGAGACATCATCCAGACAAGGTCTTTGGATTTCTTCAGTTATTTATTATGACTCTGTCATCCTTGTCATTCTTTTTAATGAGTTTATTTTAATATAGGCTGGTCAGTTCCTGGCAAGAAGTGAGAATGGAGATGATGGACAACTCCGGAAGGAAATAGCTGATGAAGTCCACAAGGATGCTGACAGACTTTTTAAAATGATCGGAGAGGCATATGCTGTACTTTCAAATCCGACCAAGGTATGCTATTAGCAAGATATGTTTAAATTGATGAGGTTTTCTGTGAGATGTGGGTCGGAACCTCTAGTTTTTTTAGCATATTGTGTTTTTAAACTGATGTGCTTATTGTGTTTTTTCGTAATAATGCGTAGTGATCTTGATCTGCATGTTTTGATCTTTCATTCTATCGAATTGTCTTAAATACATAAATATATATAAACTACAATTCAAACTGAAATAATTGGATCATTATCCTCTCCATTCGTGTCCTTTCAATCTTGTGAATCTCACACAGTTTCAAACTGAAATAACTGGATCATTAATATCCTCTCCATTTGTTTCCTTTCAATCTCATGAATCTCACACACCATCAGATATAACATACATGAGGCATAAATGCTAATCTGACTACTTTAATACCTCCATGCTATATACTTGACTCATGAATAATAGATATGGGATCTGGGAATAAATGTTTCCTGATAAACATTCTTATGGTTGAAAGAATGGTCACAACTGGATTTTGTAGATTGGACAGCCTAATGTTGATTTCCTGACAGATTCTATGAATAGCAAAGAAATTCTTCAAATCAGAAGGATAAAAATAAGGGATAATTTTTGCCTTTTGATCTCGTCTGATACTTGTCTTGTAGTGGGCATTACTGCCTCATTAAAAGACCAGCTAATGCACTACCTAAAACGACTAGCAGCTGCAGTACAAATCTATTTCTGCTAGGACTAAAATGCTGTGTTTTCTTTAGCTTGGTACAAAATAAATTCTTGAGTTCGAGGCTTATCTGCAATTTCTACCTAGTAACAAAAGATTGTCACGATCATTGTGCTGAGTGTGATAAAAGTAGTAACGATACTATCTCTTGATTTGTTTCTGTTCTATATGAGTTGCTGAACATTAATTGTCATTTTCAATTTTCAGCGATCACAGTATGATCTTCATGAGGAATTGAAGAATGCCCAAAAGGAGAGCAATGAGAATAGAGCTTCTAGAGGACCCTCTGATGATTACAGCTCTCCATTTGATGGCAGTGCAAACAGGCGATATTGGAAGCAGTCTTGGAAGACATGGGAACTCGCGTTCTCAATTTTGAGAAGCTGTAGAAAAGGTGAAGTTAACTTACTTCTGGAAGCTAGCTAGTTGAAATCAAGAAAAATCAGATTAACCAACATACATTACAAGTTCCATGGAGTAAGTGAATGTAGTTGTGAACTTGCAGACAGGCATACAATACAATCCCTTGTGAGAATGATTGCGACACATTGGCTGTTTTCAAAGAAAACAGATCACTTACTGAAACAAGAATATAATGGAATCAATGTCAAAGAGTTTCTGCTATTGAAGAGACTAATGTAACTTATCCCAACCTCAGTTGCTGATTCTGCCTTGCAAATTTTCAAAACTGAAACTTGCCCAACGCTTTTCTTGGCAATTGTCAACATCAGTTTTCTTATAATGAAGGAAATATATCACATTAAGGAACTAATTACTTTTTGTATTAGCACTTAGCAGTGGTAGTAAATTTTTTTTTTCTGTCCTTTCTGGAGAAGCTTTGTGGTCTTACACATCTTTCCAGCATTTCATGAACAACATATGCTCGAAACTGGAATTCATTTCTGAGAGGACCCGAGTGTCAAGTTCATTTTAGTGATTTACAACTGAGAGTTTCAAACTGAAATGAAAGAAGGATGAATATTTTTTCTAGCATATGAGTTCAATAACTTGCTTAGCCTCTTAATATATGAATTTTTAGATACAAATAAGAATTGGATAACGTGCATGCATTCTGATAAATAAAGTGTTTGATGTGCTACCCCTGAATATGCAGCTCTTTAGGAATGTGCCGAAGATGCAGTGATCTGAGGATGATAGCATGCTCTAGATGTAACGGATTAGGATTAGTTAAAGGTGGATGATTCAATTTTATTACAGTAAATAACCTTTATTAGTCATTTGGGGGTGAATTAAAGCTAAAATCCATCGCAGGCACCAAATGTGAAACAAAAGGGCATTTCAACTGTCCTGAATGCTCTAAACTCACCCAGGATTGATCTTCTTCATGTCGTGTAAAGGTATCTCTTTTAACTTATGTGCTTGAACAAACTTGAATAGATGCCATAGATATAGCTTGTTATTTGTATCCATTTCACATGGTAAAAAAAAACGATAAATCTGTTTGCAGCATTGGAAATATGTAGCTGTGATTTGTGTGTTTTGTACCTTGAAGATTGTTTTATTATGTCACTGTTCTTACATGGATGATTAGAAATTTAACAACTTGAGCTAAAGATTCCTAGTTCGGTACACATCTACATTCCAGTGTTCTTGACATTGTGTTTTGCTAACGCGATTTTAGGGTTGAAACTGTGTTTTCAAAACTCAACTTTTAAAAGTTGAGTCAAATCAAAAATCTCTTTCTAGATTTTTAGCCTTTTACATTAGGATATGTTTTCTTGGATGGGTATGTGGTCTGTTCAATACCACCTCTTCCATATGCAAAGGCTACTTGTTTTTCCTTGTTTGTGTAGAATATTTGCTATGGATGTTTTCTGGAATAAACAAGGAACTAAAGTGGGTTCTTTGTCAGTTTTAGGTTTGGACTATGGATTTAAGTGATGCACAAGCACAACACAAATCTAGGTTTATGTTCTTGTACAAGTCATTTTTGATGACCAAACATTATGTTTCCCTGTGGTTATCAAAATTGCGATCTAGATTGTTGGATCCTACAATTTTATGATGCTAGATTTCTTGAGGATTCGAATTGGAGTAAAATTGGTATTGTAACGTAATAACAAATAGGATCAATAAAATTGCCAGTAGAATTGTGTCGAAATATAAGTAATTTCGTTGAGTCGGAGATTTTTAACATTTTTTTATTATACACATCATTGCTGATAATTTTACACCTCTTTTATAAAATAAAAAAATTACAAAATATAATTTGACAATTCTTTGATCTGACCCACTATTTTTTTTTTTTTTTTTAATTTGGTAAATTAGAAGGAAATTACTTACAAATATAAGGAAAAAAATCAAACTGAACAATTAAGATGTCATAAAGTGACCGCCTAAATAGGAGTGTACAGAAGTGATCAATTGAGTTAGTTTAGATGCTCGCTTATCTATGATAAAATCCAGAGTTTTAACAATCATATAACTAACTCGCATTTCTAGTTTTGAACACACTTATCCACAGATTTTGATGTTTTCAAGCATGAACACTTGAGCTTGTTTTTTCTGATACCTTGATGAAGAAATTTCAAGAGAGGGAGGGAGGGAGAGAAGATATAATTATGATTTTTGGTTCCAACTTCAATGGGGGAATTTCTACATATGCCAACCCTAAAAAAGATTTATTTTGTGAAAGTGGGTTGGCAAAGGGATGTTTATACATAGTTGTGTTATTACATTCGTTTTGTTTTGTTTTGCTTTTTTTTTTTATTTTTCGGAGTATTTTTTAGTTTATAGATTCTTCAAATTGGTTATCAAGGAAGGGCCATTTGAATGTAGTAGTCTTCCAACAGTTTGATACTGAGGGTAAGATGTTGATATGTTTTGAATGTGCTAGTATTAGATACATTGTATGAGTAATGAAAGGAATGAATTCATTTTGTAGAGACTTTCTATTAATGAGCTTTCTTGTTAATTGGAAACTTTGTTTTTGGTGCTACTAAAAATGGGTTTTTTACAAATAGAGTTTTGATAATAATTTCAGTCTATTAGCTTTCTTATTAATTCCAGGATATAGTATAGGGTTTTGACAGAGCTCCAAAAGTTGTAATATTTGGGGGTGTTTGATTGGGGGGGGACTATCCACTATTTGGACTTGAGTCCAAATAGTGCTCCTAATCCGTCGTTTGATTTTTTTTTAGTTCACCGGACATGGAGTCCGGCCGGACTCCATGTCCCCCATATGGGGGACTATCCTGTCCTGGGGGGTGGGACAGAATGTGGGGGACTAATCACTGTTTGGATTAGATGATGAAATGACCATTTTGACCCTCTACTATTTAATTATGTATTATATTTAATAAAATTCAATAAAATTTAAATGTCTCGATTTAAAAATAAAATAATTTTATTTAACTTTTTATTAATGTTTTATTTATTTAATTTTTTAAAATAATTTTTTATAGATATTTTATTGATGTTTTATTTTAAAATTTTGTTTATAATTTATTTAATTTCATTATTTAAATTGTAATAGGTGTTTTATTTAAAATTTTAATTAAAAAAATAATATAAATTTTTTATACAGGTTATACAGTATTTTATTAAATCAAATTTAGTGGTTATTTATTTATTTAATTGTGTATGTAAATTTTTTTTTTTGTAAAGTTATGTATGTAAAAAAAATAAATTGGATTCACTAATGACTTGTATGTAAAGTTGGACCACACAGTAAAGTTTTGTATGTAAAAAAAATAATGATTTGTTATACAGTAATGATTTAAAACAAATTTTATTGATATTTTATTTATTTATTTATTTAATTTAAAAAAACAAATTTATTTAATTAAAAATAATTAAACGTTGGATTCATTTGTCCAAAAATAATTGTCCTATCCAGTCCAAAAATAATCCGACCAAATAATTATCCCATCCAAAAATAATTTATTTAATAATTATCCTATTAAAAATAATTAATTGAAAAAGGGCAAAATAGTCTTTTGTTCATTTATCCTATCCAGTCCGTCCAACCAAACGTTGGATTCACTGAAAATAGTCATTTCCAGACATCTAATCCAATGAAAAAATAAACACAGGATACATATCCAATCCGACCAAATAGTCTGGGGAATTCACAATCCCAGGACTCAAGTCTAATGGATTCTAATCCCCTTTTCCAATCCGCCCAATCAAACACACTCTTTGGGTTCATCTGGTAGGGACATAGTTTGGTTTTTTTGGTGAACAAATCTTTAGTACTGCCATCCTGTCGTAATTTTCCTGACATCAACGATCCAAATTCTTTACTTTTGGTACGCGTCAAGAATTGAGTCCGGATTTTCGGCCGCGGTTCCCAGCCGCGGTCCCAGCAGCCCCCCAAAACGACGTCGTTTTGGGGGGGAAAATTTTCAAAAAAAAAAACGCAGAGGAAGAGGGAGGGAGGAAGAGGGAGGGAGGGAGGAGGGAGGAGGAAGGAGGGAGGAGGAGGAGGGCCGGACTGGAGGGGGCCATAACCACTGGGGGAGGAGGAGGCGGAGGCGGAGGCGGAGGCGAGCTGCGACGGCGAGACGAGCTGCGACGGCGAGGCGAGCTGCGACGGCGAGGTGCGAGCTGCGACGACGAGGTGCGAGCTGCGACGGCGAGCTCGCAGCCTCCTCCCTCCTCCCTCGACGGCGAGGCGACGGGCGAGCTCGGCGTTGGAGACCGCCGGCGAGAACGAAGAACGAAGAAGAAGAAAAGAAAAAAGAAAAAAAAAAAAAACAAAAACCCCCAAAACGACGTCGTTTTGGGGGGCTGCCGGGTAGGGCCGCTGGGAACCGCGGCCGATGATCCGGGTTCGAAAGAATTGGTGGGAGTATTTATTTGGTTGTCTTAGAGCAACGCTCAACAACATTCGGGTTGTGATGCTTATTTTGTTATTTTTAAAAATATCAACGTAAAAATGATAGGTTCTACTATTTAAATCAATAATTATCAAGTTGAGTCACTAAGGCCTCGTTTGGTAAGTGATTGTTTAGTTTAAAAGTAAAAAAATTATTTAAAAAATCAAAAAGCCGATAACCTATATCAAAAAGTCAAATATTTCATTTTTTTTCTACTTTTTGCACATCTTTTCGTAAAAAATCAAAAATTCACCCTTGTTTGGTTTGTTTTTCAAAAAAAAATTTGAGAAAAATTCTCTACAAACAAATTTTCAAGAGTAATCAAATCAAATAAATTTTTTCAAAAAAAATCTCAAAATTTTGTTTGGTTACCTATTTTCCAAAAGCACTCTCTCTCTCTCTCTCATACACATCAAATCAATCACTTTTTTTAAAACTCTCTCCCCAAATTTTTTTTCCAAAACCATTTCTGAAAAAAGGTAAACCAAACAAGTTTTCGTATTTTTTATCTCAAAAATTACTCTACAAACACAAACCAAACACATTAATTTTTTTCCTCTCATATTTTAGCAAAAAAATCAAAAAGTTACTAAATTAGTCTGTTCCCAAACGAGGCTTAAGGATCACCAAATAATTAAGATTGCCCCAGTCCCCACTCTCTATTTTCTCCATTTATATTATTAAAGTCTTTGCAAAAAAATTTCTACTATTTAAATCAATAATTATCAAGTTAAATTACCAAGGATCACCATATAATTGAGATTGGCCCTGTCCCCACTCTTTATTTTATCCATTCGTATTATTAAAGTCTTTGCAAGAAGATGTTTTAATTTCTCACATTCGTGTGGACCCATATGTTGTTGATTGAAGTCTTTGGAAGAAAATGTTTGAGTGGAGAGGGTAATTACACAATAATTTTAGAATATTATGTTACGTTGTTTATGTAGTGCTTCTAATTAATAACACAATAGTGTAAAAAATATTATGTTTGGAACAATACTAATATATTTTTATTAGGTAATTAAGAAATAGTGGATGATTTGTCCAGTGTGTTTTGCAATTATTCGTTTGTCAAAAGGAATAACAGTTGGAATTTTAATAAAAATAAAATTAATTATTTCTATTTAATTTGTTTGACTGTTGTTAACATTAATATTGGTTTTAAATATTTCGGTTATAAAGATATTATTAAGTTTTATTATTATAATTATGTAATGATTAAATGTTATGAGATTTTTACTTATATATATATATATATTCTTATATTTTCTAAAGATGGAGGATGCATAAAAAATCACAAGAAGACATATATTTATATATATATATATATGAGATATTAAGTTTTAATATGAGAGTACTTTATTTATTTTATATATTTCTGGGCAACTATGGTTCATGATTCGTTCATATCTTCCTGGTGGACGTGAACATTGGATGAGGAAGGCTGTAAGCACTTAGGTTGTATCTTGAAGTTGTTGCACTCCTGTTGTACCTTTACGCGGGGAGAAACAACAGCTTTAGGCCAGTGACTGCATGCCTCTCAATCTTACAGACCAATTCTTTCTTACTCTTTGTGAATTTACTTGCTTTCATATTTTATTTATCGTAAATCTCTTAGTCATTTTATTAATTAAATTATATTAGTGCATAACTTTTTTCAAACCATTTGAAGCCGTTGTGGTTAAAATAAGAAAGTTAAAACTATTATAATTGTTGTACTAAATATTTTGGTTATTGTTCAACTCGACTGACGGTCTAAAATTGTTTTTCTTTCTAACTTATGTGTAGATCTAACAAAATGATATTAGTGCTATTTGGTTTTGTCTCACAAATAGTTCTGTCGTCAATTTTCTAAGGTTGTTGTAAATTTAAAAATGCCATGATAGTGCTTGTTTGGAATGTTTAAAAATAGATAAATAAATCAAAGAATATGATCAAGTGTTGGATTTTCCAATAGCAAAATAAATTTCTGTTGAACTTTTTAAAAATATTTTAGCATGTTTTGATTTATGAATCCAGGTAATTTTATTTTGAAAGGAAGTTGTTTCTTTTTCTTGGTTATAAATCAAATATGTCTGTGTCTCCGTTTAAAAGGGAAAAGTCTGGAAAACAGTTTTGTTAGACTTCTGATCTATTTTGTTTTGGTTGATTACTTAACTTATTTTATTTTACTTTTACTTTTATGATTATGAGAAATTTTTTGAAGTCAGTGCTCTGTAAATTCTCTTTTAAATATGAATTCATGCATGTATTCTTATGATGATGTCTGTGTTAAAATGGCAACAACTTACCCAGAACAAACCGAGAAACTTCATTTCTATTACATTTATTTTTATTTAAAGTAAATTCCAGATTTCAATTTAATAAAAATATTTTACTTTTACAAAATATATATGCAGTTTCAAGTAACGAATATTTTTGAATGTGAATGTTTAAATATTACGTGATTAGTGTTTTAGAATAAAAATATGTTATTTTTTGTTCATATTATTGGTGTTGTTTGATCTTATTTAGAATATAATTGATATCCTTACCAAGCTTTTGAAAAGTTGGTAAAAAGTTAACTTTTGACTTTTTACCAAGTTTTTTGACTTTTTTGGAAGTGATTTGAGAAGTTGGCAAAAAGCTGACTTTTTGCTTTTTAGTTTAATATTTATTTATGGTGTCAAATCAAATTAAAATGACCAAAATACCCTCTCCTAACATAAGAGATTTAATTTTTTATTTTTTTTTCATAGGCCTTAATTTGTAATTTTAGGGCTGCGTTTTTGGCACTTCCCAAACGGATTTTGTTGCGTTTTTGGCAACCACGTTTTTGGACATTTTGTCAAAAAACGTGACTTTTTACTATGTTCCCAAAATGGCACTTAATACTTTAAAGTTTTTCGCTTAATGAAAATGATGTGTTTCGGTTTTGATTGTCTTAAACAAAATTTGCCTGTGTTGTTATTTTAAATTAGGTTTTATTGTTTTGATTAAAGAGAATATCAATTGTTGTTTAAATAAAAAGGAATGAAAAATGGTACCATATATTGTGTATAGAAAGTTTCTTGGGATGTGTGCATGGCCATTAACATGTGTGAATCTGTAAGAAAGTGATTTATGGAACACATTATGTGCAAGCAATGATGTTTGTAAATATGATAGCCTTATTTGATTTTAGTTAATTATTTTTGTCATATCATAGTCATATATATATATATATATTTAAGACTTATTTAACTCTACTTTATTATGTAATCAATTATTATAAATATAAAATGGGAAGGTATTTTGCCATAGGTTTGCTATTTACAAAATATAAATTAGATTTACAGTGGGTAAATCCCATAATGTTTATATCATAGTTTAATTTTGAATTCACCATAAATGTCATTTAATATATAATGGGAGACTTGAATTGTAAATTGATTAGCCTCATATCTTTTATAAAGAGTTACAAAGAATTTATATATATATTAAAATAATTAATTGGTTATGATATATATCATTTGAATATTGATGGTTTTGGGAGTTTTAAAAGTTTGAACAATGTGAGATAAATTCACCCTACCCATCACTGCTGTAGGGTTGCAAACAAGTTGAGTTAATCTAAATAACTTAATCAGCTTTAAAATATGTTTACGTTTAGCTTATTTACATTACAAATCAACTTCAAATGAATTTTTAATGAGCCGAACATGAGTCGAGTTTAAATATCTTGTTTCATTATAGTGCATACATAAGAAAATGTGATCTGGTAACATTATACTTTTGACTTTTCAAGATTGACAACTCATATAAAGAGTTGGAAGTTGATAAATTATACAAAGAGTCAGAGGCTATTGCTCTTGGTTGTAACTTTTAAGTCTCTATTTTATTAGAATGAAAAAATTGTGGAAAGTAAAAATGAAAGAAAGTGAAGTAAAAGTAAGGAAATGAAAAAGAAAATATGTTTTCTTGCAAACATTTTAATAGGATGAACATTTTGCATGAAAAATTAGGAACAGTTACTAAAACAGTAGTTATATATGACAAACAAAATGTTTTCCACAAGAACACTACATAGAGATAACATACCCAACAACACAACATTAATAGCAGAAAACTGAATGCAACCAAACCATTTAAGGTCAAGACTCAGAACACTCTAATTGAAAACTCCCTATTGAAATCTGTAACTATGGTCAAGGTCTTTTGATGGAGATGACAGCTCCGTTCTTCCCTTAACTGAAAAAATTTATATGTTGCTAACACAAGTCGGTCCCTTGTATACAAACGATTCATCAGTTGATTTTCCATCAAACACCTGTGACTCCATGCTTTGCGATTATCCTTGTGATCTGAAATTAGTAATTTGATACACATTACAAGTACTCAGACAGTGTCAAGAAGGAAGCAAGCAAAAGAAACAATTAATATTACATAGAACAAAAATATAAAGAAATAGTATGAAGCCACAGACGCACCTGGGAAAGTTACAAAACTTCAAAAACTTGCAGCCTTCAATTTATTGAAGCCTCCTCAGGCCTCTAAAGTTCTCCCACTCTGTCAAGTTAAGATTCGGACAATTGCTGATCTTGAGATTCTCCAACTTAGCTAGGTTCTTCATGGTACTTGGCAAACATGTCAAATTTGGACACTATGAAATCGTCACTGTTCTGAGCGCAACAAGGAGTTGCATCCCTTCTAGCAAAGATGTAAGGTTTCCACATCCTGTAATACAAAAGGATTGGAGAGAGGTCCAGCGTTGGATGTCTTTCTCTGGCAAACAACTCTATTGTGTGGTTAAGTACAAATGTCTGAGACTGATCAAGTTGCCTATGTTTTTGGGCAGCTCTCGGATTTTAACACGATACCAAATTTGCAAAGTTTCCAAATTGTACAGTTTGCAAATGGCATTAGGCAGTGTCTCAATATTTGCATTCCCACTAAGGTCTAAAAATCTCAAATGCTTCAAATTACCAATGGAATGTGGCAATACTTGAAAACATGAGTTGCTCAAATCAAGCACATGTAGATACTTGAAGTTTGTGATGCATTTGTCAACAACGCTTTCCTTATCGGCTCCCACACCTTGAAATGGAAAGAGAATAGTCCTCATATTCTCTTATTTGAACAATGACTTTGTGACCTCTTCTCCCCTGAACAATCAGATTCACGAAATGATACATGCTTAACAATCTTAGAAATTGGTCCAGGATGATAATTTGTAGCACTTAAGAATTCTACATTCGCCAAAAATACTGCAAGATCATGAATGATCTCAAGCATTCTGCACATATTTAATACATTTTCGTGTTGTTCAATTGTTTCCAAGAAAAATATGGAACACAATTGATTCAAATAATTGGTGCCAATATCTTCCAACTCTTGATTTAGGCCAGATGATGATTGAATGAACCCCTACGCTATCCACAATTGGATTAATTTATCAGTTTTAATTTCAAACTTTTTTGGAAAAATTGAACAATATAGGAAACAACGTTTCAAGTTAGCAGGTAGTGAGTTATAGCTCAATCTTAACACAGGCAAAATGTCATTTCTACTGTGTTGCTCCAATTCCCATAGTTTTGTGTCTTTGAAACGCAACCATTGGTTTTCATTGGTGTTCATGAACATTAAGTTGCCTAAAGACTTTGATGCAAGAGGCAATCCGTGGCACTTTTTTGCAATTTCCTTCAAATTTCTGAGAGGTTAACATGTTGTTCCCGAACTTCTTCATGACCAGACCATTTCAAAAGCAATTCATGGCAATCCTCGTCGGAAAGACTCTTTAAATTGTACATGGGAACCATGCCCAAAGTTGAAGCGACTAGCTTGTTACGTGTAGTCACTATGATTTTACTTCCCTTGGCACCATCTGTCAAAAACGTGAAGAACTTGGCCCAATCTCGGTTATCACAATTACCTACATCATCCAAGACGAGTAAAAATCTCCTAGCATACAATTTTTCTGCAAGGATTATCTGTAACTGATTTGAACTGAAGTGATCAAGATGAGGGGAATGAGTAATGCACTCAGTAATTTTTTGCATCACACGTTTAACTTTAAAATCCTGTCCTACAAATACCCAAATCCTCAACTCAAAATGGTCGGCTACCATTTCATGATTGTACAACAATCTAACAAGAGCGGTCTTACCAAGACCTCCAATACCAACAATGGGGATGACAGATATGTTGTGATCATCACCAACACTCGGGGACATCATTAAAAGTTGTAACATCCTTTCTCTGTCATTGACCCTTCCAATAAGTTCTGTCTCATTAGCGACGCTTGAACTCTCCAAACCAACTCTATGCTCTGTTGGGATGGGAAGAAATTTAATCCTATCATCCGCGATCATGTCTAATCATTTCGATTTTACAACCCATTTTAAATTTAAATTGGAAAGCAAGTGTGTGTGAGCATGAAAAGAATATGCATACCAGCTTCTGCATTCCAATGCTTCTATGATTATGCATTCTCAACAGGACTTGGCGTCGCAAATCTTCGTATTGGAATTCATCGACCACGTTATCTGCTTCATAGAAAGCATCTTGGAGCCTCTCATGCCATCCGGTTATCCCAATCGAGTAATAAGACCCCTCAACTGTGCATTTTCTCTCAGCATCTACGAGCGCTGCCTTGATCGTCAACAAGGTGCCCTTAAGTTTTTTCAGCTAGTTCTTAAGATCCCATCCCAAGCCAACTTCCTGGAAAGCAAGGGAGCCTAAATTCAGCAGAACTTTGCTTGCTAAGCTTAAAAGAATTGTTTCTGACATCTTTTAATTTCTTGATGATCAACAATAGGTTGAAGAAGAAGAAGAAGGAAGATTAGGCAATAGTTAGTTATGGAAGCAAGGTAGGTGTAGCTGAGAAATAACTCAAAGTCAACGGTAAAAATGGACACAGGATCTGAATCCAAACAGTTTCGATCCAGACCCCCTCCAAATTCGACCCCCAGTACCCCCACTAACGTGGTAACTGCTTTAGCAATGGTGAAGAATACTTGCACTGTGATGGGTGTGATACACACTCCTATGAGAAAAAAAAAAAACAAAACAAAAACATTAGCGCCCTAACTTTCACTCTTCCGTCGTCCCAACTTTCACTGTTCCCTCTCCATCCGCCATAGCTCATAGCTCTGTCCTTCTTCCGTCTTCCGTCTTCCCTCCTCCGTCCGCCATAGCTGTATTTCTCAGAAATCGACGGCCATATCCACTTCGTCTCTGTCTCTCACTCTCCTGATTCGTCCCTAGTCCGTCTGCCCGCCATTCATCATCAATCTCTCGGTCTCCTGAATCTTTGATCGCATTTTATCAGGTAATATTTTTCCTTCATTCTATCTCTCTGTCTCTCTCGCTTTCATACATACATACATACATACATACATACATTTAGCAATCTCTGTGTATGTCTGCAATATCGTGTGTGAACACATTAGAGAGACAGTAGAAGTATGGCAACACTGATTTGTTCTGTATTACACAGTAGAAGTATAACATAAATAATTTGTTCTGTAGCCTCACAACATTATACATTCAACACTGATTTGTTCTGTAGAAGTATGGCAACACTGATTTGTTCTGTATTATGGAGTAGAAGTATAACATAAATAATTTGTTCTATAGCCTCACAACATTATACATTCAACACTGATTTGTTCTGTATTATACAGTAGAAGTATAACAGAACTAATTTGTTCTGTAGCCTCACAACGTTATACATTCAACACTGATTTTCAGAAATAATTTGTTCAGTGTGGCAACATTGATTTTCTGAAACAAAGTTATCAGAAATAGTATACTCTGTCAAATACTATGATCTGTATAGCTTATTTGTTCTGTGATCTGCATAGCAGATTGAGGCTTGGGGAACACTAATTTGTTCAGTGTGGTAACACTAATTTGTTCTATGATCTGCGTAGCAGAAAAATGGCAAATTTTCAGTGATGTTTGGGTTATTTGGACAATTTAATGATCTGTTGTATTGAAATCATTCTATTTCAATTTCATTTTTCAAAGTGGAAGAATGGAGGTTGATTCAAATGGTGGTAACAATCCTTCAGTAAATGAGGGTGAACAAGGTGAAGAATCTAAGAAGGGTATGTATTTTAGCTCAAGGAAAGAAGTGTACACATTTTATGGCAAATAAGCTAAGCATGTTGGATTTTCTATAGCTCATAGAGCACAACATTTTGGAGATGATGGGCAATTAAAAAACTTTGCAATTGAATGTTCTCGAGCGGGGGAGAGGAAAAAAAAATAAGAAGTGAACCCTTCGAAGCCATCTTTGTCAACAAAAATTGGTTGCAAAGCAAGGGTACGAGGTAGTCTACAAAAGGATGGGAGATATATGTTAACCACAGTAAACCTTGAGCATAATCATGATTTGATTCCCACTGATTCATGTCATTTTGCAATGAATAAGAAAATTCTTACTCTTGTGAAGAGACGATTAGAAATTAATGATGAAGCGGGAATTGGGGTGTCTAAGAATTATCATTCAATGATTGTTGAAGCGGGGAGGGGGGTACGAGTCATTGACATTTGATGAGCGAGATGTAAGGAATTACATTGATAGAGCTAGAAGATTGAGGCTTGGGGAAGGTGATGCCCAATCACTTCAAAGTTTTTTTATGAGAATGCAAGCACATAGTGAGAGATTCTTTTATGTGATTGATGTTGATGACGAGTGTCGCATTAGAAACTTGTTTTGGGCTGATGCAACGAGTCGGGCTACTTATGAAGCATTTCGAGATGTTGTTTCATTTGACACAACTTATCTGACCAACAAATATGACATGCCATTTGCTCAATTTATAGGAGTTAATCGCCATTTGCTGGGGTGTGGATTGTTATTTGTGAAGACACTGACACATTTGTTTGGCTATTTAAGTCGTGGTTAAGTTGCATATCAAATCGTCCTCCAAAAGCTATCATAACTGATCAGTGCAGAGCTATGCAAAATGCTATAGAAATTGTATTTCCACAGGCTCGACATCGATGGTGCTTATGGCATATAATGAAGAAAATCCCGGAGAAGTTGAAAGGATGTGATGAGTATGAATGCATAAAGTTGGCTATGCAAAATGCAATTTATGATTGTTTGACAAGAGATGAATTTGAGAATCAATGGGAACAGATGCTTACAAAATTTAATCTTTATGATAATGACTAGTTGGGGGTACTATATGATAAGCGGCATCGATGGGTTCCTGTATATGTTAAAGACATATTTTGGGCTGGCATGTCAACTACACAACGAAGTGAAAGCATGAATGTATTTTTTTTATGGATATGTCAACCCAAAGACTACATTAAAACAATTTGTTGAACAATATGACAATGTATTGAGAAGTAAGGTAGATAAAGAGAAGAAATCAAACTTCAAGTCTCGACACAAATTGTTTGGTTGCTTAACTATATATGGCTTTGAGAAGCAATTTCAGCAAGCATACACCAATGCAAAATTCAAAGAAGTTCAAAGAGAGTTGAAGAGATTAGTTTACTGTCAGGCGGTGATTGTCAGAGAGGAGGGATCAATTTGTGTCCAAGAAGCGATGGTAGTTTGTGAGAAGATGCAGCATGTGGACTTTGTTGTATATTTTAATTCAATCGAATGTGAAGTTCAATGTATGTGTCGGTTGTTTGAGTTTAGAGGCATTGTGTGTTCTCACTCACTCGCTGTGCTTGTGAGAAGGTGCATAAATGAGGTGCCAAATAGAATTTACTAGTAATGTTTGTCAGATATGAATATTACTAGTAATGTTTGTCATATATGAATATTTGTTTTAGGGTAAATTACACTTGCCAACCCTGAGATTTTTAGTCAAAGGAAAAAATGGACACACGATCTGAATCCAAATTCAACTAGTAATGTTTGTTAGATATGAATATTTGTTTTAGGGTAAATTACACTTACCAACCCTCAGATTTATAATTGGAAAAATTATGCAAATAGTCCCTATGTGTTAATTTGGTCCCTGTAGTTTCAATTTGCTCGATTTTGCCCATTAATTTAACGGATTGTGTCATTTTAGTCCAATAAATAACGGTTGTTAAGTTAATTTAACGGAAAATCAAACAATGTGTCAATTTGGTCCCTATATTTTCCACAATGTGTCAATTTAGTCCTTGTCAAAATCGAAAAAATTGGAACTATAGGGACCAAATTGACACATCGTGTAAAGTATAGGGACCAAATTGACACATTATTTGACATTCCGTTAAATTAATTTAACAACCGTTATTTATTGGACTAAAATGACACAATCCGTTAAATTAAGGGACAAAATTGAGCAAATTGAAACTACATGGACCAAATTGACACATCGTGTAAAGTACAAGGACTATTTGCATAATTTAACCTTTATAATAATTACAAAAGCCTTTTTGTAATTTTAATAATCATACTAACCTCCATTACTTTTGAAACTATTATTAAAATTCCGTCACTGTTACCCTTTGTTAGGCTATTTAACAGAATTTACTTATGTCATACTGATGTCATACCAATAATGACGAAATTACTCCTTAGATGCCTTATTTATTCAAATGAGTAATTTTACTTATCTGTCTTGAGGTTTACATATATATTATCAAAGACCCATATCTTAAAATTCATGCAATATTAAATAAAACTATTAAATTGTTGAAATATTATTAAATCATTTAATGGAAAAAAAAACTTAATTTTTATTGATAAAATACTTAAAAATAAATAATCTCTCTAAAATTAATGTTAGATAATATCCGAATAATTTAATAGAAGACTCAATCCATACTACATAAACAACTTAAAATTTATCATTTTAAGTAATGCATTTATTATTTGAATTTTTTTAAAAGTTGAAATAAATGGATTTATTTTTTTCGGACAATTAATATTACTTATTTATTCATATGACAAATATCATTATTTTATTTTTTCTCAATCATATATTATTCTCAAATTTTAATTTTAATTTTTGGGTTATTAAACTTCTAGTCGATGCATATTTAAAAAAACATAGGTTAATATTTTTACATTATTAAAAAAATTAAAAAATAAATATAGAAGTAAAAAAAAATATAGTCACCTCACAATAAATTAAAATTAGTTGATAAGGAATGAAGGATCATGAAATTTTAGAATTAATTTCTCACCTTCATCAATGGTTAAATTTTGTTTTATTATTTCTATAAAAATTCAAAAACTTGTGGAAAAAAATAGAGTCAAGATTAATGTTTAAAAATAAATAATAATTTCATATATATTTAATAGGGTAAATTAAATTTAGTGTATTTAAGGTCAAGATTAATGTTGATAACCTTAGAGGGGGTAAGAATTTTTTTTTTTGCTTCTATATTTATTTTTTAATTTTTTTTAATCATGTAAAAAATATTAACTTACGTTTTTTAAAATATGCATCAATTAGAAGTTTAATGACGCAAATATACAAATTAAATTTGAGAATAATATTGAGAAAAATAAATGCATTTATTTTAACTTAAAAAAAAATTAAATAATAAATGCATTTCTTAAAATAATAAACTTACGTTATTTATGTAGTTTGGAATAAGTCATATATTAAATTATTAGAATGTTATGTAACATTAATTTTAGAGAGATGCCTTAATTTTGAGTATTTTATCAATGAAAATTAAGTTTTTTTATTAAATGTTTTAATAATGTCTTAACAATTTAGAGATAAATAATTTTGTTTTGCATATGAATAAATAAGTAGGACAAATTGTTGAGAAAAAAATTAATCAATTTGTTTCAATTTAAAAAAAGAAAAGAAAAAAGAAATTTAAATAATAAATGTATTAATTAAAATTGATAAATTTTTCGTTGTTTATATAGTATGAAATAAGTTTTATATGTATTATATTACTAGGATCTTATATTAAATTATTAGGGTATTATGTTAAAATATGCATAGGTCTTTAATAATAGATATGCAAAATTTCAGGAGAGGTGAATGAAAAATTTCATCTAAATAGCTTATTGGATTGATTTGATTGTTTTCATCTTCTCACTCAATTCAAAGGGGGTAATATGGTCATTTTGGATAGTTAATTAATGGAGTGAGGGAATCTTGATATTATTAGTAAAAATAAAAGAGGTTTTTGTAATTATTAAAATTACAGGAAAAATTTACGTATTTGTGAGAAATCTCAGGGAAGGTAAGTGTAGTTTACCATTTGTTTTATGCTAGTAGTAGTAAGTGAAATCTCTCCACCCCACCCATCACTGCTGTAGGGTAGCAAACAAGTTGAGTTGATCTAAATAACTTAATCAACTTTAAAATATGTTTAAGTTTAATTTATTTACAAACAATTCAACCTCGAAAGGACTTTTAATGAACCGAACATGAATCGAGCTCAAATATCTTGTTTCATTATAGTGCATACATAAGAAAATGTGATGTGGTAATGTAAAACCCAAGTTTTGTATATTATTATTTTTGGATAGATTGGTAATTAAATTAATTTATATGGGTCACTTAGTAATATCAAGGAATTAATTATGAGATGGCATTATTATTTCTATAACATAGGTGGGTAATTTTGCAATTTTGAAAAAAGAAAAGAAACATTAGGTTAAGTAAGCCAACTGCCGTGGCTTTTAGCCTTAGAGAAAAAAAAAAGAAAAAAAACAAAACAAAGAGAGGCTCGTGCTGCAGAAAGGGTTTGGAAGAGTTAAAGGTGAAGGCAGCAAGCAAGGGTTTGGAAAAGTTTAAAATTAAAGAAAAGAAACCAAAACCAAGGAAGAGGGAGGATTTATAAGAGTGGTGGTTTTGCTTTATTCATCACTTAGCTAAGATTTATTTTATTGTATTCCTATCTATGATTTTAGTGTTAATATATCAATAGATGATTTTATGGGCATATATGATTAAATAATTATATTGACGTAGGTTCTCGATTTTGCTCAATTTTAAAGTGTATTTTGCATTCCGTTTGGGTGGTTCATATTTTGAGATTAATATGTGATAGGTTAGGTTTAATGGTGGTGTGTTTGTGGGATACAAGATTGATTACAAGTAATTAAAATTTTTTACATGTATATAAACAACAATAGAATAATATGGGTTGAGAATTTCCGAAGCCGTGATGGCTTTGTTTTGATGCTAAATTGTGGGAGTTCCTAATAGGCAATTGGGTTAATTTATTCTATTGTTGTTACAAGAAGAGAAAGATGGGTGCACATAATAATTGTTTATGCGGTGTAATATTTTATTAGGTTTGTGAGATTGAGGTGGATCTTGGTAATTTGAGATTAGCTTGGGAAATATTATTTTAGCTGTTTGAGGTAAGTAACCATCTATCACTGTTAGTTCATTTTTATTCCTACTGAATCGTTTAAAATTATAAATATTTATTTTTAGCCTTGCATGCTTATTTAAATGAGTGTGCGGCGTTGTCACGGAGCTTGGGGCGTGACAATTTTGTGGTATTAGAGCCAAGTTGTAATTTTAAAGGCTGGTATAGAATAGTGGTGAGATTGGGTAAATGTAGTATTGGGAATGCTTATAATTTGATATAATGTTAATTTTATTTACATGTTATAGGGACTTGAGAATAGAATAAGATGAGGTTTTATTATTGATGCATTTAGGTTGCAATGGAACATGAGGAGACATTAGCAAATATGGCTAGGAATACACGCCAGGGTCAAATGAATCGACGGACTGGTAATAATAATCGGCGAGGGAACGTGACTAATAATGGTAGTGGTTCTCAAGCAATCGGAGGAAATCAGGGGCAAGAGTTGGGACAACAAGAACAAGCTGCAATCCCCAATCCAATTAGAATGGTTCAAGTGCTTCAGACTTTGGCCGGGGTGGTGCAACAACAAACCACCATAGGGAATAACTTGACTAGACTTATGGAGCAACAACAACGGATGCAGCTAGGTGTTGAGCCACAACTGAGGCCACGTTGTAACATTACTGAGTTTAAGAAGATAGCCTTGGCATTTGACGGAGCCATAGACCTTTTGGAGGCTGAAAAATAGTTGACAAAAATGGAAAAGTTATTTCCTGTTTTTGAGTGTACGGATGATCAGAAGGTGACCTATGCTACGTTTATGCTACAAGGGATAGCTAATGATTGGTGGCAGATGGAGAAGCGCATACACGAGCATGATGCCAACCCCTATACATGGGAAAGGTTTAAGAATGCGTTCAATGAGAAATACTTCCCTAGGAGTGTTCGTCTACAAAAACAGAGGGAATTTTCGAAATTAGAGGAAGGGAATAAGATGGTTGCAGAATATGAAGTCGAGTTTACGAAGTTGTCTAAATTTGCATCAGCATTTGAAGCAGACGAGGACAGCAAAGCACGGAAGTTCGAAGATGGGCTAAGAATGAACATTATGCAACAGGTGGTTCCTTTCGAGTTATCTACTTTTGGAGCAGTGTTGAATAAGGCTTTGTTGGTTGAGAGTGGCCTCACTAGAGCCCAAGAAAAGAAAGAAGAGAATTATAAGAAGAGGCCTAGTTCTTCCAACTTCCAAACTAACAACAGTTCGAAGGGCAATGCTAAGAGACAAAACACTTCTTCGGTTGGGAGTTGGGGAAGTCGAACTATGGGTTGTAGTGTTGATAAGAAGAATGATCGGATACAGTGCACTAGATGTAATGGGTTCCATTGAGATAGTGAGTGTCGTTGGAATACTGAGGCTTGTTTCTCTTGCGGGCAACAGGGGCACAGGATAGCTGATTGCCCTAACCGGAAGGGGCGTGAGACTGAACAGAAAGCATGGACAAATAAAGGAACATCAACAGACAGGGGGTCTTCAGGAAATCAAAAGAAAAATGGGGTTCATAAGCCAAAGACTCAGGGTCGAGTGTACGCACTCACGCTACAAGATGTCCAGACTTCCAACACAGTGGTGCCAGGTACTGTTTTAGTGTCTTCTGTTTATGCACATGTGTTATTTGATTCTGGCGCTACAAATTCATTTGTGTCTATGGGATTTGTTGAGAAACATGGATGGAAATGTGTCTCTAGAGAGATCGACTTATGTGTTGAAACCTCGATATAAGGTGTTATGGTTGCTGACTTAATTTGCAAATCTGGTGTGGTTAATATAGATAACAGGAAATTGCTTGTAGACTTAACTGTTTTAGATATGCGGGACTTTGACATAATTCTTGGAATGGATTGGTTGGCAACCAATTATGCTTCTGTTGATTGTCGAGGCAAAAGGGTAGTATTTCAGATTCCTAATCAACCTGAATTTTGTTTTGTGGGTAGTGGAGTTAACACTCCTTTTCTGGTAATCTCAGCTTTGCAAGCTAGACGGTTGTTAAGGAATGGTTGCGAGGGCTATTTAGCTTCTGTGAGAGATACCCGTGAGACTGAATTGAAGTTAGAGGATATTCTAGTTGTGAAGGAATTTCCCGATGTTTTTCCTGAAGAGTTACCGGGGTTGCCACTAGATAGAGAGATTGAGTTTGCCATTGAATTGATACTCGGCACGGGTCCTATCTCCAAGGCTCCGTATCAGATGGCCCCAACAGAGTTGAAAGAGTTGAAGGAACAATTACAAGAGTTACTAGATAAGAGCTTTTTTCGGCCTAGTGTTTCTCCTTGGGGTGCGCCTGTTTTATTTGTGAAAAAGAAGGACGGTAGTTTTCGCCTTTGCATTGATTATCGAGAGTTGAACAAGGTGACAATTCGAAATAAATATCCTTTGCCTAGGATAGATGAACTATTTGATCAGTTGCAAGGAGCACAAGTCTTTTCTAAGATTGACCTTCGTTCTGGCTATCACCAGTTGAAGGTTAAAGCGAAAGATATACCTAAGACAGCCTTCTGAACTAGGTATGGGCATTATGAATTTTTAGTGATGCCGTTTGGGTTGACCAATGCGCCTGCAGCTTTTATGGATTTAATGAACAGAGTATTTAAACCCTTCTTAGATCAGTTTGTGGTAGTTTTTATTGATGACATTCTTGTGTACTCGAAGAGTAAAGAGCAGCACGAAGAACATCTGAGAATAGTGTTGCAGATATTAAGGGAGAAGAAATTATTTGCTAAATTAAAGACGTGTGAATTTTGGCTGGAGAGTGTATCATTTTTAGGTCATGTGATATCTAGGGATGGGGTGTCTGTTGACATCAAGAAAGTGGAGGCGGTGGTAGAGTGGAATAGGCCTACTAGTGTCACTAAAATTCGTAGCTTCTTGGGTTTAGCAGATTATTATAGAAGGTTTGTTGAGGGATTTTCCAGAATTTCTATGCCTTTGACTCGTTTAACACAAAAAGGGGTTAAATTTGAATGGTCTGATGATTGTGAGAAGAGTTTCCAAGATCTAAAGAGTCGATTGGTGTTTGCTCCAGTACTTATAGTTTCATCCAGAGATGAAGGTTTTACCATCTATAGTGATGCATCGAAGATGGGCTTGGGTTGTGTCTTGATGCAGAATGATAAGGTAGTGGCATATGCGTCTAGGCAGTTGAAGCCATATGAGTAGAATTATCCTACGCATGATTTGGAGTTGGCTGCCGTGGTGTTTGCATTGAAAATCGGGAGGCACTACTTGTATGGGGTGAAATGTGAAATATTCACTGATCATAAAAGTTTGAAGTATATTTTCACTCAAAAAGAATTGAATATGAGGCAAAGGCGATGGTTGGAGCTATTAAAGGACTATGATTTGACTATCAATTATCATCTAGGAAAAGCCAATACAGTGGCAGATGCCTTGAGTAGAAAGACCCCGAGTAATTTGGCTACCTTGATCACTAACCAAAAGACTATCTTAGAGGACTTGCGAAGGTTGAATATTGAGATTAGATGGCACAACCATGGAGTGCAGTTGGCAAACCTTAGGGTTCAACCCACATTGATTGATAGAATTAAAGATGCTCAAGGAAGAGATCCTCAGTTGCAAAAACTTAAAGCTGAAATGAAAATAGGGCTACAGATGGAATTTTGTATGCATAAAGATGGAACCTTGAGATTTGGAGAGAGGTTGTGTGTGCCTAATGATTTGGAGCTCAAGAGAGAAATCCTGAGAGAAGCTCACAGTTCAGGATATACGGTACACCCAGGGAGCACTAAAATGTATAAAGACTTGAAGAGAAACTTTTGGTGGAATAATATGAAGAGGGAAATTGCTCAGTATGTTGCTCAATGTTTGGTATGTCGACAAGTGAAAGTTGAACATCAGAGACCTGCAGGTAAGTTACAACCTCTTCCTATTCCCGAGTGGAAGTGGGAACATATTACCCTGGATTTTGTGACAGGGTTGCCTAGGACCCAAGGTGGTAACAATGCTATTTGGGTTATCGTTGATCGATTGACCAAATCCGCTCACTTTCTAGCTTTTAAGGTGGGGTTCTCCTTAGAGAGGTTTGCAAAACTGTATATCAAAGAGATTGTGAGGTTGCATGGTATTCCGATGACCATAGTATCGGACAGAGATAGCAGATTTGTATCTATGTTTTGGAGGTGTTTGCATGCAGCTTTGGGTACTAAGTTGAATTTTAGCACTGCCTTTCATCCTCATACTGATGGACAGTCAGAGAGAACTATTCAAACCTTGGAAGACATGTTGAGGGCTTGTGTTATTGATCTTGGAGGTTCTTGGGATGAGCATTTGGCTTTAGTAGAATTCTCTTATAATAAGAGTTATCATGCGAGCATTCAGATGGCACCATATGAGGCTTTATATGGACGAAAGTGTAGATCATCTATTTGTTGGGATGATGTGGACGAAAAGAAGTTGTTAGGGCCTGAGATTGTGCAACAAATAGTGGACAAGATCAATCTTATTAGAGAGCGACTTCGCACTGCACAGAGTAGACATAAAAGTTATGCAGATAACAGGAGACGCGATTTGGTGTTTGGGGTTGGAGACCATGTGTTCCTTAAGGTGTCTCCTATGAAAAGAGTAATGAGGTTTGGTGTTCGTGGTAAATTGAGTCCTAGATTTGTTGGACCATTTGAGGTTTTAGATCGAATTGGAGAGGTAGCTTACAAACTTGCTCTACTACATTCACTAGCTGGAGTTCATAATGTTTTTCATGTCTCAATATTAAGGAAGTATATACTGGATCCTAGTCATGTGATTGATCATGCACTGTTGCAGTTTAAGGAGGATTTGACATATGAGGAACACCCTATACGAATTGTTGATAGGAAGGAACAGGTTTTGAGGCGTCGAGTCATCCACTATGTTAAGGTTCAATGGAGTAATCACTCAGAAAGAAAAGCAACTTGGGAACTCGAGGATGAAATGAAACGAAAGTATCCACAACTTTTTGAGACTTCAGGTATGTCAAATTTCGAGGACGAAATTTCTTTGAAGGGGGGAAGGATGTAAAACCCAAGTTTTGTATATTATTATTTTTGGATAGATTGGTAATTAAATTAATTTATGTGGGTCACTTAGTAATATCAAGGAATTAATTATGAGATGGCATTATTATTTTTATAACATAGGTGGGTAATTTTGCAATTTTGGAAAAAGAAAAGAATATTAGGTTAAGTAAGCCAACTACCGTGGCTTTTAGTCTTAGAAAAAAAAAAAAGAGGCTCGTGCTACGGAAAGGGTTTGGAAGAGTTAAACGTGAAGGCAGCAACCAAGGGTTTGGAAAAGTTTAAAATTAAAGAAAAGAAACCAAAACCAAGGAAGAGGAAGGATTCATAAGAGTGGTGGTTTTGCTTTATTCATCACTTAAGTAAGATTTATTTTATTGTATTCCTATCTATGATTTTAGTGTTAATATATCAATAGATGATTTTATGGGCATATATGATTAAATAATTATATTGATGTAGCCTATTTTGGGGTTCTTGATTTTGCTCAATGTTAGAGTGTATTTTGCATTCCGTTTTCGTAGTTCATATTTTGAGATTAATATGTGATAGGTTAGGTTTAATGGTGGTGTGTTTGTGGGATACAAGATTGATTACAAGCAATTACAAATTTTTACATGTATATAAACAACAATAGAATAATATGGGTTGAGAATTTCCGAAGCCGTGATGGCTTTGTTTTGATGCTAAATTGTGGGAGTTCCTAATAGGCAATTGGGTTAATTTATTCTATTGTTGTTACAAGAAGAGAAAGATGGGTGCACATAATAATTGTTTATGCGGTGTAATATTTTATTAGGTTTGTGAGACTGAGGTGGATCTTGGTAATTTGATATTAGCTTGGGAAATATTATTTTAGCTGTTTGAGGTAAGTAACCATCTATCACTGTTGGTTCATTTTTATTCCTACTGAATCGTTTAAAATTAAAAATATTTATTTTTAGCCTTGCATGCTCACTTAAATGAGTGTGCGGCGTTGTCACGGAGCTTGGGGCGTGACAGGTAATATTATACTTATGACTTTTCAAGATTGACAACTCATATAAAGAGTCGGAAATTGACAAATTATACAAAGAGTTGGAGGCTATTGGTCTTGGTTGTAACTTTTACGTCTCTATTTTATTAGAATGAAAAAATTGTGAAAAGTAAAAATGAAAGAAGGTGAAGTAAAAGTAATGATGAAATGAAAAAGAAAATATGTTTTCTTGCAAACATTTTAAGAGGATGAAAATTTTGCAAGACAAATTAGGAACAGTTACTAAAACAGTAGTTACATACGACAAACACAATGTTTTAGAAAAGTGTTCCACAAGAACACTACATAGAGATAACATACCTAACAACACAACATTAATAGCAGAAAACTGAGTGCAACCAAGCCATTTAAGGTCAAGGGCAGTATTCCTATGAAGATCCAATCACAGAATTTTTGGCATGTGTATATGTCAATTATGATTTTGATGCCGCCCAAAAAAAGATGCGAGGGTGTGAAGAAGTAAGCTCCATTTTCCTTGAAGTGTGTGTTTTCTGTTATTAGTATTTGAATTTGCCTGCTATTAAACATTCTTCATTATGTTTCTTGCTTTGTGCTCTCCATTTTATCACATAGTTTTGATGTCCTGGGATCTAAATCTACAGAGATAAACAGTTATGGCATATATGCATATCTAAAAGTTTGTTATTCTGGACTTGAGACTTACTGCTTGTGTACTTCTATGAATTAGTATTGGTTACTTGTGTATATATATAGGTAGTGTCTAATAATGAAATAGAAAAAAGAGAAAAATATTGAAATTTTAAAAAAAAAATCCTTATTGAAACCTATGAAGCACAGGTGCGGGTACGGATACTGGTACAGATATGATACGGGTACGGCTGGAGTATGTCAATAATTTTTTTTATTTTTTATAATTTATAGTTTGAGATTCAATCTACAAATCAAAGTTCAATATTAAAATTAAAAAGAAAAATTACAAAACCAAAAGAGAAATCATAGTTCAACAATACTAATACCAAAGCAAAATCTATAAGCTATTTAAATACCATTAAATAGAAGAAATTACAAAACAATTATTCCAAAAGCAAGCTAAGAAAAATTTGAAAACTTGAAACTTCAGTTTTCACTTCCATCAATTTCATCATTGAATAATACATCTTTCATTTCTAGCATATCAAGTAAAGGATTTGCAATTTCAAGTCAATAAAAACTCTCTAATAAATTAAACATATCTCCACCAATGTTCCATAGCTTGGTGTATTCCCGATGTACTCATGATGTACCCAACTGCCAAAGAACATATAAAAAGTATCCGGTATGTGTTTCGAGTACCCGGTATGCATGTAGCCTTATCGGTATGAGTACCAGTACTTGGTAAGTACCTGGTACGAGTACGACAACATTTTCGGAGTACCCATGCTTCATAGATTGAAACTAAACTTCCATGATGGATCTAAATTCTCGGTTGCCGCCTCATTCACCTAAATTAGGTGTGAACCTCTCCTCCTTGATCTCCATCAGGTTCCTATTACCTTACAGCAAAATGCTTCAAAGAAGTACGTGGTGTTTAATCAAAAGCCCATACTGATTATCTTGATTTTCATTTTCACATCATATGGCTTTACTTGCAGTTTTGTGATGTCATTTTTGGTTGCCTTCAGTTTGTTTGGACTTTTTATTTGCTTTCCCTAATGGTGTCTGGTGCTTATTGAACATGGATTTATGATGTAGCCTGTAGGTGATATTGAATGACCCATTCCTCAGCAAACGAGTGGAAGAAGGCAACTTTTCAACTGTACCAGTGAGAGACGAGTTCCTTGAAAATGCCCATCTTTTTATCTTTGAGACTTATTGCCGAATACATCAGCGCATTGACATGGGGTATGTACCTGAATTTTGTACTTGCATCGGGAACTTACTATCTTCCAACTTCTCTGCATGTCGCTGTGCTGTACACACTTTAGTTTCTTTATATCTTCTCTGGCTTTGAGAAACAATGCAAATCTATCATACTTGTTTCCTTTGTTAATAGGACAGAGTGTACAGGACTTTTACTGGAAATGGATTGATTGTGGTATAATAAGCTGTACTAATTTCTAAGAAAGTTGTGTTCATGTACTTCTATGGAAACATTTTTCTGAACATCCTAAGACATTTGATTGTGAGAAGACAAAAATTTTGAGAATATGTTAATACTTTTTTCTACAAAAAATTTGGAATTGTAAAAAACTGATCTGCAACTATTGGGTTGCTTCTAGAGAAACTTTTGAGAATGAATTTTAGAAGCAAACATCCAAAATGTGTTTAATGTCCCGTATTCAGTTAATTTCTGGGGATAATTTTTGTTGGTAGGATTTTGATGTTTTTTTATTCCTTGTGATTATTTTGAAGTTTTCTTCTGTTTTGGCAGGGTTCTTGCAGAAAAACTAAATTTGAATTATGATGAGGCTGAGAGATGGATTGTGAATCTTATCCGAACCTCAAAGCTTGATGCTAAGATTGATACAAAGTCGGGAACTGTTAGCATGGAACCTAATCATCCTAATGTGTAAGTCCAGCTTCTGGATATGATGATGTTTTTGCTGTTCTGTTCATCTACTTCCTGACTGCCATTTCTGTTTTCTTTTCTCCTCTGCTATTTTTATTTAGTTCAATATATTTTATAATTTTTTTTCAACCAAATACATATTTGTGGTTGCAGGTATGAGCAGCTTATTGACCATACCAAGGACTGCATGACATACTTACAAACTAGTTACTCAGCTTCTGGAACATGCACAGGCACAGCCTGCTCGATAAATTTGGTATTGAAGTTGCTACTCATTTGTTAAGGGCTTGGATTCAAAAAACTAGAGCAAGTTTCCTTTTTCATTTTTGTTGTGAGAAAGGAAGAGAATTCAAAATTACTGTGAAGATATTTAATTTGATGTTCTTGAGTTGTCTGGTTAAGATTGTTTGTCTTGTTTAGATTTTCAGATATTAATGTAATGCTAATTTGCAAAGTTTTGCTAAAAAATTATCTTAATTTGTTGTTCTATATTTTCCCGTATTTGTTTTTGTGCTGTGTGTCTATTCTTCTCCTTCTGCCTAGTCGGTAGTTAAATGCCAAAGGACCTGTTTTCATACACCGGTAGATGCTTGGCTTGTTTGACAGAAACTAGAGTTCTGCATTGTAGGAGACATTTCAATATGCAAGCCATACCCGAGGTAGGGATACCTGAGTTTTAGATACCTATCCTTCATTTTCCACTCTTTTACTGAAGAAAAAGTCATACCCAGTGCATAAGGCTCCCCAGGAACCGGCTCTTTGGGAAGTCTCAAGCAGCTAAATTGATATACCAAAGTGGAAATTGTGAAAAAACTCTATTCATTGAATTATACACTTATTAGTGGAATTTCACGGGGGTTTAATAGCATATAAAGCAAATAACATGAATCATACATTAACTTAACAAGTCTACATTCAGGCACTCATTTCTTCATAACCAATTTCGTACCCCCCCATTTTTGGAGAGCTATTTTTATGACTCGAACTTGTGTTGCCAGAGACAACAATGGCACGTCTTATTGTTGGGCCATCCCGCCTCTTGCACAAAAAAATAAATAATAGTCTCTTTTCTTCCTCACTCGTATTGAAGAATCAACTCCGGCACATGCAACAAGAGTACATTTACTGACTTCACCTCGCTGTGCTTCTGCTGAATTCCAATTGTAGCTGCAATTGCTAGAGTGAAAAGGAAAAGGAAAAAAGAAAAAGAAAAAAAAGAGAGCTCGAAATGAGTAAGTTAAAAAAAAAACTTGTAATCAATTTAAAACTGTAATGTGTTTTTCATGCAATAGTTCTCACACTTTCAATGGAAGCAATCTATCATTTGAGAAGAGTAATAGAAAAGTATAGAGAAAAGAAAAGAGACATTCATATGGTGTTTATCGACCTTAAGAAAGCATATGATAGAGTGCCCTGGGATATAATATGGTGGGTGTTAGAGAAGAAAGGGGTGACAAAATGTTACATTGATGTGATTAGGAAAATGTATGAAGAGGTGGTGATCACTATTAGATCGCCTGTTGGAGAGACAAATGAATTTCTCATCATTGTAGGGTTACATCAAGCTTCTACCTTAAGTCCTTATCTTTTTGCTTTAGTTATGGATGAGTTGACGAGAAATATTCAGGATGACGTGCCATGGTGTATGCTTTTTGCAGACGATATCGTGTTAGTGGATGCGACTAGAGAAGGAGTAAACACAAAGTTGGAGATTTAGAGAAAAACTCTTGAATCTAAAAAATTCCGGATAAACAGAACTAAGACAGAGTACATGGAGTGTAAATTTAGTGACAGTAACAATGAAAGGAGAGGAGAAGTGAAGATTGAGAACCAAGAACTGCCTAAAAGTGAACATTTTCGTTATTTAGGGTCGATTATCACAATAGCGGGGGAGATTGATGTGGATGTGGCCCATAGGATTAAGGTGGAATGGTATAAGTGGAGAAGTGCGCCTGGGGTACTATGCGATAAACGAATACTCACTAGACTAAAAGGTAAGTTCTATAGAACAGTTATTAGACCAGCGATGTTGTATGGGATGGAGTGTTTGACAACCAAAAAATAACATGTAGATAAGATGAGTGTGGCTGAGATGAGGATGCTAAGGTGAATGTGTGGCAAGATTAGACAAGACAGAATTACGAATGAGTGTATTTGGGAATGGGTAGGAGTAGCATCGATAGAAGATAAGTTGTGAGAGAATCGATTGAGATGGTTTGGTCATATTCAACGGAGAGCAACAGAGGCAATAGTGAAGAAATGCGATACTGTAACGGTAGATGGAAGTGTTAGGGGAAGGAGTGGGCCTAGATTAACATTAGCTAGCGTTGTAAATAGAGATATGGATCTACTTAATTTGACTAACGAAATGGCCTTTGATAGGGCCGCGTAGAGAATAAGGATTTACGTAGCTGACCCTATTTGATGGGACTTAAGACTTGATTTGGTTTGGTTTGGTTTTTTTGTAAACAGAAAACAGGAAAATGATGAAGTTATCAAATGATAATGTTTAAAAATATATCAAACCATATTAGCTTAAATTATATTAAATATGAAATAAGAAGATTGTAAATCTGTCATACTAATGGAAGACAGACTTTGGAATGTTTTTCCTTACCTAATAATGAGTGGAGGTGATCTTGGTTTTGTTGAGATATATTTCAGGGACATGAGCTATCATATGCCAATCCTCCCCTATTTCAGGCTGGCACCTTCTAATCAACTTATCGTTGCACTCCACGATGTGCAGTACTTTTAGCGCATTGAGGTGGTCAAAACCCTATGGCAACAATGACAATTTAGGACATTCTAAAATCTCGAGCTTTTGGAGTGATGTCGAGTTCTCTGGCCAATAGGGTAATTTCACAAGGTTGGGGCAGCACACAATGCAAAAGTTGCTAGTAGTAGGGCCATAAAGCCACTGGGGCAAGGCCTTCAACTTTGACAATTCTCCCATCACCACTGTTTGAATTCTAAGGCCCTGAATGCCTCTCACCTTTGACACGTCAAACTCTTCACAATCATTAATCATCAGGTTCTGTAACTTGGTTAGATTTCCTATGCTGCTTGGAAGAGATGCTAGGCACGGGCAGCTGTTAATGACTAATGTTCGAAGAGCAGTGAGGTTCTGAATTTCATCAGCGAAGCAAGATTAACACAACCGGTGATCCACAGAGGCCAAAGAGAGGTCAAGCATTCTATTCCTTTCTCTTGGAAAGAATTTTTGTTGTGTAGTTATATACAAATGCCTGAAGCTTACCAAGTTCCCTAGATATTTGGGTAACCGTTTAAGTTCCTTGCAATGTGAAAGTTGCAAGTTCTGCAACTTCAGCAGCTTGCAAATGGATTTAGGAAGCGTTTAGATTCTTTGATTCCTACTGAGGTTTAGATACCTCAAATGTTTCAAGTAACCGATTGAACGTGGCAGCACCTCAAAATATGAATCTGTGAAATCAATCATGTGCAATAACAAGAACCTTGAGATGGATTCATCAACTAAGCAATCGCGAATGCACTATGTCCCATCTCGTTGAAAGAAAATGGTCCTCAATTTCTCGGGTTTAAGTACATGTTCCAGTAATTCTTTCCCCGATAAATAATTACAACCAAGAAATGAAACGTGTCGAACCATGCTAGATACTTCTTGGTTATGGAACTTCATTGTTATGCACTCAGTTTGTGACAGGTCATGCATAGGGTTGTGCATTGTAAAGGTTATGTGTAATGGGCCATTTGCTTCAACCTCTTGGAAGAGTGATCTTGAACGCAACTCATCAAAATACTGATCCCCAACATCTTCCAACTCTTGATTGTGTGTTGACTGAATGAGTCCATGTGCCATCCACAACTGAATCAATTCATCCTTGTAAACATACTGACCCGTCAGAAAAATTGAACAGAATGCAAAGCATTGTTTCAAGTAAGATGGCAATTTATCATAGCTCAATCTCAACGTTGGCATGATATCGTCCTGCTTCTGATCTTCCAGTTTCCAAATTTCACTATCTCTCATCTGCAACCAATCACGCTCATTAGTTTTATCGCACAATTTCCTTGCAAATGTCCTTGCAGCCAATGGAACTCCTTTACACTTGTTCACAATTTTCTCCCCAATTTTCAGGAGGTTCGGATGCTTCCTCTCTTCCCCTGGTGGAAAAGCCCATTTCACAAATAACACGAAGCAATCATTCCATGAAAGTCCAGCTAAATCATACTGGTGACTACCTCCCATAATCGAAGCAACATAGTTGCTCCTTGTAGTGACAATGATTTTGCTTCCACTGGCACCATCCATCAACAAACTCTTGAACTCAATCCACTTTGGATGGTCAGCATTCCAAACATCATCCAAGACGAGCAAAAATTTCCTACCATACAAAGTACTTTGGAGCATGGACTGCAATTGTTCAATGCCTAATTTTCTGCAACATTTAGAAGTTAAGTATGTGATAATCTCTCTGGTTAGGATCTCTATATCCAAGTCTGTGGACACACATGCCCACATTTTCCGGTGAAAATGCTGCTGCTCAACCTTGTCATCATTGTACACTAACTTGGCAAGTGTGGTCTTCCCCAGACCCCCAATTCCAACTATGGGAATAACAGAAACGTGCTCATGATGACGATGAACACGATGATCATTTGATGAATTGTAAATTAACATGTCAATAATTTTTTCTCTGTCATCGTTTCTTCCAATCACATCTTCTCCGCGAATGAACGAGTGGGTCCCCTCCCTCTCTCTTGGCACAACATTTCTAGCTACAAAGCGCTCGGTGAGATGAAATTGATCTTTAACAGCAGCAATCTTCTCCAAATGCTTATTGAAGTTCTTGAGTTTATGTCCAAATGAGAAGCGAAATTTAAGCGAATTAGGACTAGGAAGAAAGTCGTGTACTTTTCTGGTTACTAGGCTATGATGATTTACGAATTGCTGTTGCAGGTGGTCAATCTCAAATTCATCTAAGAGATCATCAGCATCGGTGAAAGCATCTTTAAGCTTGCCAAGCCAATTGCAGAGCTCACGGTTCTTTGCCTGCTGTTCCTCGGCATCTAACAACACTGCTCTGATGGTGGATAGTTTGTTCTGAAGCTCCAGGAGTTCATTTTCGACAGCCCTCAACAACCCAATTTCTTGGAGGAAAATGAGGCCTATTTTCTGCAAAATTGTATCAGCAATGTTAAACAGAAAAGTTTCTGCCATTTTTTATTTTTCTGAGGAGGAAAGAAAAAGGAGTCTTTCCCAAATTGTGATCAATGAAAGGCTGTTTTAACAGAGAATGATATGAGAAGCAGTCTTCTGTTGTGTTTTCGGAGCAAGTGTTGTAGGAAATGCAATGTTGCCCAGTCTGTTCATAGACTTTGAAGCATTCAAGTCAACTTTGCTAGGTCTCTCTCTCTCTCTCAAGTAGACATTTCAACTACATGTATTCAGGAAATTTGGTGCAAGTATGGATTAATTATTCCGACCTCCCCCTCAGATTAGTGCACATCATTTTTTCCATTAAAATATTAACTTCCGAATAAGAGTGAATTGTTCGGATATAAGTCCATTGATATCCGAATGTCACAAATGGAGTGAATTAAGACAAAATGTGGGAGTGGGACTAATAGAAGCTCTAGTGAATCTATTTACACACCACACTTTGTCTCAGTATACATACACCATTTGTGCTGTTTGGATATTAGCTTCCGAATAAAATACAAATGTTTGGGTATCTACTTCTGAACAAAATACAAATGTTTGGATATGAACTATAAAATGAGATTTTTGTTCAAACAATTGGTTGATGTTCAGAAGTTGATATTCAAACATTTTGATTTTGTTCGAAAGTTAATATTTGAACGGTACAAATGGTGTGTACTGAAATAAAATATGGTGTCGGAATAGAATTGCCCTAGAAGCTCCCACTTAACTCCATTGAAAGGAGTAATTTGACAAAAATACCCTCAATTTTTTTTCTCACCTCCTCCAGCCCAAAAACAGCCCATCCCCAACTTGGAAAACCATAGCTTAACCCATGCCCTCCCCCCTTTTTCCATCTCCTCCACCCTACCCACCACTGCTGCAGGGCTGCAAACAAGTCGAGTTGATCTAAATAAATTAACCAACTTTAAATTATGTTCAAATTTAGCTTATTTACATAACAAATCAATCTCGAACACACTTTTAATGAGCCAAACATGAGTCCAGCTCAAATATCTTGTTTCTTTATAGTATATACATAAGAAAATTTAATCTGGTAATATTATACTTCTAACTTTTCAAGATTGACAACTCATATAAAGAGTTGGAAATTGATAAATTATACAAAGAGTTGGAGGCTATTGGTCTTGGTTGTAACTTTTAAGTCTCTGTTTTATTAGAATGAAAAAATTGTGGAAAGTAAAAATGAAAGAAAGTGAAGTAAAAGTAATGAAATGAAAAAGAAAATATGTTTTCTTGCAAACATCTTAATAGGATGAAAATTTTGCAAGACAAATTAGGGCTCTGTTCAAGTGTCCAAGAGCTCTTGGAGCAAGCTTTTGATCTATTTTTCGTTTGGAGAAATAGAAGTACAGCAAAATCCAACACCCCCCCCCCCCCCCCCCCCCCCAAAAAAAAAAAAAAAAAAAAAAGAAAAAAAGAAGGGAAAAAAGGACCAACAGCAAGAAGTCATCCATATTTAGGGGAACAAACCTCAAGACCTTGACAATTGAGATAATAATACCACTAACCAAGTGAATGTTACTAAAGGATATGAACATCAGCCGGGCAGTTACCAACTACCAAGGATAATTTCCACATTGATAGAACCATACATTTCCATGATCAAGTTTCCCAAATGGGAATCACATGTTTGCATGCAAATGTAAAGAACTAGTAGTTGACAAATTTGAAACACATTCAACAGGCTAATTAGTGTAAATTAGTTAAGTTGACAATCCAGAGTCGTTAGGAACAGTTACTAAAACAGTAATTATATATGACAATAATAATGACAAACACAATGTTTCAGAAAAGTATTCCACAAGAACACTACATAGAGATAACATACCCAACAACACAACATTAATAGCAGAAAACTGAATGCAACCAAACCATTTAAGGTCAAGACTCAAAACACTCTAATTGAAAACTCCCTATTGAAATCTGCAACTATGGTCAAGGTCTTCTGATGGAGATGACAGCTCCCTCCTTCCCTTACTGAAAAAATTTATATGTTGTTAACACAAGTCAGTCCCTTGTATACAAGCCATTCATCAGTTGATTTTCCATTGAACACCTGTGACTCCATGCTTTGCGATTATCCTAGTGACCTGAAATTAGAAATTTGATACACATTACATGTACTCAGACAGTGTGAAGAAGGAAGCAAGCAAAAGAAACAACTAATATTACATAGAACAAAAATATAAAGAAATAGTTTGAAGCCACAGACGCACCTGGGAAAGTTACAAAACTTTAAAAACTGGTAGCCTTCAATTTATTGAAGCCTCCTCAGGCCTCTAAAGTCCTCCCACTCTGTCAAGTTAAGATTCGGACAATTGCTGATCTCGAGATTCTCCAACTTAGCTAGGTTCTTCATGGTACTTGGCAAACATATCAAATTGGGACACGCTGAAATCATCACTGTTCTGAGTGCAACAAGGAGTTGCATCCCTTCAGGCAAAGATGTAAGGTTTCCACATCCCGTAATACAAAAGGATTGGAGAGAGGTCAAGCGTTGGATCTCTTTCTCTGGCAAACAACTCTGTTGTGTGGTTAAGTACAAATGTCTGAGACTGATCAAGTTGCCTACGTTTCTGGGCAACTCTCGGATTTTAATACAATACCAAATTCGCAAAGTTTCCAAATGGTACAGTTTGCAAATGGCATTAGGGAGTGTATCAATATTTGCATTCCCACTAAGGTCTAAAAATCTCAAATGCTTCAAATTACCAATGGAATGTGGCAATACTTGAAAACATGAGTTGCTCAAATCAAGCACATGTAGATACTTGAAGTTTGAGATGCACCTGTCAACAAAACCTGTGTCATTGGCTCCCACTCCTTGAAATGACAAAAAAATAGTTCGTAGATTCACTAGTTCGAACAATGACTTTGTGACCTCTTCTTCCCTTGAACAATTAGAATCACGAAATGGTACATGCTTGACCTTCTCAGAAATCGATCCAGAACCATAATTTGCAGTACTTGAACATTCTTCATTCGCCATCAATACTGCAAGATCATGAACAATCTCTGGCATTCTGCATGTATTTAATAAATTGCCATGTTGTTCAATCTTTTCTAAGAAAAATATGGAACACAATTGATTCAAATATTCATCACCAACATCTTCCAACTCATGATTTAGGCCAGACGATTGAATGAACCCCTGCGCCATCCACAACTGTTTCAACTTATCAATTTCGATTTCATGGTTTTTCGGAAAAACTGAACAATATATGAAACAGCGTTTCAAGTTAGCAGGTAGTGGGTGGTAGCTCAATCTTAACACAGCCAAAATGTCGTGTGTCTTTTGCAGCAATTCCCATAGTTGTTTTTCTTTGACATGCAACCAATCACTTTCATCAGTCTTCCTAAATAGATAATTGCCTAAAGTCTTTGCTGCAAGAGGATGACCGTGGCACTTTTTCACAATTTCCTTCGCAATTTCTGAGAGATTTACATGTTGTTTCCCAACTTTTTCGTGACCTGCCCATTTCAAAAGCAATTCATGGCAATCTTCATCGGAAAGACTCTCTAAATTGTACATAGGAATGGTGCCCATAGTTGAAGCGACTGACTTGTTACGTGTAGTCACTACAATCTTACTTCCGTTGCCACCGCCTCTCAAGAACTTGAAGAACTTAACCCAATCTCGGTTATCACAACTGCATACATCATCCAAGACGAGCAAAAATCTCTTACCATGCAATTTTTCTTGAAGGAGCTTCTTTAAGTCAGTACAAGGAGAATCAGTTATGCTTTGAACAATTTTCTTCATCACACGTGCAAAGTTAAAATCTTGTGATACCCTCACCCACATCTTCAACTGAAAATGGCTGACTACATTTTTATTATGAAACGCCATTTTAGCGAGAGTTGTCTTACCCAGACCTCCAATGCCAACAATGCAGATGACAGAGATTTTGTCATGATTATTACCACTTGGGGCCATTAAAAGTTGTAAAATCATTTGTCTATCCTTGTCCCTTCCAACGCAGTCCGAATCAGTTAAAAGGGAGGAGGCTGTCGTGCTGGCCGTGTCATGATTTTGAATATACTCCGTTGTGAAGGGATGAAATTTAGTTCTATCATCAGCGATCGTGTCTAATTTCTTTCTGATATTTTTTATTTTACTACGCATTTTAAACTGTAAAACAAATGGGTTTGAGTAACATGAAAAGAATTTGTGTACCTTTAATCCAATGCTCGTATCATCATTCCTCAACACTTGGCGAAACAAAATTTCGTAGTGGAATTCATCGAGCACGTTGTCTGCTTCATAGAAAGCAGCTTGGAGTCTTTCCAACCATAAGCTCATGACAAGGTTGTTCCCTTGCGTCTTCTGCCCAGCATCTATGAGCACCGCATTGATGGTAGACAAGGTTCCTTCAAGTGTTTTCAACTCATCCTCAAGGCCCCATGCCAAGCCAACTTCCTTTAGAGCAAGAAAGCCTATCTTCTCCACAACTTTACTTGCTAAGTGGAAAAGAATTGCTTCTGCCATGAAGGTTCTTGATGATCAAGCAGATCAAATATAAGATTATATAGTTATTCTTATAGCAGAGAACTCACTCACTCAGCCTGCAAGACTCTTTTCACTCAGAAAACAATGGGTCTACAAACCCATAAAATATAATCAAAAAATCACCCTAAATTTTTATTGAAGCCTACGATTTATTCATACTATGGGCTCACAATAACTTCTTTAAATACACCATTGATTTAATATTCTGAACAGCTTCTGATTTTGTTTTTATGATAAAAAATAAAATTTTAAAATATAAAATTCATTCAGAACTTTCATACAAAATACTCAATGTGATATGAACTTTTTATTTTAAAACAAATATTTTTGTTTATAGAAGGTGACATTGAATGGGAGGTGAGAAACAAGAAAGATCCAATTACAAGAAAGCTCCAATTACTAGGGTATTTCCAGACCTAGAAATATTCAAGGTCAACCATATATTCTTCATTTTTAGTGCATTGTCAGGATCCCATATGCCAAGCAATTGCGGACTATCTAAAAAAAAAACAGAAGCAATTGCCGCTTCGCCTAGGCGCCGGCCCAAGGGGGTCCTATTTAGTCGGAGTCGTCGTCTTGTCGTGTTGATCGTGTATATCTGTTGTGTCAAAATTATCTCAATTCTAATTTAATTTGTTTACATTTTCATGTTATTATATCGTCATTTTCAATTGATGTCCAGTTCGACTTAATGTTTTCTATTAAAAATTTTTTTTACTCTTAGTTAGAAATATTTGTTAGTATCGAAATCAAAATTTTTCCATGCAAGTTAAATTTCATGAAACTATGTGGAAATTATTGATAAAAATATCTAATTTCAACACAATTCTATTTTTTCAAATAAAAAAAAGCTAAAGTACCAATAAATCCTAAGATTTTGTGAACTGTTTAATCTTTTCTTTTTTTTATGAACCTAATGGTTCCATTAAAGTAGAAATTATATAAAAGGATAATTACTTACATGTTTGGGTTTAATTTTTCAAGAATAAAAATGAATTTCTCCAAATATAAAATTACACATTTAGGCAATCCACATTATAGAAGTTTTGAATTTTTCCCATTCTCGAACAAATCTCACATTGTGAATAAAAATGTAACATTTTAATGTAACACTCCAGTAACATAACACTTCAATAATGTAACATTCTAATATAACACTCCAATGTAATACACTAAAAAACTCATTGGTGTACTTTTTCTAAATGAAAGAACGTAACACTTTATTATATTATATATATATATATGTACAAGCACGAAATAATCTTATCGTATAATCCTGTTGATCAAGTTTGCGCTCCTCCAAACGTCGTCGCTTTGCTTCCTAAAAATACAAACGTGAGCTAGCCGGCGGGTGTGTGTCGAATACCTCTCTGATGCCTAAGTCAGCCAATAGACAATAGACAAAAAACTCTGTGTTTTAGAGAGTAAAGATTGTGATACCTCTACATATGTCCTGCTACGAGCTTTTTAGATGTTTGCCTGGCACAATCCTAATAGGATTCCAACTCTCCTCATCAGAATCCTCTTAGGAATCACACTCCCTATTCACTACCAACCAAGTGAGATGGTTTGCACACTCCTAGTAGGACTCTATTCTTCTCAGCAGAGTCCTTCCAGGAGTTAGAAAGATAATGCTTATCTTTTCACCCCCTCCTTACTGCTTAACCCAGTGGGATAGGTTTACCACGGTAGAGTAACTGGACAATCGAGTTATCTCTAACCTTCTAACACACTTAGCTCGACGCTTCCACAGGCGATGCGTAGCTTGGTCACCCTTCATCTATACCTCTGTTCAAAATACCTAGACCGAGCTAAATATAGTTATTTCTAACCGAGCTAACAGGGCCCGAACGCAAAGTCCATTCACCTCGGCCCACAGCTCAGCCCACTTTCTACCGATCTTAACTCGGCCAAAGTTTTACACAAATTACCTTCTCAATTGCCCCTTAATTCCATCCGCAGCGCATGATTTGGGATTATTCTCCTCCAGCCGAGCTAAAACGTCCAAGCCGACCGAACTAAAGCAAGTAACAAAACCAAGCTCATTCTCTACTGGGCTACCGATTTGCCCGGTTCAGAAACGTCTTGTCAATTACTCTGTATATCGTTCCGTCTCTCAAGTACATTTGAATCGTTATCTATTCCTTTGGACACGTGGCTTGCCTCCATTGGACAAAAACAACTGTCACAGCCATCTTCGTACTTTAAAATTTTTTAACAATCCCGCCTAATTTTTGTGCTTTATACAAAAACCCTACTTTTTGAACCAACACTTCACTATTCATCATCACTCATTCTTCGTGCTTTTGAGTTCTACCCCTGCTTCTGTATCCTTCTATGCTCCAGCTCTTTATCGCAACATTTGCTCCATTACTGAAGTTTTGCATACGCTCAGACTGGTAAGTTCGTTCAACACCTCCTTCTAATGTTTCCTTTTCATTTATTTTTGTACTCTCAATCTTTAAACTTTATTGTACGCGTGTTTTCATATACTAAAGCGTTGAATAAATACCATAAACCCAAAACTTCATGCTCAAGTTCAGAAGCACACCAACTGTTTTCGTTTTTCTTTCTTCAAAAACATGACGTTTAATCCAAAATCGCGTTGTAACCGAACTAGATATTTGTTTAGGTGACTTTTAGGTTTGAACACGACCGAACTAGGAAACTGGCTAGAACCTTGCCCACAAACCTTCAACTGAGCTAGAGGTCTTGAGTTGGCCTTTCTTTTCAACCGAATTGAGAGCTACCTGTCACCCAAATGTAGCCGAGCTAGGCTTTTACTATTCTGTAAATTGACTATTTACTTAGCCCGGTTCAATTGTCTGGGCATAACATTTCTTATTTCCCCTTTGCAGACTTGACTAGGTTGGCCAGGCACACCTTTGCACCCTGCCCCTAGGCGGCTTTGCTCAATCGAGCTGACCACAGCCTCAGCCGCGTCGAGCTAGGCTACTTTAAACAATTTTGTCATCATAAGTTATCATGGGTAAATACCGATTTTTCATGGACTTCCCTGGGGCCATAGCTGAATTCCGACGGGACTACCAGATTCCAGACAACGTTCACCTCTCCTTAGCTGAACTAGAAACAACACCTTGGGGCAAATCGAGCTTCGTCCCGTTTACCGTGATATCCATTGTAGAAGCCAGCCTTCGATTTTCCGTTCAGCCTCTTATTTGTGAATTTCTTAGGCAGACAAGACTCTGCCCCACCCAACTCTCCACCAATACATATAGGATAATAAATGGCATCGCCGAGCTAAATTGCCATCTTGGCCTCAACCTCAGATTGGCCGAGCTATTCCATCAATACTCGCTCGGCCAAAATGATGACGATTGGGTGTATTATTTAAGAGTAAGAAAAGGCCGAGAGAAAATAATTAAAAATACACCGGACAAAGACGTGAATGACGACAACTTCTTCTGGGTTTCTGGAAATTTTAAGACTAGGAAGCCCAGATACCGGGCTACAATATTAACTGGAATAAAGGGACAGCCGGTATGAATACCTCGGTTTTCCTTTTACTTTGTTATTCCAAGCCATAATTTTACACCGAACTAACTGTTGACAATTCTCATTATGCAGACTTAAACCAACTAAAATCACAATACCATTACGCTAACCAGGACGCTCTCCGTGCCGCGTTTCGGTACCGTCATTGAGGTTGGGCCAAGCTGCTCAACTTCGAGCCGACCTATCTGTAGAGCGGAAGAAGGAAGGTCAGGGTAATTGACTTTCTTTTGGAATCATCACCAAAATCGAACCCCAACTTGCCACAAATCAACCTCATTCTCTTAATCGAAGAACAAGAAATGGCCAAGTGCCGAGCTGTTCGAGCCCTCATCACCGAAACAACTCCAGTTGGCGGGGTTCAAACCGAGACATCACAAGCTGGTCAAACACACGAGGTTGTGGTGGCCCTTCCAACAGCCCGTGCCTCATCATCTCGGCCAAGCAAGCGTGCACACACTTCCTTTACCGAGCAGCAGCGGTTAATTGATGAGGAGGATCACGTGCTTCCTGAAACAACACCACCAAGCCTTGAGCCTATCCATACTAACTGAGCTAACCCTTCAGAATGGGTGCCAAAAATGACTTACAAGAATCGGGCTATTTCAAACACAGACTCGGTGGTTGCAGACAAGGACCACACGCTTGCCTTCAACTTTGCCAAGAGTGTCTGTTTGCCAGCCGACATGGAGCACCACGACCACTTGACCGAGCTCAAGGCCATGCGCTCGACAACCAAGTCAATGGTGCTGGTAAGTGCTCTCTTTGTTTGTTTTCCAGTTTACACATCTGTTTGCTCGATTTTAATCATAATCTGTATCTCTCCTTTTACAAGCCATGCAGAATAACCATGTTGATCATAAGCGCGTGTTGAAGCTACGCAAGACAGCGCGGCTAGCTGTGGTAGATGCCAACGCTAAGACGGCCGAACTGAACGAAGCCAAGCAAAAAATGACCGAGCTTGAGTCCGAAATCGCCTAATTGACTGAGCTGGTCAACACGGCGGAAGCAGACAACTAAAAGGCTTTGGCCGAGAAAAAAGATCGCTACTTGCGCGAACTGGCCAAGCTTGCCAAGAAAAAAGATGCCAAGATCGCCGAGCTAAACAAGAAAATGGAGGACATCGAAGATAGGGGCTACAAGGAAGGGGAGGCCACCTACATCCTGCAATGTGAAGCTGTAAAGGATATATTTTTCAAATGCGGATGGAAGACAGCTGCAACAAAGCTCGGTTACGGTCAAGAAATCGAGGTCTTCTAGAACCCTCCTCCCCACTTTATTCCAAGTTATATGGCAGACTACACCAATGCCATTCAACGAAAGTTGCTTCAAGATGAGAGGGGAGGAGAGGGGAAAGAATCCCCAGAACCAAACAACGCTCCACCTGTTACCAATGATCACGATCTCCAAATTGCTCAGTCAGCTCGGGTGGAGCCATCGGTGCCAAGTGCGATTGATGATGCGCCTGTGACTGGGTTACCGAGTGGTGAAGCTCAAGTTGACTTGGATGCAGACCTGGACAATCTGTTTGCTTGATTTTGCTTTTTGTCTTGATATTGTAACCAGGCTGAAGCCCCACCTCTTGTAATGCACTTTTAAATCTTGAATGAAATTTGCAATTTTTCTAATCTTTTTGTTCAGTTCATGCCATACTTCTTGTATTTTCAGGCCGAGATATCCATCTCGGTCTAATGAACCCAGTAATCTGTTTAACCTTCTTTAGCCTAGATCCTTATCTTGGCTAAAGAAGAGAGTTGTGTGTTGGTCATACCTGCCAATCTTCTTTAGCCTAGATCCTTATCTAGGCTGAAAGAGCTAAAAGTTGGTCATACCTGCCAACTTTCTTCAGCCTGGATCCCTATCTCGGCTGAAGAGAGCTAAATGTTGGTTACTCCTGCCAACCTTCTTCAGCCTAGATCCTTATTTCGGCTGAAGAGAGCTAAATGTTGGTTATACCTACTAACCTTCTTCAGCCTGATCCTTATCTCGGCTGAAGAGTGCTAAATGTTAGTTATTCCTGCCAACCTTCTTCAGCCTAGATCCTTATCTCGGCTGAAGAGTGTTAAGTGTTGGTTATTCCTGCCAACCTTCTTCAGCCTAGATTCTTATCTGGGCTAAAGAGAGCTAAGTGTTAGTTATTCCTGCCAATCTTCTCCCATTGCCCCTAGCTGGTACTAACTAAGAACAATTTTTATAGTAGAAAGAATTTATGCTGAAAAAGAAACTACTTGTTTTATTTGAAAAAAGAAAAATTACAAGTATTTTAAGGAAAAACTAAAAATAAAATAGTTTGAGATTGACAGTGTTCCATGGCCTAGGAATAGCCTTACTGTCACCATCTTCCAAGTGATATGCCCATTTTCCTGCTAAACCGACCACTTTGTATGGTCCTTCCTAGTTAGGTTCTAACTTGCTGTAACAAGTCCGCGGGGGCCTCGCTACAGTTTGGACTCGATTTTTGTCACGGTTCTTAATCTGAACTGAAGAGTCCAAATCCGGCAAATCGTTTTGAGAAAATAGATTTTTTTGAAAAAAGTGCCAAACATGGACTGCTTTGCCAGATAAAGAGTCGCCACCTAAATATTTTATTTTTGGGAAATTTAGGAAACCCTGACTCGTTTGCCTAAGGCCATGTGTCCGTCATCACCAAAGTTGCCTCGGCTCGGGAACTTGGGTACGATTGGGGAAGGTCACTTCGTGAGCACCCCCGTTCGCCCGATCAAAGATCGGCCCCTACTAGCCATGATATCTAGTTTTGAAAACATTGTGTGCTCTTATTCTGGTTATTAGCCTAGATTTACTATGTGATGCGCACAGCATACAAATATAGACTGGGTCGCCTGAATTGGAACAAAACATTTCATGTTTGTTTATTTGAAAGATGGTTTGATGGTGCTACTTGCAAGTAGGCTAAGACGTGGATTTGCCACCCTCGGGTGGGCTTAGAAAACATGATTTTGCCACTATCTAGTGGGCTTAAAACACACATTTAATGAACTGTTCCAATTCAAATAACCCAACCTTCACCCACAGGCATTCAGACAGTTATATCACATAAGCAAATAGCCTCATGGTAAGCATGCTATTCATGGCAGCACTCACACGCATGCAAGGATGCTAAGGCATAAAACTCATCGAGTACTCCAAGCTAAAACAGAAGCTAATTAGAAATCCATGCATGATCCTAATTATACAGAAATGCCTAATGCAACACATGCAAAAATGCAACTAAAGCAGGCTCGGCTATTCTAAACATGGCATATGAGATACAACAGCTATCATGTATTCAACTTGGAATTGAAATACAAATGCGGTTAGTATGATGCGCCGAGTCCAGTGCATGCAAAACAGATGAATGAATACAACATGCTATCATACTGTATGCTAATTGAAACATGCCCTAATCTAACCATCATAAGCGGGTAAATAAAAGGGAAGAAAGACGTGGGGTTGGAAGACATACATCACACACACACACACACTTATTACAATTATGCCCTTGTATAGAGGGTCCGAATAATATACAGTCCCAAATGAATAGTACAGTCTGAATAAATAATACAGTCCAAATATGTACAGAAATCCTAATTAATTACCAAATTAACTAAGAAAACAATAAACTGGCATACAAGCCAGGGACTGCTTTGACTCTTTTTCAGATGATGAATGATGCATATCCGGGTTGCCTTTACGCGGAAATCCACTGTGATGCCCCAACTAGCCTCTGTTTTGTAATAATTTTTGGGAAGCGCGCCAAGCCCCAGAAGACTGTTGATTCTTGATTTGCTGCAACAGAGAGCAGGAAAGGGGCATGGCAATGTATTTTCACAAATGTATGTATGCCTCGATCCTCGTGCCACAAATCACGCATCTCGATGCATGATGGCCGAGGAGTCGAATTGCACAACTCAATATGAAATGAATGCATAGGAAAACACAACAAAACCTAACTCCATCATGGATAATCCGGTGTGTCGGCGACTGGGAATTGAGACACGTTCCGTCACTCGAAGTACGAAACGCCCCTCGTTTCCCATGCTCGGCCTAACTCCTATCCCCAACACAATGCAATATGCATGACATGCATGAAATGCAACTAAGATACAACCTAACATGCAACATGCAATGAAATGGCATACACAATGCACGAGATAACATGGCATACACAATGCGCTAACATACAACCTAGCATACACAATGCTATGGAATGAAATGATATACGCAATGCAATATGGGCTTATACCAACGTGAGTGGACCTCAGCCACACTCACATAAGAGGCCATAAGATGAAAATGAGACACTCGAGATGCGTGCACGTATGCACGCAAACCGAGGACCGACCCTAAGGCACCAAATGCCACTCTAACAAGACATGGCAAGGCATGGAATATGGCATATTAGCATGCGAATTTCAGTAGAAAAATATGATGCAAAACAGCCCCAAAACATGGAAACATGGCACCCGATATATGGAATGAGACCCGAAACATGAAATTAGGTACGTGAAATAACCTATGGCTATGCAAAGCATGCGTTATTTGAACATGAAGTGTGAAGACAGAATCAAGAAAGTCTCAAAAAAAGCATATTTACAGTTTTAAGTAAGGCCAAACAGTGAACACAAATAGGACTAAGCTAGCATGCAAAAATGGCCCCGTAAGAGAGATAATGAAGCAAGTAGAAGCTTCTGGCCCTAAATGGCCAAGAGCCCTTCAACAAAGTTGAAGAGGGCCTCAAAATGAAGCACTTTACAGTTTACAACAAGCCACGAAAACAAACACAAGTATGACTAAACTATTATGCAAAAAATGGGCCAAAAGGGAGACAAAGAAGCAAGTGATGGTTTCTGGCTTCAAACAGAGGAGGGCCCTTCAACAAAGTTGAAGAGGGGCCAAAAAAATGGTATTTTACAGTTAGTGACCAAACCCAAAACAGTGCACATGCAAGCTTAAAATACTATGTAAAATAGGGCCTAAAAAGAGGTTTAAACACAAAGAGAAAAAAGGGAGCTTCAAACAGCAAAAGTACCTTGATCAAACATTAAGAGGGGGTCAAAATAAGGCTATTTACAGTTTGGACCAGAGCCCAAAAATACAAGCACAAGGGACTAACAAAACATGCAAAAATAAGGCCAAAAGAGGGATAAAGAGGCAAGTGACAAAAGGAAGCCTCAAACAGTGAAGAGCCCTTCAACAATGTTGAATAAGGGCTCAAAATAAGCCATTTTTCAGTTTATAACCAAGCTCAAAAAAATTTACAAATGAGCCTAAAATACTATGCAAGAAAGAGGCATACAAGAGAGGTAAAGAAGTAAGTGTAAAAGGGAAGCCTCAAACAGGGAGAGGCCCTTAAACAAACATGAAAAGGGGCTCAAAATAATGCTATTTTCAGTTAGGGTCGGAGCCCAAGTATGCAAGCAAGTATGGCTAATATATCGAGCAAAATAAGGTAAGAAAGCGAGAGGAGAAGACTTACCCTTGAAGACCAAATCTTTGATAGCCTTTGGACCAAGAAATGTTGCTCTTCAGCTCTGGAAAATAGCTCCAAGTGGCTGGAATGGAGGTTGGAGGTATGGTGCTATGGCTTGTAGAGTAAAAGGTGTAGGACTTGAGGGTTTGAAGGTTGGAAGAGAGGGAGAGGAAGGTGTATGTATGCAAAGCTCTTAGGCAATTTTTCCAACCCCCAAATACAGCTGGGAGTGCTGGTTATATAGGCAAAAGAGGGGGGAGAAAAGGGGGGGAAATTGAATTCAAATTTCCCCCCAAAAAGTTGGCCCTCCGGATACAAAATCTGGGGGAAAACAGAGGGTACATTTGAAAGGAACAGGGGGTGGGGATTATGGCGGGCTGCTTTTCTAGGGTTTGGGTGGCCGGCTGACCTTCCCCATGGCCGGCCGGTCAAGGGTCAAAAGGGTCAATGAAGATTAATGGCTGGCCATGCCAAAAAGAGGGCCTCCCATGTGTGCACAACACAACCATGTGGTCAAAAACTGGAGAAAGTGAACCAGGAGAGAGAAAAGGCCACTTTTAGGAGGGGTTCAAAAGGGTCACACACAATTACTGGCCGGCCATGTGATATTGGTGGCCTCCCAGGTGTGTGCAACACAAATATGTGGTTTAGGGCTAGAAAAAGTGGCCTTAGGGTGGTCAACATTGGCTTTCAAGTGAGAAAAACGGGCGATGGAGGGTGATGGAGGAATAAAACTGGTTGTCAGAACAATTACTGGCCTCCCACCCTTCTACGACCTTCCTAACAGTGAAAATAAGGTCTCCACAAAAAATGAGCCCAAACTGATGCAAAATGAAGGTTCGGGGGCCGAAACGTGCAGCCCGAGGCCCCAAAAACTGATTGTTAGGCACCGGAAGTGGTGTTCGACCACGAAGTTGGTCTCTCGGACCACAGTGTCCTTCAAAAGGGAGTAAATAAGATGCATGCCAAAAATCGGAGCAAACGGAGGTGGTTAAGCGGTCCCGAACCGAGACACACGACCAACGGCTCTGAAAAACCGGAAACCGGACTCCAAATGGGCAAAATGGCCTACGACCACAAAACGTAGCCTACGGCCACTGAGAGATGATCTACGAGACCTCTCCCTCCCTTCTAGAAGAGAAACAGAGAAAACCGAGCCTGGTTCGCAAACCGAGGCAAAGCATGAAAGAGTCTAGAAGTCCGGAGGCAAGGCTCGCAGCTGAGACTCTGAAACCTCTAAACGAGCACGATATGCAACATCACCAAGCGCTCAATCGGTGACGTCTGAGTCTTAAGGTCGGTCAAAAATGGGGTGTCTACAGTTGCCCCTCTTTGACAGAACTCGAAAGTCATAAGTGACGGGAGTGAATGTCAAAGCCCAGAGACGACCCATTTTTGACAAGGCCGAAGACTTAGACAAATAGGTGAGATAAATAGAGATGTGCCCGCAGGCAGGGAGCAAAATGCAAAATGGTATGCACAAGGCCAGATGTGACTTGATGATCATGCAAATGCAGCAAGCTGTAATGAAGCAAGTATTCGCAAATAGATGCAACAGTTTTAAGCAAGAATGCAAAGCAACAACTACATTTCATGTAGTTAGGAATGCAGAGAATTATTCAATTCTCGTTGCGTCTCACACGGAGAAGATACGATACCTGCGCGATTCGTCTGGTCGCACCAGCTTCAAATGAACCGTACATACAATATCGTGCCTGCAAAAGAAAGAAACTCAACAAGCACAACATATCTAACAACATATGTTCAATGTGATATCGAATGCAGACAATCGCGGTGTCGATGGAAAAGTGCATCGCAATGCGGGAAGAAACGCGCGTGACAACGCGAGTTTAAGCACGGAGGCTTGGTGATATCAAAGAGACGTGCATAACAATGCAAGTATGTGCATGAGAATGCAAGTTATGTGCATGATAATGCAGAACAAGCGTAAACCAGGATGTATGTTTGTCACAAAACAACGAGCAAGGAAATGCGCGTTTCGGTGAGGGCGACTCGATCGCGGCCTCCGGTTCACCTCTCGGAGAGGTTACAACATGTTCAAAAAGATATATCTCACTTTCGATGAGTAATGATGAGACACGCATTGAAAGTTGAAGCTGAGGTTCCGGCGGAGCGATTTCGCGACAGAAAGTGCACTTCTCTTGTACTTTTTCAGGTCCCGGGGACTCCAATCCTCCCCAAAATTTGCAGGGACCTTAGGGGGCATGTGGGGAACACCACCGGCCATCTTTATTGGGAGAGGGAGGCCACTGGCCAGTTTTTGAAAAGGGAATGGCCGGCCTGCCAGAAAAAGTGACCGGCCGGCCACTTTGCCAAATTCGGGGCAATTTTGTACTTTCACCATCTTTTTTTTAAATCCACTCATCCAAACATTTTGTGCTCACAAGTGCAGCTCCGAAATCATCTCCTCTAGCTTCCCAAACCATTTTCTCCCTCAGATCTGTGCTCTATACGCGTTTTCCAACGTCCCACGCAAGTTGTTTTCGCGAAATCTTTCAGTTTTAAGCACTTTGAACCGATTAAATTTTGATTTCGGGGCTTCTTTTCTCCTTTTCGCCAGTTGAGGTGAGTTTGTCTCAATATTTGGAAGATTTTCTTGGGAGTTGACTTTTGTTGACTTTTTCATTTCCCGAGAGTTGACTTTTGCTGACTTTTTCCAATTTTGGCTCATTTTGGCTCATTTTTGCCCGTTTTGCAGATTTTCTGAAATGACTGGTCGTTTCTCCCACGGTGGAGGTCCTCCGGACGCCGGAGGTGATCCCGATATCATGGCTCTGCCTCCAAGGGTTCGACCCTTCATACCCGAGAGGTACGACCCACCGGCACATATTCTTCCGTGGGCTGTTTTTTATCACTTCACCGATTACGACGAGCGAGCACCCGGGGATCTCCTTTTGCGGGAGCCAGAGTATCACCTCTCCCATGAGGCACGAGAGGTATTTACTTCGTTCTTACCTTTTCTGCAACATATTATGAATTTTTCATGCATTCTGTTTGCATTTTGAACACAGGGTTCAATCACTTGAATTTCTGAACACTCAGTCCATAAATTGATTGTGAACACACGGCACACACTGGTTGAGAATTGAACACATGGCCCAAGCACTGATTTTCTGAGCACACAGCCCGAACTAGAGGTGAACACGCAGCACACACTGATTTAGAGTTGAACACGCAGCCCAAACACTGATTCCCTGGACACACAGCCCGAATTGAAGGTGAACACACAGCACACACTGATTGAGAGTTGAACATGCAGCCCAAACACTGATTTTCTGAACACACAGTCCGAATTGAAGGTGAACACGCAGCACACACTGATTGAGAGTTGAACACGCAGCCCAAACACTGATTTTCTGAACACACAGTCCAAATTGAAGGTGAACACGCAGCACACACTGATTGAGAGTTGAACACGCAGCCCAAACACTGATTGAGAGTTGAACACGCAGCCCAAATTGAAGGTGAACACGCAGCACACACTGATTGAGAGTTGAACACGCAGCCCAAACACTGATTTTCTAAACACACAGTCCAAATTGAAGGTGAACACGCAGCACACACTGATTGAGAGTTGAACACGCACCCCAAACACTGATTGAGAATTGAACACGCAGCCCAAATTGAAGGTGAACACGCAGCACACACTGATTGAGAGTTGAACACGCAGCCCAAATACTGATTTTCTGAACACACAGTCCAAATTGAAGGTGAACACGCAGTACACATTGATTGTGAACACGCGACTCACTTACTTTACTTTGCACGCAGCCTATTCATTTTATTTGCACATAGCTTATTCATTTTATTGTGAAACATGTATTCATTCTGAATACAGGTGACTTCTCGCACTGTGCGGGGATATAGCTCTACCGCGGTGAGAGATTGGTATGCCGAGCTCCCGGAGGCTGTCCGGGATTTAGTTGACTTGGCGGGGTTCGGGCCCTTCTGCACTGGGCTATCTCGTTGTCCTGCCAGGAGGACGTTGATGATGGTCGCCTTGGTGGAGAGATGGTGGGACACCATCAACTCCTTCCATTTTTCTGCCACGGGGGACTTGACTATGACCCCGCTTGACTTTGCCGTATTGACTGGCCTTGACGTGGGAGGTTGGCCTATCCCTTATGACGAGGACATGGGCTAGTGAGAGGCCGTTTGGATATATTTACTGGGGGCTCGCCCGCCTGTTGATAGATCTTCGGGCAGAGTCCGATACACCTGGTTCTCTTCCCATTTTCGGAGGGTGGAGATGGAGCCCGGGACTCTTGAGGAGGTAGCACAGTATGCCCGTGATTTTCTGATGTTCCTCTTCGGGACTACTTTGTTTGCCGATAGGGGGAACACTGTTGGGCTATATCTGTTGAGTGCTTTGGTGGACCTATCACAGGTCAGACGGTATGATTGGGGTGGCGTCGGCTTGGCTACTCTTTACTGCTACATCAGTGCGACCTCCCGCGGACGAGGGGACTTACTTGGCGGCTATTGGAGAGCCTGGAAGTACTTTCTGCCCTCTTGATTTACATTTCTACTCCTCATTACTTGTACATTGCACACACGGCGCACTCTACACCCTGTATTTTGCCCTCAGCACTTTGCATTTATATTCTGCACTGTTTTTCACAGTTTTGGGTCTACGTGTACTTCCCGACATTAGCCCTGGAGTTGGTGGTAGAGGGGCCCCTTGTGACCCCGTATTCACTTGTATTCGAGGGCCAGCACCGGCCGAGACCTCGGGAGTCTCTCCTTTATCTACGGCAGTACTTCGACACGGTGCAGTCGACGGAGGTATTTCAGAACTCTCAGTCCTTTCTGTTTTCATCTTTGATTTGTCTTGTACTTTCCCGATTTCTGATTGGTTTATGCATTAGTTATCCACAGATCACATGGCAGCCCTGGGCGCCCTTAGGTGAAGGTCTCCGATTCTAGTTTGCCGGAGGGCGGGGTGCCTCCCAGTACAGGATCCTATTTGAAGGGCCAGTTGGTAAGGCCTGGTTTCTGGGGGAGCGCTTCTTGCGTCAGGTATGGGGCTATACTTCTCAGGACCCTCCCTCAACACCCCTAGTCGATATGCGGATTGTTGATAGGCTCTCTTCTCGGGATGTTGCTAGTGCTATGCTGGGTACTAATGCTTTACTACATCTTGAGGAGGGGGATTACGCTACTTACCGTCACATATATCTGATGCCTCCATTGACGGGAATTCGTACTTCGACGATGATGCCTACTGGCATAGCATCTTCGAGCCAGGCCCAAGCTCAAGCTGCAGACGCCCCTTCCACCAGCAGGGCTGGTACATCCAGAGGTGGGGGCGGATTTGTTCCCCCGATTCCCCCGACTTATCATCATGTTGGGTGGCCAGACATGCCGACCGAATTGATGGGATGGCGATTTGGGACTCCCTACCCGATCCCGATAGAGCCTTCCCTGCCTGATCACAGATACGTCAGAGATCTTGATTCACCACCGGTATGCTTTTACAGCTTTGATTTATCAGTCAGGCACTTGGACATTCATTCCTTTACTGATAGTTTCGCATTTGTATCTACAGCCTCCTGTCGAGTATGTGGATAAGATGCTCGGGATGATGGCCGCGCTCGAGGGCATGGTCCTGCGGAGGGAGGCCCAGTTGTCCATTATGGGTGTCCAGGTATTGTCCGGTTTTCTTGCATTTATCATATTTCTGATGACATGCTGATTTCGAACATCCTGCTGCGTTGATAAGCCACTTGTGTAGAGCACATCTGACACACACCCCACTTACACACTGTATTTACATGTACCCACTTTATGTAGTTTTCCTGTATCTGCATCTGATATACATTTTTGAGCTGATGTATTCAAATTGAACTCTTCATTTTCAGATGCCCCCGGTATATGCTCAGTCACAGGCCGGGCCACCTGGGCCTTCTCGGGGAGGTGGACCATCTGGGCCTTTTCGAGGAGCTAGGCCATCCAGGCCTTTTTGGGGAGCTCGAGGAACGTCTCGCAGACGCAGGGCACACATTATAGAGGCGGAGCCCGATGAGGATGAAGAGGAGGATGTTGCAGATCGTCAGTCAGAGACATCTGCTGACAGAGAGGATGGCTTCGGTCTTGGTTTCGGGAGTGGAGGTGAGGCTGAGGGGGACCCCGAGGATGACAGCTCTGACTCAGATGGTGATGGTGGTGCAGAGGCTACTTCGCAGAAGAGGATGAAAAGGGCCTCTTATTCTTGCTCTTAAGAGCATCGATGTTGTGGTTCCCTGTTTTATTTACCTTTTTGCTAGTAGTTGTAGCACATTGTACATTATTAGGCAGTTTCATTTTCTGTAAAACTTGTGCCTTTTGTTTGTTGTAACAAAAGAAGCATGATGGAATGAAACAGCTTTTGAAAAAGTGTTGTATTTTATGCTTTTAGCATTGTATCGCACCATTTTGCACAAAAATGAGATTTGAATGGAAATGTGCATTGTGTATTCACCAAGTTAGGTAGTAAGCCGACGCAACAATCTAAACAACTTAACTTACTAAGACCTAACAAAACCTTAGCAAGTTTACAACTCGATAAGCAAAACATAACAATGCTGACGACTCGATAAACAAGACTCAACAAAATTGCTTAAACAAAGAGTAACAATTTAAAAACACGAAACACGACAGCTCGACAAACAACTCGATAAGGAAAACGACAACTCGATAAGTAAAACAACAACTCGATAAACAAAGCTTAACAAAACAAAGTGTACTTCGGACGATCTGGGCAACGGAACGCATCTGAAACAGAGGGAAATGGAGGCCTTCGACACACCTGTTGCATGGAAATGCTTGAATCTTCCTCCCGGGGGATAAAACAGGGCCAAAGACACACATTGGAGCATGGCCGGCCACTTTTGGGAGCCGGCCAGCCAGCTTTATTGCAAAGGGGAGGCCACCGGCCAGGTTTTGAAAAAGAAATGGTCGGCCTGCCAGAAAAGGTGGCCGGCCGGCCACTCAGCTCAGCAACCGTCAAATTTTTGACACGTGTCCCCCGAATAGTGTCTTTTCCTCTTTAAAAGCCTTAGCTCCGTGGTTCATTCAATTCATCTTAGTTTTGCACAAAAATGGAGGCGTTTCTCGTCGAAAATCTCACATCTTGGATTGCTTCTCTAGATGGCTCGGAAAAGTTGAACTTCCGGGGTTTCGGGTTGAATGCACTATTCACGCTGAGCCGTACTCCGCTGCACCCTCCTTTCCTCCATGCCGCGGCGAGGTTTTGAAACCCGGTGACGCATGTCTTTAGCTTCGGCGGGCAAGAGGTATGTCCAACTTTCGAAGATTTTCAAGTTTTGATGGAATCTGAATGTTATGAAGAGATTTTGCCTCAGTTTCGTTTTGGCCATGCCCAAGCTTTAGGGCGGATGTGCGGACTTACCGCGCACGATGCTCGGTCTCTGATCTGTAATGGGGAACTGGACATCCTCGGTTTGATTCATCGTTTTTCTGGTGCCGGTGACCACGGCGACCATCATTGGCAAGGTTTCCGACAACATGCCCTCTGCTTGTGCATGCTATCTCACTTCCTGCTTGCCCCGGGCCTAGGTGGACCCAACATCCGTTTGATTGAAGTTGCTCAGGGCTTGAAGGAAGGGAAGAGCTGTATTGCTATGGCATTGGCCGAAACGCTGATGGGCTTGGACGCTTTCCACCGTCAGGAGACGACCAGATTTGCGGGGAGTCCACTACTGCCGCAGGTAATGTTTCCCACCCAATCTCACATATGTATTTGCTCACATCACTCGGCCCTCAGGCTCGGTTTTTCTCACAAAACCCTTGTCTCACTGTTCTCTCATCGCACGTCTCTCTATTCTTTATTCTCTCATTTTTCATCCCTCCCCAGGTATAGTTGATGGATAAATTGCGGGTTGTGGACTCTTGCCTTGCCTACTCAGCCCGCGACTACTTCTTTCGACAACACCTGGTTGATGTGCTTGATGAGGGATGGTGGTTTAACTGGATGTGCAATTTGTCTGCTAACCGCATTGCTTGGCGCTGTCCTTGGCTTAATCTTCCAGCAATGAGCTATAGCATGTTCCGGCAGACTGGGATCCAGTTGATTGGTCTGACCCACTGTGTGTTCTACTTTCCGTTCCGATTCCTGTGCCAGTTCGGTCATGATCAGACTTGCCCGCTAGAAGGGATTGAGTACCCGACTGCTTTCCCGGTCCGAGGCGCACAGCTTGCCCGATATGTTACAGCATGGAGGACTAGAGAGCTCTTGGCCCCTGCTCCCACTTTCAGTTGCACTTTGTCTGACGAGTGCTGGGATTGGCTCAATGAAGAGGCGCAGATTGGGCCTAGCTTGGCGTCAGAGGCTTCGACTAGCTCTGGGAGGGGGCGCAGGGACACCTGACTTGACTATGCCCCAGATTTATTGCTTTATTAGTACTTTCAAGTTTTCTTTATGAGTGTAATAAAAAGCAACTTCAATTATATGCAAGAGCAAGAGAACTCTGTATTGAAATCAATGAAATTGAAGGTTGTGGTACTGAAAATTTTCCGCTTTGGTCCAAAAATGGTCTTAATTGTAAAAAGATTAATTTGAACAAAGTCAACTCTTATTAAAACTTTTCAAAACTATTTTCGATATGGATCAGAATTGGACACGCCTGAGATCTGTCACTGAGATGCACAACCCCAGATCCTAGCAACTGGAAAGTTGCCCCTAGTCTGAAAAGTACCGCGGCACTGTGTGGCAACGGAAAGTTGCCCCTAGTCTGAATAGCACTGTACCGGAGATCACGATGAATGCTGATGGAAAAAGATGACTGAGATGATCAAAATGGACAAAGTTGATCGGGGAAAAGTTTATGGTTGAACTTCAGGATGAAGTTGCCTACGTATCCCAAAGATGGGAATCAAGCCTTACGTAGTTCAGGCTCAGGTTCGCTCGGGTATTTTCACTCTCCTTTTACGCTCTAACTTTTACCAAGGCCGCCTTTTGTGGGTTTTCAACCTTGCGAGCTCATTTTTTTATAATTTCAAATTTTTTGTGCTCTGAGTTTTGCCTAGGTCGCCCTTTCGGATTTTCGGCCTAGCGAGCCTCTCAAGGGTAATATTTCTTCAACTTGTCCATGCTGATCGGTTGGGAGAACTCTAGGCCATCTAGATCCATCAGAACCACAGCTCCACCTGACCAGATTGACTTGATGATGTAAGGACCAGTCCAATTGGGCCTGAACTTGCCCCTTGGGTCGTGGATGGGAGCTCGGTTGTCCTTGAGCACCAAATCTCCTTCTTTTAAATTCCTGGACTTAACCTTCTTGTTGAAAGCCCGGGCGATTCTACGTTGATAACCCTGAACATGATGCAGTGCTTTCAGTCTTCTCTCATCAAAGAGCATGAGTTCCTCAAATCTGCTCTGCTGCCAATCAGCTTCGGATATTTGACACTCAGCCAGTACCCGCAATGACGGAACCTCAATCTCGATAGGTAGAACAGCCTCCATCCCATAAACCAATGAATACAGAGTCGCCCCAGTAGAAGTTCTGATTGAAGTCCGGTAGCCCCAAAGAGCAAACGGCAGCTTATCTGGCCAGTCCCGGTAGGTTTCCACCATCTTCTGCAGTATGTGTTTGATATTCTTGTTGGCGGCCTCAACCACTCCATTGGTCTGCGGCCGATAGGTAGAGGACTTATGAAAGGCCACGTTGTATTTTTCCAACAAATCAATCACCTTCTTCTTGAAGTGGGAACCGTTATTTGAAATAACCTCATTTGGGACTCCGTAGCGACAGATGATGTTGTTTCTGATAAACTTTGCAACATGCGAAGCCTTCAACACCGCATAAGACTGGGCCTCGACCCACTTCGTGAAATAATCTATCGCTACCAAGATGAACTCATGCCCATTCGACCCCTTCAGAGTGACAGCCCCGATCACATCAATTCCCCAAACTGAAAATGGCCATGGCGAAGTCATGTTGTACAGTTTTGACGGCGGAATGTTCATGCGATTTGCATGAATTTGATATTTGTGGCATCACCGGACAAAGCCGATACAATCCTCCTCCATGGTGGACCAGTAGTAACCCTGTTTGAGGATCTTCCGTGCCAGCATTACTCCATTCATATGTGCACCGCATTCCCCTCCATGGATGGCTTCCATCAGACGCTTTGACTCTTCGGCATCAACATACAGCTTATGCATTCCCAGATGACCCTTTTTATACAGCTTACCCCCACAGATGATGAACTGAACGGCCATTCTTCTGATTGCCCTCTTATCCTTGGCATTTACTCCTGGCGGGTATGCTTCCTTTTCCAGGAAATTCCAGATGTCGTAATACCAGGGGTTTTCGTCCTGAACCTCATCTATAGCAGCGATCGACTCGTAGGCAGGTGCAAATTTCTGGTCAATGATGACTGGACGCATCCGGACCGAGGAATCTGCGAACCTATTGTTCTCTCTTAGTAGATAAGCAAAGTTTAGCTTTTCGAACCGAGGAATTAACAAATCCAAGGTCTGGTGATACATCATCATCTTTTCTTCCTTGACTTTCCAATCTCCTTTTGCTTGAGACACAACAAGGTTCGAGTCCCCGATGACGTCCAACCGTCTTGCCCCTAGTTCCAGGGCTGTTTCTAGACCAGCAATGCATGCCTCATATTCTGCTTCGTTGTTCGAGACTTTGAATCGGAGTTTGAAGGCTAGAGGGATATGGGACTTGTCAGGTGCTATCAGCAACACTCCTATCCCATACCCGTATTGATTTGACGCTCCGTCAAAGTACATCGTCCAAGTTTCGTCGTCGATATGCAAAATGGCCTCATCTGGGAATAAATACTCGACTGCTTCACCCCCTTCCACTGGATGGTCGGCTAAGAACTCTGCCACTGCTCTTCCTTTGACCGACTTGCGTGTTACATACTTTAGATCAAATTCGGAGAGCAGCAGCAACCAACGAGCTAGCCTACCTGTAAGTGCTGGTTTCTCGAAAAGATATTTGATGGGATCAAGTCGTGAAACCAACATTACAGAGTGAGCTAACAAGTAGTGCCTCAGCTTCCTGGTAGCCCATACCAAAGCTAAGCAAGCCTTCTGCAGCGGAGTGTAGCGGGTTTCGTACTCTAGCATTTTCTTGCTTAGATAGTAGATGGCTCTCTCCACCTTGTCTTCTGATTCTTGCGCAAGCATGCAGCCTATTGTAGTCTCAGTTACTGACAGATACAAAATCAACGGTTTCCCTGGTTCTGGCAGTGACAACACGGGCGGGTTCTGTAAGTATTCTTTGATCTGTTCAAAAGCGGCTTGGCATCGGTCGTCCCATTGGAATTTCTTTTCTTTTTTCAGGAGACCAAAAAAGTGGTTCACAAGTCAAGGTTAATTTTGAGATAAATCGTCTTATGAATTGCACTTTACCCGAAAAGCCTCGCACATCCTTTTCAGTCCTTGGTGGTGACATTTCTAAGATGGCCTTGATTTTGGAAGGGTCGACCTCGATGCCCCTTTGTGTAATCAGAAACCCTAGCATTTTTCCCGCTGTAACACCAAATGTACACTTCTGAGAGTTCAGTCGCAACCGGAATTCCCTGATCTTTTGAAAAAACTTGTGCAAGGCGGTGTAGTGGCCCTCTCTTTTTTTGGACTTAACAATCATGTCATCCACGTACACCTCAACCTTTTTGTGGATCATGTCATGCAATATTGTGGTCGCGGCCCGTTGATAAGTAGCTCCAGCATTCTTCAACCCAAACGGCATCACTCTGTAGCAGTATGTCCTCCATGAGGTGGTGAACGCAGTCTTTTCCCGATCTTCTGGTGCCATCACTATCTGATTGTAGCTTGAGAAGCCATCCATGAATGAGAGCAAAGCATGCCCTGCTGTGAAATCCACCAACTCATCGATATGCGGTAAGGGAAAGTCGTCATTCGGACTGGACCTGTTCAAATCCCTGAAATCCACACATACCCGGATCTTGCCATCTTTCTTTGGCACTGGAACAATGTTGGCCAACCAAGTCGGGTATTCGAATACCAGTAGGAAGCCTGTGTCGATTTGCTTGGTGACCTCTTCCTTAATCTTGAGAGCCCAATCCGGGCGGATCCTCTTGAGTTTTTGCTTGACAGATCGGGCCTCGGGGTCAAGGGGGATCCGATGCTGTACAATTTCAGGATCGATTCCAGGCATGTCTTCGTAGGACCACGTGAAAACATTTTTGAAATCTTTTAATAAAGCGACTAAGCGCTCGCGTTCCTCCGAATACAACGTGGACCCGATCTGGACCAGCCGCGGGTCCTCTTCAGTACCAATGTTCACGGTAGTGATTTCATCAACTAACGGTTTAACAAATCTTTCCTGCTCTTGCTCAATTAAACGTTGCAAAACCGGAGGAACTTCGTCCTCGTCGTTTTCATCAAAATTTTGAAAGTCTGAATTAATGCAATAAATGGCACAGAAAAGTACTCAGAAACCATAGTTATTTGATTCTCATTAAGCACATCCAAATCGTCTGATTCATTTACAACAGACTCAAATGAAAAGGAAAAAGACGACCTAGACAGGACTGTGGTATCCGGGTTATCATCCCCAGAAGTACCAGACTCAGACTCAGTCGAGCTGGAACCTGATTCCGACTCACAAGATTCGGTGGAATCAGATTCCGGCTCACTACCTGACCCGGTGCTGCTGGACAAAAATCCCTCCTCGTATTGCCAAGTAAGAGAGGGTGCGATAGATGCATCCAAGATAGTCGCTGGTAGGCCCACAGCCGTTTCATCCCCAATCATGGAAACCGAGAAGTTATCCCCCAAGCACTTATGGTTGATCGGAGGATCTGAAAGTAGACATGCCAATGTTACCCCCATTTCAATTTTAGCGCCCTCGGAGTCCACTGCCTTACAGTTCTCAACCTCAGCTGATGGGTCTGTTTGCTGTTCGGCAACATCATCCCTAGGTAATTGTAGATCAAAGAAAATTTTGAAGCCTAGCACGCGCTTCTTCTCCGCGTTCAGCCATGGCTCGGGGAAGCCACAAAACGGAAAGTCCTCCCCTTCCCGGACAAAGCGTCCGTTCAGGGTACCCTGAATGGGCCTGTGCATTAAGTCAAAAGGCTTCCCCGCCTTCTTCGCTTTGGCTCTCCCAGCCATTTCCTTTCCCTTTCGCATCCAGTCCTCTTCGGTGGGCAGATAACCCGAGCCGAAGGTATGAGGGTTGTGTGGCACTTCGGCCAATGCTGCGACGCCCTTCCGGCCGCTCCTTCCCAATCCCATCCCGGGGATATGTTGTAGCTTATTCATGAGATAGACAGATTGAGCACTGACATACATTCCCTCATTAACAGCCATGATATTCTGCACAACCCGGGTCTTAGCCAAAGTAAAACCTGACAGAAACATGTCCTCCATGCCGTGCTCGATTTCTAGAACTGTGTAGATACCTCCGGAGGTGGATGGATTGATGAGTTCCCGAAAACAATGGCTACTCCCTTTCCGTAAGGGTATTTCACCATCTGATGCAAAGTGGAAGAGATTGCCTTTACCTGGTGCAACCACGGCCGCCCTAAGAGTAGATTGAAGGTTGCGGGAACGTCCAAGACATGGAATTCAACGCTGTGTTGTCCTGGACCAACCTGGGTTTGAATTTTGACAGTCCCCATCACTTCCCTGCTGGTGTTATCGTAGGCTCTGATCACTTGAGTAGTTGGCACGAAGTCCGCGGGCTTCAACCCGATCGCATATGCTGTTCTTGACGGGCATACATTAATGGCGGATCCCGTGTCGACAAGAACTACCGACACCCATTTGTCCCTACATTCCACAGAGATGTAGAGGGGTTTGTTATGATTTGTGCCCTCAGGCAGCAGTTCTTTGTCTGAAAAGGTTATCGTCGGGGAACCTCATCCCGGAAAGACCAGTCCAACCAGCTGCTCTGGTGTGGTATTTATAGAGAGTTTAGCCTTGTCCATGGCAGATAGGACGGCTTGCCTGTGTACTCGCGACGCCATAAGCAGTCCCCAGATGGAGATGTCTGCTTGTATTTTTTTTAGTTGCTTCAATACAACTTCCTCCTCAATCTGCTTCTCCCTCTGTTTCTCAGCTTCCTTGTCATTCCCAGATACCTCGGGTTGGTCTAGGTGCGGGGGCTTGAAATACCGCCCGCTTCTTGTCATGTGCTCAACCTCATTGAGATACCAAGTGTCGTCTGGCTGATTGCTTCCCCAATCTTCATCTGTGTGGGCAAGACATAAATCATCGTCATCCCACCACATTCCGTTGGCGTTCAAAAGGCACCTGTCCGGCTCGGGCATGTTTGTACTCACAATACTTTTAGCCTGTATGCTCACAGCATCCTCTATTCTCGTGCCCACAGCACTTTCGATCCCCTCATGGATTTTGGCTTTCCCGGTTCTCTCAGAACCCTGTTGTTCTACCTGCGTCAGTGCAGTTTGTTGTTCGACTTTCCCTGTATTCACAATGCTTCTGTCCTGAGCTAAATTCTTTGTATCGGCGCTCTCCGGCGATGTATTCTGACTTTCGGCCCTTCCGGCCACCACTGATACCCTCGTCCCTGCCGGGCCCTGTTCTGGTTGAAATTCTACAACGTCTGGTTGATCATCTAACCATTCGATAGCTTCTGCCGACTCCTCATACTTGAACCAGTTGATTGCCGCATCCCTTGATTCTTGGTCACTGAAGAACTGGAGGTTGGCAAGGCTCTCTCCTACAGCTGTTAGATCATCCGTTCCCCGCTCAAATCTGTCCCCCTGAATTACACATAATTCTGCTCTTTCTAGCAGCCCTACACTCAGCTCAGGCTGGCCCACTGACTGGATGTACTCACTTGGATCGTAGGCTCCTCCAGCGAGATTCCCAGACTGCTCAATCCCAAACTCAACAATTCCACTTTCCTCTGAAACCTACCCTGTCCTATCTTTGGTGGTCACCACCATTGGCTCAGATTGGGTTGTGGAGATGTCCATCATGCACAAGTCAGTGCAGACAGGAAGGATTACCTCTGGCTTAGGTAGGTGGGAAGGAGTAATATAGATGCTAGGATCGTAAGACACGACCCCAGTTTGGATAAGTTTGACTCTTTTGGGAGGTGGAGCTTAGTTGTGTGTAGGGAGTGGATTAGTTGTGACGTTAGGTCTCTCTAGAGGCAGAATCACATTTTTGTCAACGAGGTCTTGAATCCCGTGACGCAGCTTGAAACATTGGTCGGTATCATGACCATGCTGCTGGTGATATGCACAGTACTTGGTTGGGTTGTGAGAGGGGGGAAGTGGATTTGGTAATGGCCTTGGCTCCAGGGGTTTTAGATGCCCCTTTCTGATTAAGACCCTAGAGCCTTGGACAAAGGCATGTATAGTGGGGTGAAGGTTCTTTGGCCTCTGGGCTGGTATTTAGTGGTTTGGGTATTACTTCTGGATGCCCCGGAGAAGGGTGTGGCTTCCATGGGCCTTGGAAGGGGAGGGGGAATGGTGGCGACCATGCTGACCTCCGAAGCTCTTGCAGTTGCAGCACTACTCGGGCCTGCGTTATTGTTGCGGTTAAATGTTCTCCGGGGTTGCTCCCTGTCCTGGTCAATCAGACCCTGTTTCATTGCATCCTCGATTTGTACCCCTATCTCGTGCAAGTCCGAAAAGGTGGGGAAGGGGAGTACAATCATCTTCTGCATCAATTTTGGTTGGAGATTGCACACAATCATCCTGATTTGGTCCTTATCAGTGGGCCTCAAAGTCATCATCGATGCCTTCGCCCTCCATCGAGTTACGAAATCTGAGAAAGTCTCTTTGGGCTCCTGCCTCGTCGTTTCGAGATCACAAGTTGTAATCTCGATCTGGGTATTGTACGAGTATTGTGCGACAAAGGCCTCGGCCATTTCATCCCAACTTCTTTTTACCTCATCGTCCAACTTCGTGTACCAGATAGCGGCCACACCCGACAGGGTTCGGCCGAACAGCGAAAGCTTTTGTGGTCGGGTTATTCTTATTGGCCGCAGTATATCTGAGAATAACCGGAGGTGGACAATGGGATCCCCGGATCCGTCGAAACGATCAATCCGCAGCATCTTGAATCTATCTGGCAATGTTACGGCCACATCAGTATATCCGTCCTCGATATCCGGAATAGCCTTTACTCCTTGTGATTTCTTAAAAAGCTTTTCGAGCTTGCTCAGTTTCAGAGCTGTATGGTCTATTTCGAACTCGAAGGGAGAGTCCGGGTGGTTGGGTGTATGGGTCTTGGACAGTTGAGGCGGAAGCGGGGGCGGAGCTGGCCCCGTTGGAAAGTCTGTGTCCTCTTGGATGTTCTGGACATTGGGTAAGGTGTTCTGGGTGTTTGGCAGGGCATTCTGGACAGTAGGTGCCTGCTCGGGTAATGGGGCCCCTGGTGGAGGAGGAACTTGATGTGAAGCAGATGCCGCATTTTGCTGTTGCAGTCTAGTGATTAGCTCGGCCTGCTGGGCCATGATTGTGGCCTGTTGTTTAGAGAACTCTGCTTGGCGGGCAGCGTCCTCTTGCATTTGTTTCATGCTCTCATGCATTTGGCGTATCATTTCTTCTATCCCGGCCATATTCTGTTGGTCTTGCTGACTGACCGGTATGTGTATTTCTATGGTGGAAACTGGAACCTCAACCCGACTGTTTGTTAGGGTAGACCACTGCCCCGCTAACCTCTGTTCAGACACACTGCGCTTCCTTGGCCTTCTCCTGACAATGGGGGGTAGAGAATGGAACACTGGATGTCCGTCAACCAGATCCTTAGATTGATTGAGCCGACGACCTCTTGTCCAAAGTGCTTGGGGAATATCTACTGGGTTGGAAGCAGTTGTGCTAAAACTACCCTAGCAAAAAGATAAATAAAGCGAAAAGGAAATAAATAACCAGATAAATGAACAGCATGACAGCTTAAAATAAATACACAACACACAGTCGGGTATACAACACACGGTTGATAAGCTGAATACACACTGTCCTCAAATACTGATCACTGTCCCTGAATCACTGTTCCCCAAAGACTGAATCGGATACCCGCAGATAACTGATTCTCAAACACTGACTGATGCCCACAGGCTTGATGCCAAAACTCATAAACTGATACATGCATTCCCTATAGAGACGCACTCTAAAAGCACATAACAGATAAGTGAGAGCCAAAACACCCCTATGTTAGGGTAGGGTTTCCCTGTCCTATTTTGTCAGGAGCTAGGGTTTCACTACGCACGCAGCGGTTTCAAACAACCTATATCGGGTAAGCAACCTGTCCTAGTTTGGAATGGTCACTATGGATTCCGAATATGTACTAGGTCGAATGGTCAAAAGGGTGCCCCGGTAAAACCGAGGTTTGTGTTCCCATACTGGCAGAGCCCACAACCGGTCAGCCTTATGGTCATGCCTTGACAAGACAAGCCTCCGGCAAACCGTTCAGGAATAGCAGATGGCAAACACGGTGTCCTAGGCGCACCAATGCAAATGCAATGCAAAGAAACACACAAGTGTAGCTAAAACCAGATATCATGGGTTCGAGTCAAGTTCTCTAACTCCCCAGCAGAGTCGCCAGAAACTGTAACAAGTCCGCGGGGGACCTCGCTACAGTTCGGACTCGATTTTTGTCACGGTTCTTAATCTGAACCGAAGAGTCCAAATCCGGCAAATCGTTTTGAGAAAACAGATTTTTTTGAAAGAAGTGCCAAACATGGACTGCTTTGCCAGATATAGAGTCGCCACCTAAATATTTTATTTTCGGGAAATTTAGGAAACCCTGACTCGTTTGCCCAAGGCCATGTGTCCGTCATCACCAAAGTTGCCTCGGCTCGGGAACTTGGGTACGATTAGGGAAGGTCACTTCGTGAGCACCCCCGCTCGCCCGATCAAAGATCGGCCTCTACTAACCATGATATCCAGTTTTGAAAACATTGTGTGCTCTTATTCCGGTTATTAGCCTAGATTTACTATGTGATGCGCACAACATACAAATATAGACTGGGTTGCCTGAATTGGAACAAAACATTTCATGTTTGTTTATTTGAAAGATGGTTTGATGGTGCTACTCGCAAGTAGGCTAAGACGTGGATTTGCCACCCTCGGGTGGGCGTAGAAAACATGATTTTGCCACTATCTAGTGGGCTTAAAACACACATTTGATGAACTGTTCCAATTCAAATAACCCAACCTTCACCCACAGGCATTCAGGCAGTTATATTACATAAGCAAATAGCCTCATGGTAAGCATGCTATTCATTGCAGCACTCACACGCATGCAAGGATGCTAAGGCATAAAACTCATCGAGTAGTCCAAGCCAAAACAGAAGCTAATTAGAAATCCATGCATGATCCTAATTATACAGAAATGCCTAATGCAATACATGCAAAAATGCAACTATAGCAGGCTCGGCTATTCTAAACATGGCATATGAGATGCAACAGCTATCATGTATTCAACTTGGAATTGAAATACAAATGCAGTTAGTATGATGCGCCGAGTCCGATGCATGCAAAACATATGAATGAATACAACATGCTATCATACTGTATGCTAATTGAAACATGCCCTAATCTAACAATCATAAGCGGGTAAATAAAAGGGAAGAAAGACGTGGGGTTGGAAGACATACATCACACACACGCACACTTATTATAATTATGCCCTCGCACAGAGGGTTCGAATAATATACAGTCCCAAATGAATAGTACAGTCCGAATAAATAATACAGTCCAAATATGTACAGAAATCCTAATTAATTACCAAATTAACTAAAAAAACAATAAACTGGCATGCAAGCCAGGGACTGCCTTGACTCTTCTTCAGATGATGAATTATGCATATCTGGGTTGCCTTTGCGCGGAAATTCACTGTGATGCCCCAACTAGCCTCTGTTTTGCAATAATTTTTGGGAAGCCCGCCAAGCCCCGGAAGACTGCTGATTCTTGATTTGCTGCAAAGAGAGCAGGAAAGGGACATGGCAATGTATTTTCACAAATATATGCATGCCTCGATCCTCGTGCCACCAATCACGCGTCTCAATGCATAATGGCCTAGGAGTCGAATTGCACAACTCAATATGAAATGAATGCACAGGAAAACACAACAAGACCTAACTCTATCATGGATAATCCGGAGTGTCGGCGACTGGGAATTGAGACACGTTTCGTCACTCGAAGTACGAAACGCCCTTCGTTTCCCGTGCTCGGGCTAACTCCTATCCCCAACACAATGCAATATGCATGACATGCATGAAATGCAACTAAGATACAACTTAACATGCAACATGCTATGAAATGGCATACACGACGCACGAGGTAACATGGCATACACAATGCGCTAACATACAACTTAGCATACACAATGCTATGGAATGAAATGACATATGCAATGGAATATGGGCTTACACCAACGTGAGTGGACCTCAGCCACACTCACATAAGAGGCCATAAGATGAAAATGAGACACTCGAGATGCGTATACGCATGCACGCAAACCGAAGACCGACCCTAAGGCACCAAATGCCACTCTAACAAGACATGGCAAGGCATGGAATATGGCATATTAGCATGCAAATTTCAGTAGCAAAATATGATGCAAAACAGCCCCAAAACATGGAAACATGGCACCCGATACATGGAATGAGACCCGAAACATGAAATTAGGTACTTGAAATGACCTATGGCTATGCAAAGCATGCGTTATTTGAACATGAAGTGTGAAGAAAGAATCAAGACAGTCCCAAAAAAAGCATATTTACAGTTTTAAGCAAGGCCAAACAGTGAACACAAATAGGACTAAGCTAGCATGCAAAAATGGCCCCGTAAGAGAGATAATGAAGCAAGTAGCAGCTTCTGGCCCTAAATGGCCAAGATCCCTTCAACAAAGTTAAAGAGGGGCTCAAAATGAAGCACTTTACAATTTAAAACAAGCCACAAAAACAAACACAAGTATGGCTAAACTATTATGCAAGAAATGGGCTAAAAGGGAGACAAAGAAGCAAGTGATGGTTTCTGGCCTTAAACAGAGGAGGGCCCTTCAACAAAGTTGAAGAGGGGCCAAAAACATGGTATTTTACAGTTAGTGACCAAACCCAAAACAGTGCACATGCAAGCTTAAAATACTATGTAAAATAGGGCCTAAAAAGAGGTTTAAACACAAAGAGCAAAAATGGAGCTTCAAACAGAAAAAGTCCCTTGATAAAACATGAAGAGGGGGTCAAAATAAGGCTATTTACAGTTTGAACCAGAGCCCAAAAATATAAGCACAAGGGGCTAACAAAACATGCAAAAATAAGGCCAAAAGAGGGATAAAGAGGCAAGTGACAAAAGGAAACCTCAAACAGTGAAGAGCCCTTCAACAATGTTGAAGAAGGACTCAAAATAAGCCACTTTTCAGTTTATAATAAAGCTCAAAAATATTTACAAATGAGCCTAAAATACTATGCAAGAAAGAGGCATACAAGAGAGGTAAAGAAGTAAGTGTAAAAGGGAAACCTCAAACAGGGAGAGACCCTTAAAAAAACATGAAAAGGAGCTCAAAATAATGCTATTTTCAGTTAGGGTCGGAGCCCAAGTATGCAAGCAAGTATGGCTAATATATCGAGCAAAATAAGGCAAGAAAGAGGGAGGAGAAGACTTACCCTTGAATACCAAATCTTTGACAGCCTTTGGACCAAGAAATGTTCCTCCTCAGCTCTGGAAAACAGCTCCAAGTGGCTGGAATGGAGGTTGGAGGTATGGTGCTATGGCTTGTAGAGTAAAAGGTGTAGGACTTGAGGGTTTGAAGGTTGGAAGAGAGGGAGAGGAAGGTGTATGTATGCAAAGCTCTTAGGCAATTTTTCCAACCCCCCAAACACAGCTGGGAGTGCTGGTTATATAGGCAAAAGAGGGGGGGAGAAAAGGGGGGGAAATGGAATTCAAATTTCCTCCCAAAAGGTTGGCCCGCCGGATACAAAATCTGGGGGGAAACAAATGGTACATTTGAAAGGAACAGGGGGTGGGGATTATGGCGGGCTGCTTTTCTAGGGTTTGGGTGGCCGGCCGGCCAAGGGTCAAAAGGGTCAATGAAGATTAATGGCCGGCCATGCCAAAAAGAGGGCCTCCCATGTGTGCACAACACAACCATGTGGTCAAAAACTGGAGAAAGTGAACCAGGAGAGAGAAAAGGCCACTTTTAGGAGGGGTTCAAAAGGGTCACACAAAATTACTGGCCGGCCATGTGATATTGGTGGCCTCCCAGGTGTGTACAATACAAATATGTGGTTTAGGGCTAGAAAAAGTGGCCTTAGGGTGGTCAACATTGGCTTTCAAGTGAGAAAAACGGGCGACGGAGGGCGATGGAGAAATAAAACTGGTTGTCAGAACAATTACTGGCCTCCCACCCTTCTACGACCTTCCTAACAGTGAAAATAAGGTCTCCACCAAAAATGAGCCCAAATTGATGCAAAATGAAGGTTCGGGGGCTGAAACGCGCAGCCCGAGGCCCCGAAAACTGATTGTTAGGCATCGGAAGTGGTGTTCGACCACGAAATTGGTCTCTCGAACCACAGTGTCCCTCAAAAGGGAGTAAGTAAGATGCATGCCAAAATCGGAGCAAACGGAGGTGGTTAAGCGGTCTCGAACCGAGGCACACGGCCAACGGCTTCGAAAAATCGAAAATCGAACTCCAAACCTGAAAAATGGCCTACGACCACGAAACGTAGCCTACGGCCACTGAGAGATGATCTACGAGACCTCTCCCTCCCTTCTGGAAGAGAAACAGAGAAAATCAAGCCTGGTTCGCAAACCGAGGCAAAGCATGAAAGAGTCTGGAAGTCCGGAGACAAGGTTCGCAGCCGAGACTCTAAAACCTCTGAACGAGCATGATATGCAACATCACCAAGCGCTCAATCGGTGACGTCTGTGTCTTAAGGTCGATCAAAAATGGGGTGTCTACACTTGCCATTTCCAAGTACCAAAGTGTTTTCCATTACTTTGCGCAGTACCCAATCTCCAATCTTGAATTACCTCGGATGCACTGTGTTGTTATATGTTCTGGATAGCTCCTGCTGGTATGATGCAATATGAATAAGTGCTCTTTCCCTCATTTCTTCTGTGAGGTCGAGTTCCAAGGTTATGGCTTCTTCATTCAAGTTTGGGTCAAAATTTTCACTTCTAATACTGGGGAGGCCTACTTCCAGTGGGATTACTGTCTCCATGCCATAAGCCAAGAAAAAAAGCATTTCTCCAGTTGATCGTCGAGGTGTGGTACGGTAAGCCCATAAAACATGAGGAAGCTCCTTAGCCCACTTACCTTTTGCTCTCTCCAACCTTTTCTTCAAACCATCTAAGACGACTTTGTTTGATGCTTCTGTCTGGCCATTCACTTGAGGGTATGCTGGTGTAGAATTGTAGAATTCTATCTTGTATTCCTCGCAAAAGCCCCTGAAAATTTTGCCATAAAATTGAGTGCCATTATCAGATATTAGAGCCTTGGGTATGCCGATTCAAGTTATGATGTTCTGCCAAATGAACTTTTTAACATCTTTCTCCTTTATTGATGCGAATGCTTCTGCCTCCACCCACTTCGTGAAATAGTGTATTGCTGCGAGAAAGAACTTTCTATTACCAGGTGCAGTTAGAAGTGAACCCACTATGTCCAGGCCCCACATTGCGAAAGGCCATGGACTAGTTAATGGTAGAAGCTCTCGGGCTGGTTGATATATTTGGTGTGCAAACTTCTGACATTTCTTGTACCTTTTGACATATTTCTCTGAATCTATTTGCATGTATGGCCACCAATATCCTTGCGAAATTGCTCTATAGGCCAATGATCTTCCCTCCTAGTGGCTTTCACATACGCCTTCGTGTATCTTGAACAAAAATGCCTCGACCTTGCTGGGATGGACACACTTCAGGTAAGGTCCTGTGAAGGTGTTTTTGTATAGTGCCAGTGATGGAGAAAGCCAAAACCGCTGTGATTTTGCTCTAATCTTGTTAGTTTCCTTCTTTTCTTCAAGCAAGATTCCATCTTTCAAAAATTCTATGATGGGATCCATCCAGGATGGGCCTAGCTCTGCACAACATGCCTCGGCTGCTTCGGGTTCTTCAATGCTTGGTCTAGGTATGAAGTCGATCAGTAATGGGTGTGGGATAAATGTATCTGCCATTGAAGTAAAGCCTACCAGCTTGTCTGCTCTACTATTTTCTTCTCGGTCGATTTGCTCTATCCTCACTACTTCGAACTTCATGATCTCTTTTTTGACTAACTCTTGGTACTTAGCCATTCCTTCATCTTTTGCCACGTAGTCGCCTGAAATCTGGTTTATAACCAACTGGGAGTCACTGTATACCATCAGCTTAGTTACTTTCATGAAAAGTGCTGATTTTAAGCCTGCTAACAGTGCTTCATACTCTGCCTCATTGTTGGATGTTGGGAAGCCAAGGTTGATTGCTTGTTCGATTGTTAGGCCATCTAATGAGATGAGGACTATGCCAAGTTCTGCACCGTGCCTGTTGGATGCTCTATCCACGAAGAGTTTTCACATCTCTCCGACGAATAGCTTCCAGGAAGTAGATGGATCGGATTATGTCTTGGGATCATGGGTGTTGCTAATGTGTTCTTCCAGGTTGATGTCTGTTGTTGGGGTTTGATCTTCACTATCTAACTGCCTCAAGTCTTTATTGTTTGATGAGTCCTTACTGGGAATAGCATGGTCTGTTCCTTCATTCTGGTCCTCAAGCCTGCATGACTTGCCATGTAGCTGGGCATCCTGTATTAGGAGCTGCGCAATTCCTGCGGCACTTTCCCTCCTTACTTCGGTTGCGTCGGTCAAATTGGCCGGGCAAATGTGATAACTTCTTGGAGTAAACTCAGCCACAAAGTCTGCTAAAGCTTGGGATTTTATTGTGGTTCTAAGTTAAAACTTGATATCGAACTGCCCCAACTCCACTGCCCATTTCAAGATTCGTCCAGAAAAATCCACCATCTCAAAACAAGGATTTTAATGGAAAGGCCATTAGGACAATCACGGTATGGGCATGGAAATAATGCGACAACTTTCTTGAGACCATCATCAAAGCTAATACCACCTTTTCTAATGGTAGGTACCTTGTTTCAGCGCCCAGTAAGGTCATGCTAACATAAAAGATAGGCAGGTGTTGGATTTCTTCCGCTCTGACCAACACTGCGCTTATTGCATGCTGTGAAACTGCTAAGTACAAAAAGAGCTCTTCTCCTAGCACTGGGGTTACTAACAACGATGGAGAGGTCATGTACTCTTTCAAGCTTTCTAAGGCGCGGTCGCATTCTTTATCCCACTCAAACTTGGCCTTCAATGCTTGGAAGAATGGTCGACATTTGTCTGACGACCGACTTATGAACCGGTTGAGTGCGGCTGCTAGGCCAGTGAGATGCTGTACCTCTTTGACCGTGTTGGGCCTTTCTAGATCCTGGATTGCTTTGATCTGAGAGGGATCAGCTTCTATACCGCGGTTGGTTACTAAAAAACCCAGGAATTTGCTTGATTCTATGCCGAATGCACACTTAGATGTGTTTAGACGCAACTTGTGAGACTTCAGAATTTGGAACATTTCATCTAGGTCCCTGAGATAGTCCTTCTCATCCTTGCTTTTGACCACCATATCATCTATGTAAGCTTCCATTGTTCTGCCTAACAATGGTTCAAACATTTTGGTGACCATTTGTTGGAATGTAGCCCCTACGTTCTTTAAGCTAAAGGGCATGACTTTGTAACAGTACTATTCTCTAGGCGTTGTAAATGATGTGACCTCCTGGTCTGGTTCATACATAGCGATCTGATGGTAACCTCTATACGCATCAAGGAAGCTAAGTCGGTTATGTCTTGCCGTCAGGTCCACCAGTTGGTCTATCCGTGGTAGGGGAAAACTATCCTTTGGGCATGCCTTGTTGACTGTTTTGTAGTCTACACAAACATGCCACTTTCCGTTCTTCTTTGGTACTATTACCGTATTAGAGATCCACCTGGGATAGTGCATTTCTCTGATGGCTCCTGCCTCCAGCAAGTTTTCTACTTCTTCTGCCACTATCTCTGCGTGGTGGAGCACCGATTAGCGAGTTCGCTGAATGATTGGCATGGCAGTTGGGTGGACATTAAGTTGGTAGCAGATGAAATTTGGGTCAATGCCAAGCATATCGTATGGTGTCCAGGCAAACACTTCGATGTTAGAGGTTAAGAATTCCATGACCTCTAATCTCTTAGTGCTGGACAAAGACGAGCCGAGCAAAAAGAACTTTTCTTGGTTCTTTTCATCTATCCTTACCTCGACCAAGTCTTCCACTGCCTTCTGCTCTGCTGCTTTGCCGATATCTACAAATAGTTCGTTGCTTTCTGGCTCTTCCACCATCTGAATGAACCCTTTTGCAGCATGGCTTCCGTTTATTGTGACGAAACATTGCTTTGACATGATTTGGTCTCCTAAGACTTCTTCAATCACGCCGGTTTCGTTAGGGAACCATAATGCCTGATGGTAGGTTGACGTCACTAAGCGCATGGCATGCAGCCATGCTTTTCCCAAGATTATGTTGTAGGTAGAAGGGACTTTCAAAACCTAAAACTCCACTTATTTTGTCACTGTTCCTACTTTGACTGGCAGGATTATCTTGCCTACTGGCCACTCTGGTATTGAGTTGAAACCGACAAGGGGAGAGGTTGTAGGTGCCAAGTCCTTGTCCTCCATTTTCAGTTGTTTGAAGGTTTCGTAGTACATTATCTCGCATGAGCTTCCTTGGTCAATTAGAATCCGCTTGATGTCGAAATTCTTGACACGCAGAGTGACAACCAGTGCATCATTGTAAGGGCAATATAACCTTGCTAGATCCTTATCTGAAAATGATATGACGTTCGTGACCTCTGTTATCCCCTTTTTGATGGTAGGTTGTGCACTTAATACTTCCCTCAAGTGCTCAGCCTTTTTGATCATCCCTCTGAGCTCACATACCCACTCAAGTTCGACAATTCCATGTATAATGTTGATTACACCTTGAGGTAGGGTGTCGACCGGCATCCCGTTTGGTCTGTTGAGGTCTTGGGGGGCTGGCTGTGTTCCCCCTTCTATGTACTGGTCCAGGTGTCCAGCAGCTACTAACTCCTCTAGATGTTGCAGCAATGGTATGCAATTTTCAGTGCGGTGCCCCTTTTCATCATGGAAAGTGCAACGGGACCTCTCACCATAGCCTTTTTGTGCTTCTCCCAAGTTGGCTGGCAGCCTAACGAAGGGTTGATCACGTATCTTGCTAAGAATCTAGTAGATTGGTTTATTGAATACTATAGTGATGGCAGTGCGAACTCTTAACTTTCTTTTTTTTAGGTCCTCTCTGTTGGCTCGCCTGCTACGCCCATTTTGGCTTGGTTGTTCTACCGTATTGATTTTTGCTGTAGTCTTTTTATCTGGCATCGTTGTTGTGCCAGATTTTACTCTAGCACGGGCGCTATCCTCTTCTACTCAGATATGTTGATATACTCTCTCCATTAAGGCCTCCATCGTGAGGGGTGGCATCATTGTCATTGAGTCCTTCAATTTCTTTTCGACTGGTAAACCCTGTTTGTATTATGCGATGGCGAGATTTGTAGGGCAATCCCTAATCTGGTTGAAGGTCTCCCAATATTGACTGTTGTAGGACCTCAATGTCTCATTTTCGCCCATGTTAATGGAGAGTAGTTGGTCGATCTCTACTAGTGCCTTGGTATTCGTTCTGAATCTAGTCACGAACGCTTCTGCCAACTGTGCCCATAAGGCTATGTTGCCTTCTGGCAGCCTTTCGAACCAGGTTAGACCTAGGTCACCAAGGCTGGATGGAAACATGATACACATTAGAGCCTCGTTTCGCCGGTATGCTGCCATAACCTGGCGAAAGTGGCTTAAGTGCATGTAGGGGTCTGATTTCCCCTCATAAGTGGCAAATTTCGGCTGGTGGAAGCTTGAGGGAAGTGGTGCTTTCTCAATTGCTAGAACGAACGGTGAACTCTGTAACCTTGCTAATACTTTATCCACTGGTTCATAAGCAAGGTGTGGTATTGGCATTCCTACCTCGGCACTTCCATGTGTCCTTGGGGCCAATCGTTGTAGGGTTGAAACTTTGTGAGGGCCGCGAGCTCTGGTGTCCTCCTTCCATCGGGCCCTCTCCTCTAGCACTATTCGTAGGTTTGCTGACCTAGGCAACTCCGTGTGCCTAGATGTTGTTTGGTGCGTGTGCGAGGGCCGATAGTTGCTTCCCTCCGTATACAACCTTTCAGTCCTCGTTCTTTCAGACCTGGAGTAACGAGTCCTGGAAGTCCTTGATTGAGTGTCGCCTGTTCTAAGGCTCCTACTTTCGGCTTGGGATGGCGTGGCTTGTCTGCCACGATCTCCCGAATGGTTAGAGGGCGTGTTGCCTTTGTGCCCCTCTTTTGTTGCCACCCCTTTGCCTTTTATTTGGCGCTTCATCATTTCCATGTTCGCCGCCATCCTTTGTATTAACTCGTCTTGCTCCTTTACGCAATCCTCCAGAACTTGAGGATCCAACCTCCACCTCTGCTTTTCCAGACTTTGAAAGCAACGGGGACTGACGCCCCGCCTCTCCCACGTGTCCCTCCGGGAGTTCCATCGCTGGGGCTCTAATTCTGCCATGGGTGGGATAGAAGGCAAACCTTCGTGCCTCTCGCTCCCTTCCGGGGTTTGCCCATCAATAGCAGATTACAGCAAATCTTCGTTGTGCGCCATTGATTTCAACTAAAGAGAAAAACTCGATCAAAAGGTTTTGTTCTCTGCGGTGTTCCCACAGACGGCGCTAATTGTACGAGCACGAAATAATCTTCTTGTATAATCCTGTTGATCAAGTTTGCGCTCCTCCAAATGTCGTCGCTTTGCTTCCTGAAAACACAAATGTGAGCTAGCTGGCAGGTGTGTGCCGGATATCTCTTCGATGCCTAAGTCAGCCAATAGACAATAGACAAAAAGCTCTGTGTTTTAGAGAGTAAAGATTGTGATACCTCTACATATGTCATGCTATGAGCTTTCATAGATGTTTGCTTGGCACAATCCTAGTAAGATTCCAACACTCCTCATTAGAATCCTCTTAGGAATCACACTCCCTACTCACTACCAACCAAGTGAGACGGTTTGCACACTCCTAGTAGGACTCTATTCTCCTCAGCAGAGTCCTCCTAGGAGTTAGAAAGATAATGCTTATCTTTCCACCTCCTCTTTACTGCTTAACCCAGTGGGATAGGTGTACCACGGTAGAGTAACTTGACAACCGAGCTATCTCTAACCTTCTAACACACTTAGCTCGGTGCTTTCACACTCGGTGCTTTCACAGGCGATGCTTAGCTTGGTCGCCCTTCATCAATACCTCTGTTCAAAATACCTAGACCGAGCTAAATATAGTCATTTCGGACCGAGCTAACAGGGCCCAAACGCGAAGTCCATTCACCTTGGCCCACAGCTCAACCCACTTTCTACCGATCTTAGCTCGGCCTAAGTTTTACACAAATTACCCTCTCAATATATATGCAGTTGAATAGAGATGTGAAAGAGTTACAAATTTCCTAACACCTCTTAGTAAAAATAATATTAAAATATGTAATTAATTTTTATTAGATGCTTTACTAGCATTGATGTTGTGTTATATAGGTTCGAGATAGACTCATTTTTAAACTTTTTTTTCAACCAAATACCCTTTTGTGGTTGCCGTTATGAGCAGCTTAGGGGTGTTTTGAGAACTTGACTTTTAGTCACTTTTTTAGGTTTGTAGCAAAAGTTAAAAGTTGACTTTTTTGTATTTTTTTTCATTTGGAAAGTTGGTTTTTAGTTACTAGTGAAATTATAATTCTACCCCTCATGGGTCAAAATGTGCTACATGAGTGAAGTTATAAATATTTTAAATTGAATGGGGATAGTTTGGTCATTTTATTGTGATTTGACATCATAAACAAATATTAATCAAAAAAGCCAAAAGTAATTTTTTACCAACTTCTCAAATCATTTATCTAAAAAAGCCAAAAATTTGGTTAAAAGTCAAAAAATTATATTTTACCATCTTCCTAAAATAGGCCTTATTTGGTAAGGGCTTAGATTAAAAAAACTAGAGCAAGTCCTCTTTTTCAGTTTTGTTGTGAGAGAGGAAGAGAATTCTAAATTATTGTGCAGATATTAAATTTGGTGTTCTTTTGTTGTCTGTCTAGTTTAGATTTTTTTTTTTCAATTGTTTAGGTGTTGTTTGGTAACATTTACGTTTTCAGTTTTCTGTTTATATTTACAAAAAATTAAAAAACTCAAATAAAAACTTGTTTGGTAAATTTTTGATTTATAAATCAGTGGTCTCAGTTTATAAATTTGGCCAAAAAATGTAAACTCAAAAAATGTGTTTCCGTTTTGAATTTTAAGTTTTTTTTTTTTTTTTTTTACCACCCAACATTAGCCACCACCCGCCACAATTTTCCACCACTGTCTTCCGGCACCACCACCCACCAGCTACCTACTACCCACCACCACCCATCACCCACCTGCCACCCATTCGCCACCATCACCCACCCCTCGCCGCCACCACCACCGCCACCACCACCACCACCACCACCACTCACCTGCCATCCACTCGCCACTACCATCCACCGCCTGCCACCACCACCACCCGCCACCTACCTGCCACCACCACTCACTACCCACCTGCCATAACCATTTGCCACCGGCCACTACCAGCCACCCACCACCACCAACCACTTGCCACCCACCTGCCACCACCACCCACCACTACCACTACTGCCCACGCGCCTGCTACCTGCCACCGCCACTACCACCACCACCACCACCTGCCATCTACCCGCCACCACCCACCACCATCGGTCATCCGCCATCTACCACCCACTTGCCACCACCACCCACCACCCATCGTCGCCACCACTACCACCACCACCACCCATCCACTACTACCCACCACCCGCCACCGTCACCCACCCACCCATCATCACCATCACCACCTGCCACCTAGCCGCCGCCACCACCCACCCGCCACCACCCACCACCATCCGCCACCCACCCACCTGCCACCACCACCCACCACCCGCCACCATCACCACCACTACCACCACCGACACAATACCAACCACCACCCGCCACCATCACTCACCCACCCACCACCACCACCACCACCTGCCACCCCCACTCACCCGCTACCACCTCGCCACCACCCACTACCACCCGCCATCCACCACCCACCTGCCACCACCACCCACTACTACTACCACCACCACTACCACCACCACCACCACCACCACCACTACCCACCACCCGCCATCGTCACCCACCCATCCACCCACTGCCACCACCCACCACCACCCGCTACCCACCATCCACCGTCACTACTTTCCACTACCGTCTTCCGCGGCCACTTGCCACCACTTGCCATTTTTTACTCTTTTTTCTATTTTTAAATTTTTTTAAATATTTTGTCAATTACCAAACGCGTTTGTAGTTTATGTTTTTCTAAAAATAAACAAAAATCAGTTTATAAAATTTTTATAAATATAAACTAAAAACGTAAACGTTACCAAACAGACCCTAGATTTTTTAATCTAATTATGTATGTATTATATAAGAAAAGTGAGGTTTCTAATGAGAATGTTTGTGAGAGTTCTAAAATCTCATTTTACAATTGCTAATTTTTGTAATTTTAAAAATATTTTAAAATAATTCTATTGGCTAACAAATTAATTATAGATTAAAGAAAAAAAAATTATCTAAAATTTTGAATTATAAGTTCTTAAAATCTCTCTCCTAATATTTCTGTCTTTTCTAAATCACATCTCACAACAAAGTAATTATACATTAAAAAAAAAAAAAACACAAATCGCATTTCATAACAAAGTAATTATATATTTAAAAAACTGTTATAGATTAAAAAGAATGTAAAACCACAATTGCTAATTTTTGTAATTTTAAAAATATTTAAAAATAGTATTATTGGCTAACTTTCTTGATTTTCTTAATAGAACTTCAATATCTCATACTAACTTTCTTAATTTTAAACAATTTAGAAATCTTCATTGGTTAGCTTCCATTTAATCATATAAAAATAAAATTCTAATTAGTCTATGATTTATTTGAAGGTTAGTGAGGAGCTTTGTGAAAGTTTCAATATCTCATACTAATTTTCTTGTTTTTCTTAATTTTAAATAATTAAGAAAATCTCCATTGGTTAGCTTGTATTTAACCATGCAAAAATAAAATTCTAATTAGTCTATGATTTTATTTGATAATCCCATATCGAAAGAAGGAAAAAAGTGAGTTGTTTTACTCATATAAAGTGAATTTTATACTCCCATCTTATTTAATATTGTAGTATTGTGCTTGTTCCAATTCAATATAGTTTAAATTTTAAAAGTTTTAATTAATTAATTTTTGAATAACTGGTTGGTCTTTTGACCTAACTGATTAGGCTAAATCATTTTTGATTTGATTGATTCGTTGGCTTAACTACGATTTTAGCTGTTTTATCAAAATATATTGATTAGATTTTGTTTGATTCGAAATAAACTAAAAATTGATCTGATTAAAGATTGAATGACTGAGATTGCTTGATTAGAAATAAAATTTTCGTCCAAATAATTGTTAACTTTTATTTTATAATTTCACATCTAAAAAAGAAGAAAAAAAGTGAGTTGTTTCACTTATATAAAGTGAACCTTAATATTGTAGTGTTATGTATATTTCAATTCAAGATAGTTTAAATTTTAAAATGAAAATAACATTTAAAAGTTTTAATTAATTAATTTTTGTATAAGTTGGTTGGTCATTTGACCTAACCGATTAGGTTGAACTGTTTTGGATTTGCCCGATTTGCCAGTTTAATCGCGATTTCTCATACTAATTTTATTAATTTTACACAATTAAAAAAAATTTCAATTGACGAACTTCCATTTAACCATATAAAAATGAAACTCTAATTAGTTTAAAATTTATTTATAATACCACATGGGAGAAGAAGGAAAAAGTAAAGTTCGTTTCACTTATATAAAATAAATCTTATACTCCCCTTTAATATTGTAGCGTTGTGCATAGTTCAGTTTAAGATAGTTTAAATTTTAAAATAAAAACTCTAATTAGTCTATGATATAATTTATTTTATAATCTCACATTGGGAGAAGAACGAAAAAATGAGTCGTTTCACTTATATAAAGTGAATCTTATACTACCATTTAATATTGTAGTGTTATGCATATTTCAATTCAAAACAGTTTAAATTTTAAAATAAAATTTAAAAGTTTTAATTAATTAATTTTTGTGTAAGTTGATTGATCTTTTGACCTAGTCAATTTGACTGAATCATTTTTTGTTTGATTGATTCACTAATTTAACAGTGATTTTAGCGGTTTTATCAAAATATATTCGTTGGATTTGTTTGATTAGAAATAAACTAAAGATTGACCTAATTAAAGATTGAATGACTGATTGCTTGATTAGAAATAAACTTTCCGCCTAAACAATTATTAACTTTTATTTTATAATCTCACATCGAGAAAATAAGAAAAAAGTGAGTTATTTCATTTATATAAAATAAACCTTATACTCATATTTAATATTGTAGTGTTATGCATGTTTCAGTTCAAGACAATTTAAATTTTAAAATTAAAATAACATTTAAAAATTTTAATTAATTAATTTTTATACAAGTTGGGTGGTCTTTTGACCTAACTAATACCGTTTTTGATTTAACTGATTCGTTGGTTTAACCGCGATCTTAGCGGTTTTATCAAAATATATTGATTAGATTTGTTTGATTTAAAATAAACTAAAAATTGATATAATTAAAGATTAAATGAATGATATTGTTTGATTCGAAATAAACTTCTCATCCAAACAATTGTTAATTTTTATTTTACACAACCTCGTATCAGGAAAAGAAGAAACAAGTGAGTTGTTTTAGTTATGTAAAGTAAACATATGTTCTCATTTAATATTGTAATGTTGTGCATGTTTTAGTTGAAAATAGTTTAAATTTTAAAATAAAATAAAATTTAAAAGTTTTAATTAATTAATTTTTATATAAGTTGATTAGTCTTTTGACTGATTTAAATGATTTTATCAATATATGTTGTTTTATTTTTAAAAAGTATGTTTAAGTTTTATGACAAATTTTAACGTAGAATAAACTAAACTAAAACTAAAACTAAAAATTTATAAAATGAAATTTATTTCTATTTTATCATATATATATATAGTTTAATTTATTCTATTTTTTTTTTATCATTACCAATTAAATTATGACAACTGCAATATTTATTCTAATAAAATAATTAAAATTTAATTCATTCTAAATTATTTTTCTATAATTTTTAAATAAATTTTATGTTATTATTTAATTTTAAAATTATCTTTAATTATTTATTTAACCCGTGCATCGCACGGGTTCATCTACTAGTATATTATATAAGAAAAAGGGAGTTTCTAGTAAGAAGACTTGTGAGAGTTTCAAAGTATCATTCCACAATTGCTAATTTTTGTGATTTTAAAAATATTTAAAAATAATTCTATTGGCTAACAAACTAATTATAGATTAAAGAATAAAAAAACAAAAAAATCACCTAAAATTTTGAATTACAAGTTCTTAAAATCTCTCTCCTAATATTTTTCTCTTTCCTAAGTCTCATTTCATAACAAAGTAATTATACATTAAAAAAAAAAAATCTCATCTCATAACAAAGTAATTATATATTTAAAAAAAGTTATAAATTAAAAAGAACGTAAAACCATAATTGTTAATTTTTGTAATTTTAAAAATATTTAAAAATAGTGCTATATGCTAACAAAGCAACTATAGATTATAAATAAATAAAAAAACATAACAACCTAAAATTGCTTGTAATTTTAAAAATATTTAAAAATAATATTATTAGCTAACAAAGTAACTGTAATTTTTTTTTAAAAAAAAATTGAATTATAATATCCAAAAATCTCTCCCCTAATATTTATCTCTTTCTTAAATCCTATAATCTATCTATCTATACTATATATTATACCAATGTGACTTTTCATCGTAGGGGCTTTAAGTGTTTCAAAACCTTAAATTTATTTTTTGTATTTTTGATTTTTATAAAGAAAAAAAATTTAAAAATATCTATTGGCTATTCCAAGGACATAAATATTAACATTCGAAATTATTTGCCGGTCAATACCCAAAAAAAAAAGAAAAAAAAGAAAAAAAAAGAGAAATTCTCAACCCCCTTCTCCCTCTCAAAATAAATCAAGCATTTATTTAAAAAGAATATAAATCTCATACAATCTTCTTTCACCTAAAATAAATCTAATAAAAAAGAAACTTTCTCATCTCCTATAAAATGTATATTATTAATATCTTTTACAACTGGTCTGATCTATATAAATCTAAAATTAAGCCTAACATAAAATAAAAATTAAACCTTATATATAGATTCTCTTACTATTCCATAATTAAATACAATTTTATTCCCAAATGAGTTTAAGGAAATCTATACTATATATAATTTTTTTTTTAAATCTAATAATTTATTATTTTTTATAATGATTCTATGATTTCTTGTGCACTCTTTCTCTTATCAATTTTTTCTCATACCCAAAAATCCGAACCATCATATATTATACTTTTTTCAAGATGTTCATGTCTTCTTTGCCCTATAAATATTATATTCGTGGAACGATGAAAATTATTGTTTTTTAACTTTTTTTTATGAGACAATTTGGAGGTTAGCCTTTGTTTAGTCTATTGTATTCTTTAAATAGATTCTTTCATCCTTTTTTTTTTTTTTTTTTGGAACAAGATTCTTTCATCCTTTAGGTACACTAATTTTTGTTTTTGCATTTTGAGAGAGTAATTTATATGAAAATTGGGCCGAGTTGGGTAATAGGCCGTTATGGGCCACAGTACGAAGGGCTGAGTAAAAAGGCCTTGAAGTTAGTTCGGTCCCAGAAGGCCTTAAAGTTAGTCCGGTCCCAGAGAGCCTATTGTTATCTCAGTCCAGGAGAGCACTGCGGATAGCTCGGTCGCCAGGTTGCCACACTCAGAGTTAGCCCGGTTGTGGCATAGTGCAGCTAGCTCGGTCAGAACCATGCTAATTGTTAGCTCGGTTTAATCACGCCATGGTTTGTACAGGAGGAATCGAGGTAAGAGCAGTGAAAGGAAGAACCAAACTAGCTATAGTTCGGTCTACTCTGCGGCTCAGCATAGCCGTGCTTACCTCGGTCATCTTGGAATCCGACCATGGTAAAACCATCTCACTTGGTTTAAGCAGTGAGGAGGGTGTTGAAGGATAAGCATTATTTTTCAGGAATGTAACTCCTAGGAGGACTCTACATGGAGGGGTAAGAGTCCTACTAGGATTGTACCACGCGGAACCTATAAAAGCTCATAACATCACCTATGGAGAGGTAACACAACTTTGATTCCCGAACACACAGAGCTTTTTGTCTATTTGTCTATTTTGCTGACTTAGGTATCGGAGAGAGGTATCCGGCACACACCCGACGGCTAGCTCACGTTTATGTTTTCAGGGAGTAAAGCGATGACGTACGGAGAAGCGCAATCTTGATCACAGGATTATACGAGAAGGTTTATTTCTTTCCCGTACACATTTCATATTTTGTGTGTCATTTCTCCGTCCTCTCTACCAGCCATTATCTATTTTTTTGTTTATAATTATTTTTTGCTGGTTAGTATTGTTTTACTGGAATTTTTATACTAAAATGGTGTGATAGGGTCATTTGTATAATAAAAAGCATGTTTGCGTGAAAGTATAAATTAAGGACTAGCAGTTGATAAATTCGAAACACATTGAACAGGCCAAATAAGGTAATATTAGTAAGCTAAAGAGGCTAAGATGGACAATCCAGAGCTATGAAGAACATTTATTGAAAAAAGCAGTAGTTAAATAAAAATGAGAAACACAAAAGTTCAGAAAAGTATTTCACAAGAACACTACATAGATAACACACCCAACAAAATCAACATTAATATCAGAATCCTGAATAACTTAGGTCAGGAGATTCAACACAAGTCCCTTTTAGATACAAGCCATTCCTTGATTGATTGTCCATTGAAAACCTGTGACTTCACGCTTCGCAGTTTTCTTACGCTGTGTTTGATTGGGAGATTTGAGGAAGTATTTGAAAAGAGAAAGGGAAAAGTTAGGTGAAATATAAATAAAATACACTTACATTTTACTTAGTTTCACACACTTTTTTCCTTCCCTTTCAAAATCTTTTCCCAACTCCCCCAACCAAACACAGCATTACTGATCTGAACCCATTCATCGGCTGATTTTCCATTTGAACATCTGTGACTTCACGGTTCACGGTTCTTTCTCCTAGTGATCTGAAATTAGTAATTTCATATCCATTACGTGCACTCAGAAAATGTCAAGGACAATATTACATAAAACAAAAAAATATAAGCAATACTTTTTGAGTTCAAAGAGTTTGACTCACCTGGGAGAGCCATGAACTATAAAATCTTGTACCCTTCAATTTATTGAAGCCTCCTAAGGCCTCTAAAGTCCTCCCACCCTGCCAAGTTAAGATTCGGACATTTACTAATCTCCAAATTCCTCAAGTGCTTCTGCAAGGTATTTGGCAGAGAAGTCAAATTGGGACAAGCTGCGATGGTCACTGTTGTGAGCGCGGTGAGGAGTTGCATCTCTTCAGGCAAATATGTAAGGTTTTCACAGCCTATAATATGAAAGGATCGGAGAGAGGTCAATCGTTGAATCTCTTTCTCTGGCAAACAACTCTGCTGTGTGGTTAAGTACAAATGCCTGAGACTGATCAAGTTTCCTATTTTTTTGGGCAACTCTCGGATTTTGACACAATTCCAGATTCTCAAAGTCTGCAAATTGTAAAGTTTGCAAATAGCATTAGGAAGTGTCTCGATATTTGCATTTCCACTGATGTCTAAAAACCTCAAATGCTTCAAATTGCCAATGGAGTCTGGCAACACTTTCAAACATGAGTTGCTGAAATCGAGAACGTGTAGATACTCGAACTTTGAGATGCATCTGTTAACAAAGCCCTGATTATCACCGGCTCCCACTCCTTGAAATGGAAATAAAATCGTCCGTAGATTCTCTAGTTCGAACAACGATTTTGTGACACCTTCTTTCCCTGAACAATCACAATCAAGAAACGATACATGCTTAACTCTCTCAAAAATCGAACCAGAACGATAATTTGCAGTACTTAAGCATTCTCCATTTGCCATAAATACTGCAAGATCATGAATGATCTCATGCATTCTACAGGTATTTGATAAATTGCCGTGTTGTTTTTCAGTATTTTCTAAGAAAAATATGGAAAACAATCGACCCAAATAATCAATACCAGTATCTTCCAACTCGCGATTTAGGCCACATGACTTAATGATCCCCTGCGCCATCCACAACTGGATCAATTTATCGATTTCAATTTCATAGCCTTTTGGGAAAATCGAACAATATATGAAGCAGCGTTTCAAGTCAGTTGGTAGTGAGTTGTAGCTTGATTTTAACACGCCCAAAATGTCGTGTTTCTTTTGCGCCAATTCCCATAGTTCTTTCTCTTTTAAATCCAACCATTTACTTTCATCGGTCTCCATAAACAGATTATTACCTAAAGTCTTCGCTGCAAGAGGACATCCGTGGCATTTTTTTACAATTTCCTTTGCAATTTCTGAGAGCTTGGCAATCCCGTCATGTTCTTCCCCCAATTTTTCACGACAACCCGCCCATTTCAAAAGCAATTCATGGCAATCTTCATCCGAAAGCCTCTCTAAATTGTATATAGGAACTGTGCCCACAGTTGTAGCAACCCATTTGCTTCGTGTAGTCACTACGATCTTACTTCCCTTGGCACCCCCACCTCTCAAAAGGTTACAGAACTTAAGCCAATCTCGGTTATCACTATCACATACATCATCCAAGACGAGCAAACAATTCTTACCATGCAATTTTTCTTTGATGAGCTTCTTTATCTTACTCGAATTGAGGCCAGTGCAAGGTGAATTAGAATCAGTTATGCGTTGAATAATTTTTTGCATCACACGTTTAACATTAAGATCTTGTGCTACTGTCACCCAAATCCTCAAGTCGAAATGCCTGACTACGGTTTCGTGATTGAACAACAATTTAACCAGAGTGGTCTTGCCAACGCCTCCAATCCCAACAATGGGGATGACAGATATGTTCTTGTGGTCAACACTAGGGGACATTATAAGTTGTAACAACCTTGCTCTATCGTTGTCCCTCCCAACAAATTCCGACTCATTTGCATTGGAGGAGAGTGACGTGCTGGCCGCCTTATGATCAGTTCCAGTTTGTTTTTGATCCTTTGTGACTATGGGATGAAATTTAGTCCTATCGTCTACGATCATTTCTAATTTTTTTCTGATCTTTTCGATCCTACGACTCATTTTAAATTTAAACCGGAAATCAAGTGTGTGTGAACATGAATAGAATATGCGTACCAGTTTCTGTATTCCAATGCTTCTATGATTCATTATCCTCATTAACTGTACTTTGCGTCGCAAAGCTTCGTAGTGGAATTCATCGAGCACGTTGTCAGCTTCATAGAAAGCAGCTTCGAGTCTTTCTAGCCATAGGCTTATGACAAGGTTGCTGTTCCCTTGCTGCTGCTGCTGCTTCTGATCAGCATCTACGAGTACCGCCTTGATCATCAACACTCTGGCCTCGAGTGTTTTCAACTCATCTTCAAGACTCCATGCCAAGCCAACTTCCCTTAAAGCAGGAGAACCTATCTTCTCCACAACTTTACTTGCTAAGTTGAATAGAATTGCTTCTGCCATGAATGTTCTTGATGATCAAGAAGACCAAATATAAGATTACAAGCAAATAGTTATTCTTATAGCTGAGCACTCACTCACAAGCATCCTAGACTGTTTTCAATCTTGATGAATATTTATAGAGTAAACAAAAAACTGATCTAGAAGTTCTTTTTCAACAAAATACTCAAAAATTGTGTTTATTTTGTGAAGTTTTTAGTATAAATTTTATGTATGAATAGAGTTTTTTATGTTTATATTTCTTATTTATAGAAGGTGACTTTGAATGGGAATTACAAGGATATTTCCAGACATAGAAATATTCGAGTTCAATGATATATTGTTCATTTTTAGTTTAGTTGTCAAGATCCAATAAGCCAAGCAGTTGCGGCTTCGCCTAGGCACCAGCCCAAAATGGTCCCATTTAGTTGGGTGTCCGCCTTGTCGTGTTGATCGTATACGTGTCATGCCAAAATTATATTAACTTTAACATAATTTGTTTGTTTTTTTATTTTATTGTGTCATAATATTTTCAGTCCATATTCTGTTCATCTCGTATTAATGCATCATTAACAAAATTTATTCTTAGTTAAAAATACTTGTGCATATTAAATTTAAAATTTTTTCTTGCAAATTAAATTTCATGAAACTAATCTCGACAGTATGAAATTATTGATAAAAATGTTTGATTTCAACTCAATTCTAGTTTTCCAATTCAAAAAGAGAGAAAAAAAAAAAAAAAAAAAAAACCCTGCTGTTATATGTTTTTATTAGATTGGCTTTAAAATAAGTGACAAAAAATACATTATCTTATTAGCCTTAAACTTTTAGTTTATATATATACATATATTTATTTTATGGGGTTGGATAGAGTTACTTAAGAGAGTCATAAATGCACAACCCCTCTTAATGAGAATACCTTAAACAATAAATAACCCAATATGAAAAATTTCATTTTGTACTCTTGCACTTTATTTCCTAAGAGGGAGTTTTTATGTGCATTTAGGGCCGAGCTAGGCCTAGGCATGATAATAGACTGATCTATGGGCCGTAGTGAAAAGGACTTCGCAATTGGACCTTGCTTCTGTTAGCTTGGTCTAAGTATGGTTACAATGTAACAACCCTCGTACTGATTATCGATAAACCACTGAATCACGTACTGATTACTGTTAAACTGAACTGATAATGACTGATAATTGGATTAACTGAAGTACTGAATGGACTGATTGAAATCGAAACTGGAATTGAATGAGTTTATCTATTGAATTGCATATTGTATCTGTTTGATTGAATGATTATCTGTTTGAATTTATATGTTTAAACTGCTAATTGGAGGCCTTATCGGCGGCCGAATTAGGAACCGTTTAGTGTTTCATAATCAGTAGAATATTTGTGATTTAATGATATATTTATCTGAAAATTTATTTGGAATGATTAAATTAGATTAAATGAAGACAATTGAAAAGTTTGACTTAATTACCATATTGCCATGGTGAGTGGCCACTACCTAATCATCCTTGAGCCTTGTATACACTTAAACATATTCATTTCATCAGCCTTTCTTCCTTACTCTAGTCGACCAAGAAGAGAAATAGTAGAGAGAGGGAGAGAGTTGAGTTCATCTTGGTGATTTGCTAGAAGAACTTGAAGATTTGAGGCATAGATTGCTAAATTGAGCTTCTAGACTTGTAATTGAGACTTAGGTGAGTGGCCTCATCTCCATCTTGTTGTCTTTGAGCCTCATTTTGCATGGTTCATGCCAATTAGAGAGCTAGGCCATGAATTTGCTCATATATGTTGAATTGGACCTTAATTGTTGCATGCATGTTGAGTTTAGTGAGTTTGGAGTTGAGTTCTTGGCTAATTGCTACATGCATGTCCATGTTTTTATATTAGTCCATGTTTCCACATTGTTTTCAAAGATTGGAGCTCAATAGAGCAAGATTTGAACCTTGAAATTGGTTTAAAACTCATGCATTGCATGTGTTTGAAAGTGTTCTTGAATTGGGTTTGAAGTTTGGATTTAATTAACTCACCTTTGGGGCTTGAATTCATAAATTGGCTTTTGAAACTTGTTATACATTGTTTTGGGATGTATTCTCCAGAATTTGGGCCCAAGAGGTCGAGAATTGAGTTGAGAATGCTTGGCTTTTGAAACTCGTTATACATTCTGTAGCATTTACTGATACTGTTACAGAGATCTCTGTCGGTTCCCTTGTGGAACCATACTGTTTACTGATTGATGGCCATCATTACTGTTGGGTCTGTTAAGACCCGGTCCTTTTGGACCTACTGTTTATAGGCTAATGGATGTACCACATATGACTGATTGACTGAAATACTGAAAGACTGAAATACTGTTTAATGAACTGATTTCATTACTGTAAGGACATTCATTCATAACCCCTTTACGCATTACGTTATTCACTGGGCTTTAGCTCACTGTTTATATATATATGTAGGTTCTCAGCAGCCAGACCGGAGCTAGGAGCGTGGGTCGGTCCCCAGTTTTGTCAAGCCAGCCTATGTGCCTCACTGCGAGGTTCCGAGTTGCCATGCTATGGCTTGGGGTTTTTTTGTGTCCCCTATCGGTCTCCTTACTGTTTTGTACGATTGTATAGACTGTCTACTGTTATACCGTACTGTTGCCTAGGGATTCGATCCCTGTACTAACTGACTGTAAATGATTGTATAGACTGTACTGTTCTAAACTGTTTGAATGCATGGAAAATGTTTTTGGCATACAGATTTTCACAGCTCAATGGACACTAGTTACTTACTGTATTGGCTTCCGCTAGGCCCTGTACTCTGTTTAACTGTATTACTGTTCAGTTGGCCTTCGGTAATCTCGGATTACTGGCCAGTTACGGTGCTAAACCCATAGGGCCGGGTTTGGGTCGTGACAGAGTGGTATCAGAGCGATACTTAACCACGAGTTATACCGCACACACGTGTCCAAATGAGCTATAGGGTGTCCTAGAAAAGCAATTAGGGCATCTCATGAACTTGAAAAGTGTGTGCTTATGACTGACTGATTATATGTTAAAGTGTTAAACTGGTTACTTGTACAACTGCTTATAATGATAACTGTTATAACTGCTTATAGCGAAATGGATAATGCAAATGAACCTGAGTCATCATCCTCTGAGGCCAGAATGGCCAGACTTGAACAAATGATGGGACTGATAATGGAAAGACTAGATCAACAACCGAACCAACAGCCCCCACCTCCTCCTCCTCCGGTGCAACCGGAACAGAATGTACAGAATGTGAATGCTAATGAGGTGGACATTATTGCACTGACCCATAAGTTCAGCAAGATGAAACCGCCGTCCTTTCAGGGAGGCTTAGAACCGCTAAAGGCTGAAGCTTGGGTGCTTGAAACAGAAAAGTTGTTTGAAATGTTTCCGTGCTCCGAAGCCAATAAAGTATTGTTAGCAACCTTCACCCTTCAGGAAGAAGCAAGAAGGTGGTGGATGTTGACCCGTGACGTGAACACTATAGTGACTTGGACTCAGTTCAAGGAGTCCTTCTTTGAAAAGTATTTTCCCCAGTGCATCAGGGACAGAAAAGTAACGGAGTTTGAACAACTGAGACAGGGCAAAACGTCTGTTGCCGAGTATGAGAAGAAATTCACTGAACTTGCTAGGTATGCACCACATATGGTGGATACCGAATATAAGAAGGCCAGAAGGTTTGAGGGAGGCCTTAGTGCTGCTATACTGGACAGAATAAGTGTCTTGAAGTTACCGACTTTTGTGGGTGTTCTCGACCGGGCATTGATGGCCGAGACGAATATTGCAGCAGTGAAACAATCTGAAACACCAACAACTGAGTGGCAAGGTAAAAGGCAAGGTTTTAAATTTAAGAAAGGCAAGCATAACCCAGCAACCAAGAAACAGAATACGGGGTCGACGACTAGCCCCAGCCAAGGGAGTGGGTTTACTCCACCCTGCTCTGTATGTGGCAACAAGCACAAAGGGGTTTGCTACCAGATTTCTGGAGCCTGTTTCAGGTGTGGCAAGGTAGGCCACAGAATTAAAGACTGTCCCTCTGCCCCGCAAGCCAGTAGTAAAGCTGCACTAAGCGCAGCAGCATCAGCTGCAACACCAAAACCGAACCCCAAAGCTACCGGGAAAGAGCCTATGAGGCAGGGCCGAGTGTTCGCCCTAGTACTGGGAGACGTGCAAAACACTGAGACTGTTGTGTCAGGTATCCTCTCTATCTGTGCTCAAAATGCTTATGTATTAATTGATTCGGGGTCTACACATTCTTATGTATCGCATGTTTTTTCGCGTAAATTGAATAGACCCTTAGAACCCATGAACTATCTGCTAGCTGTATCATCACCTGTTGGGGGATCCATAACATGTGCATATATGTATCCTGCTTGTGAGATTATTGTTGGGGATATGCATCTGTTTATTGATTTACTGCCATTGAATATTGATCACTTTGACGTAATATTGGGGATGGATTGGTTACAAAAATATCATGCCACTATAGACTGTGTGACGAAACAAGTAGTTTTCCGTCCACCGGGTTTGCCTGAATTTGTGTTTAATGGGAGTGGAGTAGTACCTCCTCCCTATCTGATTTCTTCTGTTAAAGCTGTTAAACTGATTAGAAAGGGGTGTAAAGGGTATCTGTGTTCTGTGCTAACTGTGCCTACTGATATTAGTGTTAAAACTGATGTGAATTGTATTCCTATAGTCAGAGAATTCCCAGATGTATTTCCAGATGATTTGCTAGGGGATTTGATTGACAGGGACATTGAGTTTACTGTAGATGTGATCCCGGGTACACAACCGATATCCAAAGCTCCTTACAGAATGGCCCCGACTGAACTGAAGGAATTGAAAGTACAATTGCAAGAATTGTTAGACAAGAAGTTCATCAGGCCCAGTACTTCACCGTGGGGTGCACCTGTTTTGTTTGCAAAGAAGAAGGATGGCTCATTGAGACTGTGCATTGATTATCGTGAACTGAACAAGGTAACTGTAAAGAATAAATATCCATTACCGCGTATTGATGATTTATTTGACCAGTTACAGGGTGCACAAGTGTTTTCCAAGATTGATCTTAGATCGGGGTACCATCAACTGAAAGTCAAATCGGAAGACATTGATAAAACTGCTTTCAGAACGAGGTATGGTCATTATGAATTTTTAGTTATGCCGTTCGGAGTTACGAATTCCCCTGCTGCATTTATGGACCTCATGAACAGAATTTTTAAACCATACCTTGATGATTTCATTGTGGTATTTATTGATGACATCCTGATTTATTCTAAGACTGTAGAAGAACATGAACACCATCTGAGACTTGCCCTGCAAACCTTAAGAGAACAGAAACTGTATGCTAAATTGTCTAAATGTGAGTTTTGGCTTGACCATGTGATGTTTTTGGGGCATGTTGTTAGCAAAGATGGAATTTCTGTTGATCCGCAGAAAATTGAAGCTGTAGTGAACTGGCCTAGACCAACGAATATGACCGAAGTCCGAAGCTTTTTGGGACTGGCTAGATATTACAAGAGATTTGTCAAAGATTTCTCCAAAATTGCCCTACCACTGACTCAGTTGACACAGAAGGGGATATCATTTGACTGGACTGACCAGAGGGAATAAGCATTTCAGGAGTTGAAAACTAGACTTGTGACTGCACCGATTCTGACTCTACCTTCAGGTACGGATGGTTATACTGTATTTAGTGATGCTTCTCATAAGGGTTTGGGGTGTGTTTTAATGCAGAATGGGAGAGTTATTGCTTATGCTTCCCGACAGTTGAGACCACATGAAAAGAACTACTCGACCCATGACTTAGAACTTGCTGCAGTAGTGTTTGCACTGAAAATTTGGCGTCACTATTTGTATGGAGCAACATGTGAAGTGTATACTGACCACAAGAGCCTGAAGTACTTTTTCACTTAGAAAGAACTGAATATGAGACAGCGGAGATGGCTTGAACTGATCAAAGATTATGACCTACAGGTTTTGTACCATCTGGGAAAAGCTAACACCGTTGTCGATGCATTGAGCCGAAAGTCAATTGCCAACTTAGCTTGTTTGCTGACTGGACAGAAAGAATTGCTTCATGATCTAGAAAAGTCTGAAATTGAAGTTGTTTTGAGAGAACAAGGTGGAACCTTAGCTGCTATTTCTGCTCAACCAGCATTGATTGAGGAAATTAAAGAAAAACAACAACTGGATGATTTCTTGAAAAAGGTTATTGAAGAAAGAGATTCAAAACCGAGACCGGGGTTCAAATTTGAGAACAACGTTTTGAAATTTCAAGAAAGACTGTGTGTACCAAATGACACTGAATTGAAAAGAAGAGTTCTGCAAGAAGGCCACAGTTCGAAGTTTTCTATTCACCCAGGGAATACGAAAATGTACCAAGATCTGAAACAGAATTTTTGGTGGCCGGGAATGAAGAAAGAAATTGCCGACTTTGTGTTCAAATGTCTTCATTGCCAGCAAGTCAAAGCTGAACATCAACGACCTGCTGAATTACTGCAACCCTTACCCATACCAGAGTGGAAATGGGAGCATATCACGATGGATTTTATCATTGGATTACCTCGCTCCAGAAAAGGTATGGACTCTATTTGGGTTATTGTTGATAGATTGACTAAATCTGCACACTTCCTACCTGTTAAGACAATTTATAATGCAGACAAATTGGCTGTTATCTATATTGATGAAATTGTAAGATTGCATGGAGTGCCTGTATCTATTGTTTCTGACAGGGATTCGAAGTTTACATCGAGGTTCTGGCAAAGCCTACAGACTGCATTGGGTACTGAATTGAGGCTAAGTAGTGCCTATCATCCTCAGACAGACGGCCAGTCAGAAATGACCATCCAGACTTTAGAGGATTTACTGAGAATGTGTGTCCTTGATTTTCAGGGAAACTGAGAAAGTCATTTGCCGTTGGCTGAGTTCGCCTACAACAATAGCTACCATTCGAGTATTGGAATGGCGCCTTTCGAGGCATTGTATGGCAGAAAATGTAGATCTCCAAGTTGCTGGGCGGAAGTTGGAGATGGGCCGTTGCTTGGGCCCGAAATTGTTTATGAAACGACTGAAAAGATAAAACTGATACAACAGAGACTGAAAACTGCACAGAGTAGACAGAAGAGTTATGCAGATATTAGAAGACGAGACCGAGAATATGAAGTGGGTGATCACGTGTTTGTGAAAGTGACACCAATGAAAGGCCAGACTCGCTTTGGAGTCAAAGGCAAGTTAGCGCCGCGGTATGTTGGACCGTATCAGATTATTGAGAAAATCAATCCGGTGACATATCAAGTTGCACTTCCTCCTGAAATGGAGCATATGCATAACGTCTTTCACATTTCGATGTTGAGAGACTATCTTCGAGATCTGTTTCATGTGATTGAGCCTACCCGTATCGTGTTGAGTGATGACTACACTTACGAGGAACGGCCTATACAGATTGTGAACCGACGGATCAAGAAACTGAGAAACAAAGAGATTCCGCTAGTGAAAGTTGATTGGCAGAACCATGGTGGTGTGTATGCCACGTGGGAAAGGGAAGATGACATGGCTAAAAGATATCCTGATTTGTTCCCGCTGAACCCTGTTTTCTTCCAGACTGAAGGTAACTCGAGTATAGAGGACTAATATCCTTATAAGGAGGGGAGACTGTAACAACCCTCGTACTGATTATCGATAAACCACTGAATTACGTACTGATTACTATTAAACTGAACTGATAATGACTGATAATTGGATTAACTGAAGTACTGAATGGACTGATTGAAATCGAAACTGGAATTGAATGAGTTTATCTATTGAATTGCATATTGTATTTGTTTGATTGAATGATTATCTGTTTGAATTTATATGTTTAAACTGCTAATTGGAGGCCTTATCGGTGGCCGAATTAGGAACCGTTTAGTGTTTTATAATCAGTAGAATATTTGTGATTTAATGATATATTTATCTGAAAATTTATTTGGAATGATTAAATTAGATTAAATGAAGCCAATTGAAAAGTTTGACTTAATTACCATATTGCCATGGTGAGTGGCCACTACCTAATCATCCTTGAGCCTTGTATACACTTAAACATATTCATTTCATCAGCCTTTCTTCCTTACTCTAGCCGACCAAGAAGAGAAATAGTAGAGAGAGGGAGAGAGTTGAGTTCATCTTGGTGATTTGCTAGAAGAACTTGAAGATTTGAGGCATAGATTGCTAAATTGAGCTTCTAGACTTGTAATTGAGACTTAGGTGAGTGACCTCATCTCCATCTTGTTGTCTTTGAGCCTCATTTTGCATGGTTCATGCCAATTAGAGAGCTAGGCCATGAATTTGCTCATATATGTTTAATTGGACCTTAATTGTTGCATGCATGTTGAGTTTAGTGAGTTTGGAGTTGAGTTCTTGGCTAATTGCTACATGCATGTCCATGTTTTTATATTAGTCCATGTTTCCACATTGTTTTCAAAGATTGGAGCTCAATAGAGCAAGATTTGAACCTTGAAATTGGTTTAAAACTCATGCATTGCATGTGTTTGAAAGTGTTCTTGAATTGGGTTTGAAGTTTGGATTTAATTAACTCACCTTTGGGGCTTGAATTCATAAATTGGCTTTTGAAACTTGTTATACATTGTTTTGGGATGTATTCTCCAGAATTTGGGCCCAAGAGGTCGAGAATTGAGTTGAGAATGCTTGGTTTGAGCTTAGAAGGCAAATCTGGAAATTCCAGATTTGGCTTCTTCGCTCGAGTGAAGGATTCCTCGCTCGAGCGACCAACGTTTCCTCTGAGCCACGCTCGAGCGAAGGATTGGTGGCTCGAGCGTAAAAATCAAGCATCCAGTACTTTTACTGTTTCATCAGACCGCTCGAGCGAAGGATGGTTCGCTCGATTGAAGCCTTTGATTTTGCAAACTCGCTCGAGCGAAGGAAGGCTCGCTCGAGCGAGACCCCTGTTTCAGCAACTTTTGAAAAATGCCTTCCAACTGTATTTTTGCATCCTCATCCCATCCTAGGCATTCTTAGGTCTAGTTTAAGGCATCTTAATGAGGATTTAGACATAGAACCACACCGAGGAAATCTAGGGATTTAATTATCATCCTTCCGACTGTGAACTTAGTGTGTGTTCTATTTGTTAACTGTTTAGGGTTGGCTCTCGGGGACGCGCTCTAGCTGCTATTAGCCCAATCTCTGTGAGTAACAATTGTGTAAAGATATGTTCAAAGTGGTTATCTTTTGAATACTGAACTGAATTGTTTATTGAACTGATATTGTTTACTGAATGAATGTATGTCCTGTATTCTGAACTGTATTGTGGCATCCTTAGCATTTACTGATACTGTTACAGAGATCTCTGTCGGTTCCCTTGTGGAACCATACTGTTTACTGATTGATGGCCATCATTACTGTTGGGTCTGTTAAGACCCGGTCCTTTTGGACCTACTGTTTTTAGGCTAATGGATGTACCACATATGACTGATTGACTGAAATACTGAAAGACTGAAATACTGTTTAATGAACTGATTTCATTACTGTAAGGACATTCATTCATAACCCCTTTACGCATTACGTTATTCACTGGGCTTTAGCTCACTGTTTATATATATATGTAGGTTCTCAGCAGCCAGACCGGAGCTAGGAGCGTGGGTCGGTCCCCAGTTTTGTCAAGCCAGCCTATGTGCCTCATTGCGAGATTCCGAGTTGCCATGCTATGGCTTGGGGTGCTTTTGTGTCCCCTATCGGTCTCCTTACTGTTTTGTACGATTGTATAAACTGTCTACTGTTATACCGTACTGTTGCCTAGGGATTCGATCCTTGTACTGACTGACTGTAAATGATTGTATAGACTGTACTGTTCTAAACTGTTTGAATGCATGGAAAATGTTTTTGGCATACAGATTTTCACAACTCAATGGACACTAGTTACTTACTGTATTGGCTTCCGCCAGGCCCTGTACTCTGTTTAACTGTATTACTGTTCAGTTGGCCTTCGGTAATCTCGGATTACTGGCCAGTTACGGTGCTAAACCCATAGGGCCGGGTTTGGGTCGTGACATACAATTACCTCGGTTGGAATGGTAATAATTATCTTGGTCTTAGTATTCCAAACCGAGGTGTAGTTGAACAGTGACCGAGCTAAGCGTCGCTTGTGGACGCACCGAACTGAGTCTGTCTGAGGACTAGGGATAGTTCGGTTGTTTGTCATATTATTGTGGTAAGACCATCTCACTTGGTTAGGCAGTGAGGGGGGTGTAGAAAGATGAGCATTACCTTTCTGATTCTTAGGAGGACTCTATATTGGAGAAAAAGAGTTCTACTAGGATTGTGCCACACGGAATTTATAAAAGCTCATAGTAGGACCTATGTGTAGGTATCACAATTTTCACTCTCAAATACACAGAGCTTTTGTCTATTGTCTATTTGCTGACTTTGGTATTGGAGAGGTATCCGGCACACACCCACCGGCTAGCTCACCTTTGTGTTTTAAAGAAATAAAGCGACGACGTTTGGAGGAATACAAACTTGATCAACAGGATTATATGAGAAAATTATTTTGTGCTCGTACAATTGGCGCCGTCTGTGGGAAATTCACAAAGAACAAAACATCTTAATCAAGTTTTCCTCTCTAGTTGAAAGCAATGGCGTACAATGAAGACTTGCCGCAATCTGCTATTGATGGACAAACCCCTGAGGGGGGTGGGAGGCGCGAAGGTTTACCTTCTATCCCACCTATGGCGGATTTAGAACCTCAGCGACGAAACTCCCGGAGGGACACAACGGAGAGACGGGGCACTAGCCCCCGTCGTTTTCAAAGTCCTGAAAGGCAGAGGCGGAGGCTTGATTCCCAAGTTTTGGAGGATCGCGTGAGGGAGCAAGACGAGTTAATAAGGAGGATGGCGGCAGACATGGAGACAATGAAGCGTCAGATAAAAGGAAAAGGGGTGGCAACTGGAGAGGGGCGCAAAGGCTACACGTTCCTTCGCCACTCGGAAGATCGTGACAGACATTCCACACCATCGGAAGCAGAAAGCAGGAGCTTTAGAACAGGCGACACTCAATCAAGGACTTCCAGGACTCGTCACTCCAGGTCTGAGAGAACGAGGACTGAAAGGTCATACACAAAGGGAAGTAGCTATCACCCCTCGCACACGCACCACACGACATCTAGGCACATAGAGTTGCCTAGGTCAGCGGACTTACGGACAATGCTCGAGGAAAGGGCCTAATGGAAGGAAGACACCAAGGCTCGCGACCTTCGCAGGGTTTCAGCACTACAGTGATTGGCCCCTAGGACACATGGGAGTGTCGAGGTAGGGATGCCAATGCTGCGCCTTGCTTACGAACCAGCGGATAAAGTATTAGCAAGGTTACAAAGCTTGCCGTTCGTTCCGGCAATAGAGAACGCACCACTACCTTCAAGCTTCCACCAGCCCAAATTCACTACTTATGAGGGGAAATCAGACCCCTACATGCACTTAAGCCACTTTCGCCAGTTTATGGCAATATATTGGCGAAACGAGGCTCTAATGTGTATCCTGTTCCCATCCAGCCTTGGCCACCTAGGTCTAACCTGGTTCGAAAGGCTACCAGAAGGCAGCATTGCCTCATGGGCACAATTGGCAAAGGTGTTCGTGATTAGATTCAGAACGAACACTAAGACACCAGTGGAGATTGATCAGCTACTCTCCATTGACATGGGCGAAAGGGAGACGTTGAGGTCTTACAACAGTCGATAGTGGAAGACTTTCAACCAGATTGGGGATTGCCCTACAAACCTTGCCATCACACAATACAAAAGGGGTCTACCAGTCGGAAACAAATTGAGGGACTTAATTACTATGATGCCACCCCTCATGATGGAGGCCTTAATGGAGAGGGTACATCAACATATCCGTGTAAAGGAAAACAGCGCCCGTGCTAAAGCAAAATCTGGCACAACAGTAACGCCAGACAAAAAGACTGTAGCAAAAATCAACACGGTAGAACAACCAAGTAGGAATGGACGAGGTAGGCGTGCAAACAAAGAGGACCCAGAAACAAGGAAGTTAAGAGTTCGCACTACCATCACCATAATATTCAACAAACCAATCTACCGGATTCTTAGCGAGATATGGGAACAACCCTTCGTTCGGCGGCCAGCCAAGTTGGGGCAAGCACAAAAAGGCTATGATGAGAGGTCCCGTTGCACCTTCCATGATGAGAAGGGGCACCACACCGAAAATTGCACACCATATTTGGAAGAGTTAGTAGCTACTGGACTCCTAAACCAGTACATAGAAAGGGGAACATAGCCAGCCCCACAGGACCCCAACAAACCAAACGGGATGCCGGTTGATGGTCCAACCCAAGGCATAATCAACGTTATACATGGGATCGTCGAACTTGAGCGGGTGTGTGAACTTAGGGGGATGATAAAAAAAGGCAGAGCACTTGAAAGAGGTGTTAAGTGCACAGCCTACCATAAAAAAGGGCAGAACAGAAGCTACGAATGTCATATCATTCTCAGACAAGGATCTAGTAAGGCTACATTGCCCTCACAATGACGCACTGGCAGTGACTTTGCGCGTCAAGAATTTCGACATCAAGCGGATTCTAATTGACCAAGGAAGCTCATGCGAGATAATGTACTAAGAAGCCTTTAAACAGCTGAAATTGGAGGACAAAGACTTGGTACCTGCGACATCTCCACTTGTCGGTTTCAACTTAATGCCAGAGTGGCCAGTGGGCAAGATAATCCTCCCAGTTAAGGCAGGAACCATAACAAAACAGGTGGAATTCTGGGTATTGAAGGTCCCTTCCACTTACAACATAATCTTAGGGAGAACATGGTTGCACGCCATGCGATCGGTAGCATCAACCTACCATCAAGCATTGCGGTTCCCCAACGAAGCCGGAGCAATAGAAGAGGTCATGGGAGACCAAATTATGTCAAAACAGTGCTTCGTCACAATAATGGCAGCCAAACTACAAAAGGGTATGTACAGATGGTGGAAGAGCCAGAGAGCAATGAACTATTTGTGGCAAGGCAGCTGAACAGAAGGCAATGGAAGACTTGGTAGAGGTAAGAATAGATGAAAAGAACCGAGAAAAGTTCTTTTTGCTCTGCTTGTCTTTGTCCAGCACTGAGAGAATAGAGGTAATGAAATTCTTAACCTCTAACATCGAAGTGTTTGCCTGGACACCATACGACATGCCTGACATTGACCCGAACTTCATCTGTCACTAACTAAATGTCCACCCAACTGCCAGACCAATTATACAACAAACTCGCAGATCGACACTCCACCACGCGGAGAGAGTGGCGGAGGAAGTGGGAAACTTGCTGGAGGTAAGAGCCATCAGAGAAGTGCACTATCCCAGGTGGATCTTCAATACTGTAGTAATGCCAAAGAAGAACGAAAAATGGCGTATCTGCGTGGATTACAAAACAGTCAACAAGGCATGCCCAAAGGAAAGTTTTCCCCTACCACGGATAGACCAACTGGTAGACTTGACGACAGGACACAATCGACTTAGCTTCCTTGATGCGTATAGAGGTTACCATCAAATCGCTATGTATGAACCAAACCAGGAGGTCATATCATTTACAATGCTTAGAGGATTGTATTGTTACAAGGTCATGCCCTTTGGCCTAAATAATGTAGGGGCTACATTCTAACGGATGGTTACCAAAATGTTTGAACCATTATTAGGCAGAACAATGGAGGCTTACATAGATGACATAGTGGTCAAAAGCAAGGATGAGAAGGACCATCTCAAGGACCTAGATGAAATGTTCCAAATTCTGAAGAAGAACAAGTTGCATCTAAATGCATCCAAGTGTGCATTCGGCGTAGGATCAGGCAAATTCCTAGGCTTTTTGGTGACCAACCGAGGTATAGAAGCAGACCCCTCTCAGATCAAAGCAATCTAGGATCTTGATAGGCCCAACACAGTCAAAGAGGTGCAACATCTCACTGGTCTAGCAGCCGCACTCAACCGGTTCATAAGTCAGTCATCAGACATGTATCGACCATTCTTCCAAGCATTGAAGGCCAAATTTGAGTGGGATGAAGAATGCGACCGCGCCTTAGAGAGCTTGAGAGACTACATGGCCTCTTCTCCGTTGCTAGTAATCCCAGTGCCTGGAGAAGAGCTCTTTTTGTACTTAGTAGTTTCACAGCATGCAGTCAGCGCAGTGTTGGTTAGAGCAGAAGAAATCCAACACCTGCCTATCTTCTATTAGCAAAACCTTGCTGGGCGCTGAAACAAGGTGTTTACCATTGGAAAAGCTGGCATTAGCTTTGATGATGGCCTTAAGGAAGTTGTCACATTATTTCCACGCCCACACCATAATCGTCTTAATGGCTTTTCCCTTAAAAGCTTTGTTTGAGAGGGCAGATTTTTCTAGACGAATCTTGAAGTGGGCGGTGGAATTAGGGCAATTTAATATCAAGTTTCAACCCAGAACCGCAATAAAAGCCCAAGCTTTAGCAGACTTTGTAGCAGAGTTCACACCAGGAAGTCATCACATCTGCCTAGTTGACTTGACCGATACAACCAAAATGGGGATGGAAAGTGCTGCGGGAACTGCGCAGCTCCAAAAACAAGATACCCAGCTACATTCTAAGCCATACAGAATTGAAGACAGGAATGAAGGGGCAAACCGTGCTATTCCCAACAAGGACTCATCAAAAAATAAAGACTTGGGGTAGTCAGATAGTGAAGATCAAACCCCAACGACAGGCATGGACTTGGAAGAAAACATCAGCAACACTCATGACCCCAAAACATCATCCAACCCCTCTACTTGCTGGAAACTATTCGTCGGAGAGATGTGGAAGCTCTTCATGAATGGAGCATCCAATAGGCACGGTGCAGGACTTGGCATAGTCTTCATCTCACCAGATGGCCTAGTAGTGGAACAGGCAGTCGACCTTGGCTTTCCAGCATCCAACAATGAGGCAGAGTATGAAGCACTGTTGGCAGGCCTAAAATCAGCACTTTTCATGACGGCCACCGAGCTAATGGTTTACAGTGACTCCCAGCTGGTAGTAAACCAGATTTCAGGCGACTACGAGGCAAAAGATAAGAGGATGGCTAAGTACCAAGAGTTAGTCAGAAAGGAGATCATGAAGTTCGAAGTAGTTCGGATAGAGCAAATCGGCCGAGAAGAGAACAGTAAAGCAGACGAGCTGGCGGGTTTTGCATCAATGGCAGATACATCTATCCCACACCCATTACTGATCGACTTCTTACCCAGACCAAGCATTGAAGAACCCAAAGTAGCTGAGGTATGTTGTGCTGAACTAGGCCCTTCATGGATGGATCCTATTATAGTATTCTTAAAAGATGGCATCTTACCTGAAGAGAAGAAAGAGGCCAAAAAAATAAGAGCAAAGTCACAACGATTTTGGCTCTCTCCATCGTTGGTGTTATACAAAAAATCTTTCACAGAACCATACTTGAAATGTGTCCATCCTAGCAAGGTTGAGGCGTTTTTGTTCGAAATACATGAAGGCGTATGCGGAAGCTATCAAGGGGGAAGATCATTAGCTTACAGAGCAATCTCACAAGGATATTGGTGGCCATACATGCAAGCAGATTCTGAGAAATATGTCAAGAGGTGCGAAAAATGTTAGAAGTTCGCACACCAAATACATCAACTAGCTTCTAGCTTCTACCATTAACTAGCCCATGGCCCTTCGCAATGTGGGGTCTGGACATAGTAGGACCACTTCTAATAGCACCCGACAACATAAAGTTCTTTCTCACAGCAGCAGGCTACTTCACGAAGTGGATGGAGGCAAAAGCACTCGTATCAATAAAAGAGAAAGATGTTAAGAAGTTTGTCTAGCAGAATATCATAACTCAATTCGGCATACCCAAGGCTCTAATATCCGACTACGACACTCAGTTTGATGACAAAATCTTCAGGGGCTTTTGCGAGGAATACAAGATAGAATTCTACAACTCTACACCAGTATACCCCCAAGCAAATGGTCAGGCAAAAATATCAAACAAAGTCATCTTAGATGGTTTGAAGAAAGGATTAGAGAGAGCCAAAGGGAAATGGGCTCAAGAGCTTCCTCATGTTTTATGGGCTTACCGTATTACACCTCGACGATCAACTGGAGAAACGCCTTTTTCCCTGGCCTATGGCATGGAGGCAGTAATCCCACTGGAAGTAGACCTTCTTACTAGTAGAAGTGAAAATTTTGACCCAGACTTGAATGAAGAAGCTATAACCTTGGAACTCGACCTTGCAGAAGAGAGAAGGGAAAAAGCTCTAGTTCACATTACCTCATACCAGTAGGAGTTATCTAGATAATGCCCCAACATTTAGCTCTCTTCAGCTGAGATCAGGATCTAGACTAAACAGGTTGGCAGGAATAACCAACATTTAGCTCTCTTTAGCCGAGATAAGGATCTAACTTGAAGAAGGTTGGCAGGTATGACCAACATTTATCTCTCTTCAGTCGAGATCAAGATCTAGGCTGAAGAAGGTTGGCAGGAATAACCAACATTTAGCTCTCTTCAGCCGAGATCAGGATCTAGGCTGAAGAGGTTGGCAGGAATAACCAACATTTAGCTCTCTTTAGCTGAGATAAGGATCTAAGCTGAAGAAGGTTAGCAGGTATGACCAACATTTATCTCTCTTTAGCCGAGATCAGGATCTAGGCTGAAGAGGGTTGGCAGGAATAACCAACATTTAGCTCTCTTCAGCCGAGATCAGGATCTAGGCTGAAGAGGTTGGCAAGAATAACCAACAGTTAGCTCTCTTCAGCCGAGATCAGGATCTAAGCTGAAGAGGTTGGCAGGAATAACCAACATTTAGCTCTCTTCAGCCGAGATAAGGATCTAAGCTGAAGAAGGTTGGCAGGTATGACCAACATTTAGCTCTCTTCAGCCGAGATCAGGATCTAGGCTAAGAGGGTTGGCAGGAATAATCATCATTTAGCTCTCTTCAGCCGAGATCAGGATCTAAGCTGAAGAGGTTAGTAGGAATAACCAACATTTAGCTCTCTTCAGCCGAGATAAGGATCTAAGCTAAAGAAGGTTGGTAGGTATGACCAACATTTATCTCTCTTCAGCCGAGATAAGGATCTAGGCTGAAGAAAATTGGCAGGTATGACCAACACAAAGTGAGCAGATTACAAGGCTTTTTGACCGAGATAGCTATCTTGGCCAGAAAATATAAAGACATCACAACCAAGCAAAGAGTTCAAAGCATCATACAATTAAAATTAAAGGAACACGGGTATGGCGCGAACCGGACAAAAAGATTAGAAAAACAACAGATTTCATTCAAGATTTAAAAGTACATTACAAGAAGTGGGGCTTCAGCCCGATTACAATTTCAAAAGAAGAAAAACAAGGTCAAGCAAAGAGGTCATCCAAATCTGCATCCAGGTCTACCCGAGCTTCGCCACTTGGTAGCCCGGCTCCAGCAGGTATGTCGGTCAAAGGCGCATCATCAACCGTGCTTGGCACCAGTGGTTCCACCTGAGCTGTCTAACCGGTTTGGAGACCGCGATCGTCGTTGACAGTTGGGGCATTATATGGATCTGGCGATCCTTCTTCCTTCTCCCTCTCTTGGAGAAACTTCTGTTGGATGGCGTTGGCATAATCCACCATGTAACTTGGGATAAAGTGAGGAGGAGGGTTCTGAAAGACCTCGGTTTCTGGACCCAGGCCGAGCTTCGTAACAGCTGTCTTCCAGTCACATTTGAAGAAGATGTCTTTTGCAGCTTCGCACTGCAAGACATACGTGGCTTCCCCTTCTTTGTAGCCACGGTCCTCAGCGTCTTCCGCGCTCTTTTTTAGCTCGGTAATCTCAGCATCTTTTTTCTTCTCAAGCTTGGCCAGTTCGCGCAAGTAGCGATTTTTTAGCCCAGCCAAAGCTTTCTGCTTGTCCGCTTTCGCCGTATTGACTAGCTTGGTAAGTCGGGCAATTTCAGAGGCGAGCTCGGTCATTTTTTTCCTGGCCTCGTTTAGCTCGGCTGTTTTGGTATTGGCATCTGTAACAGCCAATCGCGCTGTCTTATGCAGCTTTAGCATGTGCTTGTGAGCAACGTGGTTTTTCTGCATGGCTTGCAAAAGGGGAGATAACAATTATGATTAAAATCGAGCAAATAGATGTGTGAAATGGAAAACAAACAAAGGGAGTACTTACCAGCACCATCGACTTAGTTGCCGAGCGGATAGCCTTGAGCTCGGTTAGGTGATTGTGGTGCTCCATGTCGGCTGGCAGACACATGCTTTTGGCAAGGTTGAAGGCAAGCATATGGTCCTTGTCCATACTGACCGAGCTATCCCTTCAAGGCAAGCTCGGTTCTTGTAGGTTATTTTTGGCATCCATTTTGAAGGGATAGCTCGGTCAGTATGGACAGGCTCAGGGCTCGGCGGTGTTGTTTCAGGAAGCACGCGGTCCTCTTCATCAATCAACCGCTGCTGCTCGGTCAAAGAGATGCGGGCGCACTTATTCGGCCAAGATGACAAGGCCCGGGTTATTGGAAGGGCTACCACAGCCTCCTGTGTTTGACCGGCTTGTGGTGTCCCAGTTTGAACCTTATTGGCGTGAGTTGATGCCGTCTCGGTAATAAGGGCTTGAATAGCTCGATGCTTGGCCATTTCTTGTTCTTCGATTAAGGGGATGAGGTTGATTTGGGGAAGAGTTGGATTTGGTTCTGGTGATGGTTCGAGAAGGAAGTCCGTTACCCTGGTCTTCCTCCTTCTGCTGTATGTGTATGTTGGTTTGAAGTTCAGTAGTTCGGCCCAACCACGATGACGGTACTGGAGTGCCGCACGAAGGGTGTTCTGATTGGCATACTGGTATTGTGATTTTAGTTGGTTTAGATCTACACAGAAGGACAAAGACAACGGTTAGCACGGTGTAAAGTTATAGCCTAAAGTAGTAAAATAAAAAGAGAACCGAGGTATTCTTACCAGCAGTCTCCTTATTCTAGTTAATACTGTAGCCCGGTATCTGAGCTTCCTGATCTTCAAAATTGCCCGAAACCCAGAAGAAATCGTCATCATTCAGGTCTTTGTTCAGTGTCTTTTTAATTATTTTCTCACGGCCTCTTCTTATTCTTAAGTAGTACACCCAACCGCCGTCATTTTGGCTGAGCGAGTATTGGTGGAATAGCTCGGCCAATCCGAGGTTGAGATTGAGCCGACGGTTTAGCTCGGCAATGCCGTTTATTATTCGGTAAGAGTTGGTGCTGAGTTGAGTCAGGCATAATCTAGTTTTCCTGAGGAACTCATATATTAGTGGCTGGACTGGGAATCGGAGACGGGCCTCAACAATGGATATTACGGTGAAAGGAACGAAACCCGATTTTCCCTAGGGCGTGGTATCTAGTTCGGCTAAAAAGAGATAAACATTTTCAGGGATGTTGTAGTCCTTACGAAACTCGGCAATGGCCCTAGGTGAGTTTACTAAGAACCGGTATTTGCCTATTTAAACTTAAATTATGTATAAATAAGCACGGTGGCCTAGCTTGGTGTTGAGATGACGTTGAATATCTCGGTTGAGCGTGCAAAGGTGTGCCTGGCCAACCTAGTTAAAGTCTGCAAAGTGGAGATAAAAAGTGTTATGCATAGATCATTGAGCTGGGCTGAAAAAGAAGGATAAATAAAAGAAAACCCTAGTACGGTTGAATACAAGTTAGAAGGATGAAGATCGAGATCGCAAGGATAAGGATGAGGACACAAGCTTTGCAGGTACTATGGTTGTGAAAGTGGAGGCTCAGAGGGCAAGAGAGAGAAGATGAACAGTGTTGTGTTTGGTTCAAAAAGTAGGGTTTTTTGTATAAAGCATAGGTTTGGGCGGGACTGTTCAAAATTTGCGAGGTACAGTGACGGCTGTGACAGTTGTACATAACCAGTAGAGGCAAGCCACATGTCCATGGGAATAGGTAACGATTCAGATGTACTTGAGAAATGGAACGGCGTGTAGAGCAATTGACAAGACGTTTCTCAACCGGGCAAAATGGTAGCCTGGTAGAACATGAGCTCGGTGGGCCTACTTGCTTTAGCTCGGTCAATTTTAGAGCTTCAGCTCGGCTGGTAACAGGTAATCCCAAATCATGCGTTGCAGATGGGATTAAGGGGCAATTGAGAGGGAGTTTTTACGTGCATTTAGGGCCGAGCTAGGCCCAGGCATGGTAATAGACCGATCTATGGGCCGCAGTGAAAAGGACTTTGCAATTGGACCTTGCTTTTGTTAGCTCGGTCTAAGTATGGTTACAATTACCTCGATCAGAATGGTAATAATTATCTTGGTCTTAGTATTCCGAACCGAGGTGTAGTTGAACAGTGACCGAGCTAAGTGTCGTTTGTGGATGCACCGAATTGAGTTTGTCTGAGGGCTAGGGATAGCTCGATTGTTTGTTATATTACCGCGGTAAGACCTCTCACTTGGTTAGGCAGTGAGGGGGGTGTAGAAAGATGAGCATTACCTTTCTGATTCCTAGGAGGACTCTACATTGGAGAAAAAGAGTCCTACTAGGATTGTGCCACATGGAATCTATAAAAACTCATAGTAGGACCTATGTACTGGTATCACAATTTTGACTCTCAAATACACAGAGTTTTTGTCTATTGTCTATTTGCTGACTTAGGCATCAGAGAGGTATCCGGCACACACCTCTTGGCTAGCTCACGTTTGTGTTTTCAGGAAGTAAAGTGACGACGTTTGGAGGAATGCAAACTTGATCAACAGGATTATACGAGAAGATTATTTCATGCTCGTACACTTCCATCTTAGTTTGCCTCCTAATTTTTTGTTTGTTTTAGTCAATCCTCTAAACTTTGAGGTAAGTTGTAATTGGGTCTATTAGTATAACACCATTTTAAAAAACTAAGAACATGTACTTCATAGTATTAATTACACATGGCACCACTACACATTAACCAAAATTCCACTTTAATCCCTCCAATTTAATCCTTAGCAATTCGTACTTTTATCAAAATCTCAATAAATCTCAATTTAGTGTTTTTGTCAATTTTTAAAACTGTATTATAATATCGAGCCCAATTGCAACTTGACTTAAAATCTAAGGATTTGATTGAGATAGTTACAAAGTCAGCCGGAAAAGTAAGATTTGGTATAAAGTGGAATTTGTCCTCACCCAAAATTTCGTTATTATCACACCCTAAATCCGGGCATGACCGGCTGTGGCCCACAGAGACTTAGCCCAAGGCACACGTAAGCCTAAACATGAACCCAAAACCATAAAGAATAAATGTGACGATAGCTCAGAAATAAATAAATCAAAACCCAATCCAATTACATGCCACAAGTGCAAAACAAGCCATAACCAACTTCCTAAAAATATATATATATATACTAAATGGGACACAAACCGCCCACAAAATAAAATAATTCTAAATACAACCCAACCACAATGAATGCACAAAATCCAACATAACAATCTAAAACAAAATAAATGAATGTCCTAGAGGTTCATGCAACTGAGTCCCTACTACGCCATGAGTCCACTCTAAGTCCTTCTAACACTTGGAAATAATAAACAACTAAGTTAGCTGAAAGCTCACTGAGTAGCAACATGGATAGTAAATACAGCTTTAAAAACAGGGTTCAATTCCAAAATAAGATATATATTATAGAAACTAGATTGGTATACATTTTGGTAAAGACAATCTGTTTCAAAAGAAGGTTCCACAGTTCAATAGTTAAAATACTCATGTATTTCAAGAACATGATAAATGACATTTTCCACATAAAACATATTACAACATGAACATCAATAATTTTCTGGGTACCAAGAATAACAAGTAACATGCCACACAGTTCTCAAGACTATAAGCCCGTTGGATCCAATACCGAACTAAGAGTCATCCTCGGGGTGGTAACCCGGGCCTTTTCTCTAAGACAATCCGATTGAAGGTCACCTAGCCTAGCCTAGGTCTTTTCTTTACAATCGTTGAGCACTAGAGTCATCACGGCCCAACCCGGATCTGTTCCCTAGTGACCAGAGTCACCATACACAGTGGAATAATTTCCCTGGACTAAAATACACAGATAGTCCCAACAATCAATACACATCAGTTTCGCAAAACATAGTAGTTCACCATTATAACCATGAGACCACAACAAATAGTTACAGTATGCCAAGTTTACACATGTTTCAGAAATAATTTAATTCCATTGATAATATAATAATTTATCAAAATAGTTTAGTCCTGAAACAACAATTTAATTTTCCAACAGTTCAGGGTAGGGGAACATTTATAAAAATATGTAACATGCAACTACTCACCTGAACACAATATAATATAATCCTCGAATAAAGTATGAAAGTCCAACTAGTGCTCTGAACAAAGTATTAAAACTATACGTCACTACTAATTCAAATATACTAAAAGGAATAATAAACTAAGTAACTCCAAACTAAAACGCACTAACACAACTCAACCCAACTTACCATTACTCTTAAATATTACCTAAGCTCATGTTCTTCAATGTCTAAAATCACCCAAGACATGGGTTCAAATCGAAACTTAATTAAAAGTAACTTTAAGATAAAACAGAATTTTAAACAAGTTTTCTCAATCTATTCGCCATCTTTGAAAATTAAATACCCACTCCATGCTATTTGAAAAATTCTAAAAACCTCCAGATATCAATTAATATATCATAAGTTTCAAACCCAATTGGTTTTACTTGATTTGCTTATCAAAATAATTATTTACAATTAATTATATCCAAACAGGTTGTTTTCTGCAGCACTTTAAAGAAATTAATGGTTCTCTTAGTATATATGAGCAATCAATGCAAGGCCAAAAATTTAAGAAACTAGACTCGTAATCAGTTCTAATGGTGCTGATTTGAGAATGACACTTCCGAAGTTACTGTTTTAAACCAGTTTTTTGGACAGATTTGAACGCATCAGTTTATATGGATTTTAACTCCCAAAAATCATGAGAAAATTCAGATATTCAATTCAATATGTAATTAATCTACTATAAAAATTTCATTTCAAAATTCATTCGTTTGATATGATTCCTCAATTTTTAAAGTTTGCGATTCTGTGCAGAATTTTTGAACTAAGAATTACACCCATTCTTAACACATAAATTTAGCTCCTCAGATTTCTTAATAGTGTATATATATATATAATACATACACCCACAACCTCTCCATCAATGAATAAAATAATAATAGAATAAGGATAAAAAAAAACAAAAGTAAAAGGAAGAAGAAAGCTAGAGAACACACCCAAAAATCTTTCATTGTTTGCAACCATTTGTTTCTCTTCCCTCTCTCACGGCTGCTGCTGGCAAATTGTTGGAAGAGCTAGGGTTTTTCTTTTCTTTTCTTTGTTATACAAAACATAAAAGACTCTAAATAATTATCCTTTGTTTTGTTTTATTTTCTCTCTCCATTAAGTTAAATAAAATACAACTAGTATTAGATCAAAATATGCTTACTAATTTGTCCCCCCCTTTTTTTAATATAATAAATCTTGCTTCTAAATTAAAGACTTTCACCAAAAATTTATTTTAGGTTTAAAATTGATTAAAAGACCCTCCAATAAAATTTAAATTTGCACATAAAGATTTACAAGCAAAATATTTGAGATTTATAAAATTATTATTATTTAATTATTCATTTTATTTTCATATTCGGCTTCTCACATTTATGCCCTCAGAATCTCTTAAGGTAATGAATTTCATATATCTAAAATTATATTAATTAAAAATAAAAAAATTAAATTTTCTAAAAGTTGTGCGTTTAGAAGCTTTTTTACCTTCTCAAAGGTTTTATCTCGGGTGGTGTTTGCGAGGTATGTAATAATGTAATGGAGCTCCAGAATCTGATATACATTGCTTGCTGGATTGATATTTTGCCTCTTGAGGTTTGGAAATTATGTGGATTTCAAGATTGGAAGACTATCTGCAGAATAGAGGAAAGGTATTTGACTCCGACCCATAAAATGTGTGGATTCCGTCCTATATAAGAGAGTTATCCGATTTTGTAATTGGATTCTGTGCACATGGAAGACCTGTTTGTGATTTTTGGGCTATTTGAAGTGACAGAAATGCAGTAAACTTTGGTGGGTGTGACGTGGCAGAATTTACTGTTAACTACATTTCAAAGCTAGGTGCAATATTAGTTACAGCAGGCTAATTAGTGTAATGTTAGTTAATCTATGGAGGCAGAGACGGACAATTCAGAGCCATTAGGAACTTTTACTAAAAAGCAGAAGCTCTATAATAACAATAATGAGAAACACAATGTTTAGAAAAGTATTTCACAAGAACACTACATAGACGACATACCCAACAAAACAACATTAATAGCAGAATCCTAAATGCAGCTAAGTTCACACCCAGCAAAACAACATTAATATAAGAATCCTAGATGCAGCTAAGGTCAAGTGCTTCTGATGGAGATAACAACTCCTTCCCCCTTCCTTTCAGATACAAGCCATTCATCGGTTGGTTTTCCATCGAACACCTATCACTTCATGCTTCATCGGTTGGTTCTCTTACTGATATGAAATTTCCAGTACATGCACTAAGACAATGTCAAGAAGCCAATCAGAAGCAGCAGTTAATGCTAGAAAGAATAAAAATATAAGCAATACTTTTGAGTTCAAAGAAATTGACTCACCTGGGACAGCCACAAACTCATATAATCTTGTACCCTTCAATTTATTGAAGCCTCCTAAGGCCTCTAAACTCCTCCCACCCTGCCAGGCTAAGATTCGGACAATTACTAATCTCAGGATTCCTCAAGTTGGCTAGGTTCTTCATGGTACTTGGTAGAGAGGTCAATTTGGGACACGCTGTGATGGTCACCGTTGTGAGCGCAGTGAGGAGTTGCATCCCTGCAGGCAAAGATGTTAGGTTTCCACATCCTATAATTCGAAAGGATTGAAGAGAGGTCAAGCGTCGGATCTGTCTCTCTGGCAAACAACTCTGTTGTGTGGTTAAGTACAAATGCCTGAGACTGATCAAGTTCCCTATGTTTTTAAGCAACTCTCGAATTTTCACACAGTACTCGATTCGCAAAGTTTGCAAATTGTACAGTTTGCAAATGGCATTAGGGAGAGTCTCAATATTTGCATTCCCACTGAGGTCTAAAAATCTCAAATGCTTCAAATTCCCAACAGAATGAGGCAACTTTCGAAATGATGAGTTTCTCAAATCAAACACACGCAGATACTTAAACCTTGAGATGCATTCATCAACAAAGCCTTCGTCACTGGCTTCCACTGCATGAAATGGAAATAGAACAGTCCGCATTTTCTCCAATTTGAACAATGACTTTGTGAGCTCTTTTTCCCCTGAACAGTCAGAATCATGAAATGATACATGGCTAACCGTCTTAGAAATTGGTCCAAAACGATAATTTGCTGTACTTACGCACTCTTCATTCGCCATATATACAGCAAGATCACGAATGATCCCAGGCATTCTACACGTATTTGATAAATTGCCATGCTGTTCAATCTTTTCTAAGAAAAATATGGAACATAATCGATTCAAATAATCAGCACCAATATCTTCCAATTCATGATTTAAATCAGATGATTGAATGAGCCCCTGCGCCATCCACAACTGAATCAATTTATCAATTTCGATTTCATAGTTTTTTGGAAAAATTGAACAATATATGAAACAACGTTTAAAATCAGTAGGTAACGGGTTGTACTTAAATCGTAACATGAGCAAAATGTCATGTTTGTTGTTCTGCTCCAATTCCCATAGTTCTTTGTCTTTTAAATACAACCATTCATTTTCATCATCCTTCATAAACAGTAAGTTTCCTGAAGTCTTTACTGCAAGAGGATATCCATGGCACTTTTCCACAATTTCCATTGCAATTTCTGAGAGGTTTACATGTTGCTCCCCAATGTTTTCATGAAATGCCCAAAACCACAGCAATTCGTAGCAATCTTTGTCAGAAAGACTCTCTAAATTGTGCATGGGGACTGTGCCCACTGTCAAAGTGACTGACTTGTCACGTGTAGTCACTATGATCTTACTTCCGTTGTTACCATGTCTTAAAAAATTTAAGAACTTAACCCAATCTCGGTTATCACAATTACATACATCATCCAAGATGAGTAAAAATCTCTTACCATCCAATTTTTCTGCAAGGATTGTCTGTAACTGTCTCAAATTGAAGTCAGCACAAGGAGAATGAGTTATGCATTGAATAATTTTTTGCAACACGTTCTTAACATTAAAATCTTGTGCTACTTTCACCCAAATCCTCATCCCAAAATGCTCAACTACTGCTTCATCATTGTACAAGATTTTAACGAAAGTGGTCTTGCCAATCCCTCCAATGCCAACAATGGGGATGACAGATATGTAGTCACAATCAGCTTGCGGGGTCATTAAAAGTAGTAATATCTGTAGTTTATCATTTGCCCTTCCAAAAAATTCGAACTCATTTACATTGGAGGAGACTGACATGCTACCCGTGCTATTATGATGAGTTTGTCTACTTTCTGTTGTTGTGATGATGGGAAAAAAAATCTAATTCTATCTTCTCCAATCATGTCTAATCTCTTTTTGATCTTTTCAATTCTACTACCCATTTCAAATTTGAATTGGAAATCATTCAAGTGTGAACAACATGAAAAGAATTTACGTACCAGCTTCTGTATTCGAATGCTGCTCCTGCCATGATGATGATGATTTAACTTCATTGACTGTACTTGACGTCGCAAAGCTTCGTATTGGAATTCATCGAGCAGGTTATCTGCTTCATAGAAAGTAGCTTGGAGTCTCTCATACCATATTTTTACCACGTGGTTTTCCCCCTGCTTCTCCTCAGCATATGAAAGAACCACTTTGATGGGGGACAAGGTGCCTTCCAGTGTTTTGAGCTCCTCATCAAGACCCCATCCCAATCCAACTTCATTGATAGCAAGTGAACCTAAGCTCCCCAGAACTTTACTTGCTATGTTGAAAACAATTGTTTCTGCCATGAATGTTCTTGATCAAGAACAACCAGATTAAGAAGAAGAAGAAAGATTAAGAGATAGTCATGAGGGTGGGTCATTTCAATTTCAAATTACTATTTGTCTTTATTTATAGAAGGATATTTCAATTTCAAATTCAAATTCAGTGGTCCAACGCGTTTTGGGTATACGGTCCACATGTCTTTTTCTTTCATTTAATTTTTTTTTTAATTACTAAAATGATATTTGCATATATACATTAAAAAAAAAATGGACAAATTTATGGTGGACACCTTAGAAAAATGACAGAATCCAGAGTCATTAGGAACATGTAGTAAAAAGCAGCAGCTCTAACAACAATAATGAGAAACACAATGTTTAGGAAAGTATTCAACAAGAACATTACATTACATATCATAACATACCCAACAAAACAACATTAATAGCAGAATCCTAAATGCAGCAAAGTTCAAGGGCTTCTGATGGAGATAACAGCTCCTTCTTCCTCCCTTTTAGATACAAGCCATTCATCGGTTGGTTTTCCCTCGAACACCTGTCACTTGCTAAGTGATAAAGAATTGTTTCAACCATGTTATTGATCAAGAAGAACAAATAAGAACAAGCAAATAGTTATGGAAGAACTCAGTCAGCTTGACTCATTTATTGAAGGTGCCATTCAATGGCTGTTTTTTTTTTCTTCTGAGAACAAGAAACATGTAATTACTAGGGTATTTCCACAAAATTGTTAGGGAATCACACGAGACAAGTGAAGAATTGTTAGGGTATTTTTTCTGTGTGTCATTACTCCTGACAAACGAAGAATTGCAAAACACACTAGACAGGTCATCCACTATTTCTTAATTACCTAATAAAAATAGATTAGTGTTGTTCTGCTCATAATATTTTCTACACTACTGCGTAATTAATTAGAAGCACTCCATAAACAACATAACATAATATTCTGAAATTACTGTGTAATTACCCTCCCCACTTGAACATTTTCTTCCAAAGACTTCAATCAACATCATATGGGTCCATAGGAATGTGAGAAATTAAAACATTTTCTCGCAGAGACTTTAATAATATGAATGGAGAAATAGAGTGGGGAGAGAGGCAATCTTAATTATATGGTCATCCTTGGCAACTCAACTTGATAACTATTGATTTAACTAGTAGAACTGTTGAATGATGCCCCAGGAGCTGCTGAAGTTTGAGATGTAATAAAACAAATGCTGAATTAAAGTTGTCAAAGTCTGTTAGGCTTGACCTATTCTTCTGCTATTTTTCTGGAAGTTTCAATTACGTAACTGCAGCAGATTTATCTGCATTCTTTATGCTTTTTCTGTTTTTATAAGTTGTATAAATAAATGCTTTAATGATCAATTAAGTTTGTTTTTGCTAGCTTTTGCACTTTAATTCTGTCAAAAACCTACAAGAACCTATCATTTTTATGCTGATATTTTTAGAAATGACAAAACAAGCGTCACAACCCAAATGTTGTGGAGCGTTGCTCTAAGACAACCAAATAAATACTCCCACCAATTCTAGACGTGTACCAGAAGTAAAGAATTTCGATTCGTTGATGTCAGGAAAATTACGAGACAGAGGATGGTAGTACTCTAGATCTGTTCACCAAAAAAACCAAACTATGTCCCTCCCAGATGAACCCAAATATTACAACTTTTGCAGCTCTGTCAAAACCTTAATACTATATCCTGGAATTAATTAGTAAGAAAGCTAATAAATTCAAATTATTATCAAAACTCTCTGTAGAAAACCCATTTTTAGTAGCACCAAAAACAAAGTTTCCAATTAACAAGAAGGCTCATTAATAGAAAATCTCTACAAAATGAATTCATTCCTTTCATTACTCATACAATATATCTAATAGTAGCACATTCAAAACATATTAACATCTTACTCTCAGTATCAAACTGCTGCAAGACTACTACATGCAAATGGCCCTCACTTAATAACCAATTTGAAGAATCTATTAACTAAAAAATATTCCGACCAAAAACAAAACAAATGTAATAACACAACTTTGTATAAACATCCCTTTGCCAACCCACTTTCACAAAATAAATCATTTTTGGGGTTGGCATATGTAGAAATTCACCATTGAAGTTGGAACCAAAAAACATAAATATATCTTCCCTCCCTCCCTCCCTCCCTCCCTCCCTCTCTTGAAATTTCTTCATAAAGGTATCCTCAGAAAAAACAAGAACATGGCCACCACTTCACTTCACTTCTCATTAGAATAATCTTGGGTCATCAATGTCTTCCCAGACCAGTAACCAGCCACCAACCCCCTCCCACCAACACTCCATGGAACTTGTAATGTATGTCGGTTAATCTGATTTTTCTTGATTTCAACTAGCTAGCTTCCAGATGTAAGTATAACTTTACCTTTTCTACAGCTTCTCAAAATTGAGAACGCAAGTTCCCATGTCTTCCAAGACTGCTTCCAATATTGCCTGTTTGCACTGCCATCAAATGGAGAGCTGTAATCATCAGAAGGTCCTCTAGAAGCTCTACTTCCATTGCTCTCCTTTTGGGCATTCCTCAATTCCTCATGAAGATCATACTGTGATCGCTGAAAATTGAAAATGATAATTAATATTCAGCAACTCATATAGAACAGAAACAAATCAAGAGATAGTATCATAACTACTTTTATTACACTCAGTACAATGATCATGACAATCTTTTGTTACTAGCTACAAATTGCAGATAAGCCTCAAACTCAAGAATGTAATTTGAACCAAGCTAAAGAAAACACAGCCTTTTAGTCCTAGCAGAAATAGTTTTTGTACTGCAGCTAGTAGTTTTTAGATAGTGCATTAGCTGGTCTTTTAACAAGGCAGTAATGCCCACTACAAGACAAGTATCAGAAAACAGATCAAAAGGCAAAAATTATCCCTTATTTTTATCCTTCTGATTTGAAGAATTTCTTTGGTATTCCACAGAATCTGTCAAGAAATCAACATTAGGCTGTCCAATCTACAAAATCATTGAGTTATGACCATTCTTTCTACCATAAGAATGTTTACCAGGAAACATTTATCCCCAGATCCCATCTATTATTCATGAGTCAAGTATATAGCATGGACGTATTAAAGCTTTGAGTAGTCAGATTAGTGTTTATACCTCATGTATGTTATATCTGATGGTGTGTGAGATTCATGAGATTGAAAGGAAACAAATGGAGAGGACATTAATGATCCAGTTATTTCAGTTTGAAACTGTGTGAGATTCACAAGATTGAAAGGACAGGAATGGAGAGGATAATAATCCAATTATTTCAGTTTGAATTGTAGTTTATATAAATTTATGTATTTAAGACAATTCAATAGAATGAAAGACCAAAACATGTAGACCAAGATCACTACACATTATTATGAAAAAACGCAATAAGCTCATCAGTTTAAAAACACAATATGCTAAAACAACTAGAGGTTCCCGACCCACATCTCACAGAAAACCTCATCAATTTAAACATATCTTGCTAATAGCATACCTTGGTCGGATCTAGAAGTACAGCATATGCCTCTCCGATCATTTTAAAAAGTCTGTTAGCATCCTTGTGGACTTCATGAGCTATTTCCTTCCAGAGTTGTCCATCATCTCCATTCTCACTTCTTGCCAGGAACTGACCAGCCTATATTAAAATAAACTCATAAAAAAGAATGACAAGGATGACAGAGTGATAATAAATAACTGAAGAAATCCAAAGACCTTGTCTGGATGATGTCTCAGTGCGGCTTTCCGGTATGCCTTTTTGATTTTGGATGCTGCATCAGATGGTTTAATTCCCCTGCAGTAAGGAATGGCTTTAGAAGCTTAAAATACAGGGTTATCAGGTCACAATCACAATAGTAGCCTCAACAACTTCAATCTCACAAAAGTAACATGACAACTCCCCTTGGATACAACATGAATCATCAGGGTAAGGGTTGAAAGAGACAGCAACATTCTAGACGAAATATACAGTAGAAGGTCAATTCCAGTTTTCTGTGTAAGTTCTAATTATATGTGCTCATGTTTCCTAGAAGAAAAATGAACTACTTGTCAAATTTACATGCATAGTTTGCATATTTTAGCACTTTTGTTTTTTTTTTTTTTGGGATAAGTTATATAAATAAAGTTTGCTAACTAATAGTGCCAAAAGGGAGAGCAACCACAAATACATAGTACATAATATATATTATACAAAAAGAAACTGATATCATATGCAGATAACGGAATATAGAGATTAGAAAAAAATTAGATTTAGGACCATCCCACGCTGCTGGCCCAGCTAGAATTAAATTTGTACACCTGGCATTTTTTTTTTTTTTTTCAATAATTTTTTTTTTTATAAATAACCAAACTTTATAGATAAAGCATCAAGAAGATGCAAAGAATAGAAAAATGGCCACAAGAGCCCAACGAAACTAACAAATCAAATTATCCACAAAATCTGTAAAAGCCAACACATATAGATCTACTAATCCTGTCACCCAACTATACAAAACAGTAAGAAGCCGCCTCTCTAACCAAGAGATGGATTGAGCCACACCGTGAAACACCCGCCTGTTACGCTCCAGCCAAATCAACCACAGTAAACAGTGCAAGGCAAGAATCCAAGCCTTTCGACGCCTTTTCCCCACCCTCCCCCCTATCCAACTTTGCAAAACTGCGAACAAGGAACCCGGTTGAACCCAAACCATCCCAAAAATTGCCACCACAAGCATCCAAAGACGAGAAGAGACTGAACAATGAATAAGCAAATGATCAACCGATTCCGCTGCCCGACCGCACAAGCAGCACCAATTCACCAAAATATGCCCACGACGAATCAAATTATCAATGGTCAAGATACGACCCAAACTCGCCGTCCACACAAAGAAGGCAACCTTGGATGGCGTGCCCGGCACCCAAACACTTTTCCACGGATAAACCAAGGTGCCATCAAAACATACTTATCCTGAACAAGCGGCCCAATAGAACGAGGACACCGTGAAAATACCTTTAGCCCTAGGACAATCCCAAACCAAGGCATCGTTATCCGCCTGTCCAAGATGTAAACCATATAAAAAGCCAAGGAAGTCCACTAATTGATCTAGCTCCCAATCTTGGACATCACGATGCAACTGCACGTTCCACACCCTCAACTGCCCCTCCCCAACCCTCACAGCACCCACTAACACCTCAGAATTAGCAGCAATAGCAAAGATCAAAGGAAATCGAAACTCTAAAGACAAGTCTCCACACCACCTATCCCGCCAAAACCGAACTCTATCCCCCACACCAATTTTCAACCTCACTCGCTGCCATAACGCCTCCCGACCCAGCCAAATCCCTTTCCATAACCCACAGCCATGAGAATGACCCACCCGTCCCGAGCACCACTCCCCCCTACCCACACCAAACTTAGCAACCACCACCCGCCTCCAAAGACGCTCCCTCTCCTCCACAAAACGCCGCGGCCACTTCCCTAATAAGGCCAAATTAAACAGGACCAACCTCCGAACCCCCAAGCCCCCTTGCTCCTTAGACATACAAATCCGATCCCAAGACACGAAGTGATAATGACCACCCTCACCCCCATCACCCCACAAAAAGTCCCTCTGCAGCTACTCAATCCGCCTCGCTACAAAGACCAGGATCACATGAACAGACATAAAATAAGTCAGAATACTTGACAAAACACTTCTAATCAACATAAGTCGTCCTCCCTTCGACAAATACTATCGTTGCCACCCTGCCAACCGTCGTCGCACCCGATCCACCACCCCTTCCCATATCCCTGTCGCTTTAAAGGATGCCCCCAAAGGCAACCCCAAATATGTGACAGGTAAAGAGACCACTTTGCACCCCAAAATGGCTGCCAGAACCGAAGACCTCGCCACCTCCTCTACTGGAATCAATTCTGATTTTGCTAAATTCACCTGAAGCCAGGACACTGCCTCAAAACACAACAACACATATCTCAAATGCCCAATCTGGGCCTCCTCCGCATCACAGAAAATAAGCGTGTCATCTGCATAAAACAAATGAGACACCATCACATCCCCTGGAGCCACTCCTACCTGAAATCCATTCAACAAACCTGCTTGCACCGCCCTAGCCAACAAACGCCCCAAAGCCTCCATAACCAGAATAAACAGCAAAGGAGATAGAGGATCACCCTGCCGCAGCCCGCAATGAGTCAAAAAAAACCCTGCCGGGGAACCAGTGTTTTTTAAGGCGAAAAGCGAACCGAGGCGACAGGGTCACCTAACGCCTAAGCGCGAGGCGACGAGGCGAGGCGAGGGCTTCATCGAAGCGAGGCGACCAGAAATGATATTTTTTTTAAATAAATGGTATAGACAAAAATATAAATATTTTCAAGAACCATCATGCAGTTATCATTCCAAATACTGAATTAATTGAATTAAACAAATTAATTGAATTAAAATAATTAATTGAATAAACAGGTAATTAAAATAACCATGAAATTAATTGAATTAAATAAATTAATTGAATTAAAATAATTAATTGAATAAACAGGAAATTAAAATAACTAGGAAATTAATTGAATTAAATTAATTGAATTAAAATAAACAAATTAATTGAATTAAACAAATTAATTGAATTAAAATAATTAATTGAATAACCAGGAAATTAATTAAATTAATTGAAATTTTAACACAGAAGAAAAAAAATAATTGAATTAATTGAAAAAAAATTAATTTTAAAATAATTGAATTAATTTTAAAAATTAATTTTTGCGAATTAAAAATTAATTTAAAAAAAATTGATTCGAACAAAGAAGAAAATTAACCAAGAAAAATTGAATTAATTAAAAAAATTAATTGGTTCGACAATGTTCTTCTTCAAGTCGAAGTCGAACAAAGAAGAACAACAGGTGAAGTCGAACAAAGAAGAAAAGTGAACAAAGGAGAAAGGAAGAAGAAAGGAAGAAGAAGGTAGAAGAAGCAACTCACCTCAGAACGACGTCCGAAGAAGGAAGAAGCAGACCCAGAAGATTTGACTTCGGCAGAAGAAGACCAGATGATTCGATTCGACTTCGGCAAATGATCGACGAACCAAGTCGATCTAGGGTTTGGCTTCTTATTTAGTAATTAACTTTGTCGATCAAGGGCCCAGATCATTTTAACGAAGTCGATCAAGGGCCCAGATGACTCGAACTTAAATCAGGCAAAAATACGATGAAGCGTCGCTTCTTTACGCTTCACGCTTCATCGCCTAAGCCTCGCTTCAGGCGCTTCTCCATCGCCTCACCATTTCGCCTCGCCTCAGCACACATGAAGCGCTGAAGCCTCGCCTCGCCTCGCCTCGCTTAGCGCTTAGGCGAGCGCTTAGGCTCGCCTCTGATAACACTGTGGGGAACCATTAACCAAGACCAACATTCGCATAGTAGAAATGCAAAACTGAATCCAACGCCGCCACTTCTCCCCAAATCGCATCCTTTCCAACAAATACATCAAAAACTCCCAATTCACATTATGGTAGGCCTTCTCAATATCTAATTTACAAATAATCCCCTCCTTCCCTTAACACAACCACGAGTCCACGCATTCATTCGCCACAAGCACCGCATCCAAGATTTGCTTACCCCCCCCCCACAAAAGCATTCTGGGATTTAGATACCACCCCTACCAACACACCGCGCAAACGATTCGCCAAAACTTTAACCAACACCTTATACACACTCCCCAGAAGACTAATAGGCCGGAAATCTCTAATATCCTGCCCCCCCCCCCCCCCCCCCCTCTCTTTCTTCGGAATCAAGGCAATAAATGTAGCGTTAAGGCTTTTCTCAAATTCGCCTGACTGATGGAACTGCTCAAACATAGCTAGCACCTCCGACTTTACCACCCCCCAACACTGTTGAAAAAAGGAAATAGTGAAACCATCCGGACCAGGCACCTTATCCCCAAGCATACTTTGCAAAGCCTTAAACACCTCCGCTTCTGTAAATGGCCTTTCTAGTAAAGTACAATCTTCTTCAAAAATAACATCAAAACTTACCCCATCCAAACCCGATTGCCACCCCTCCCCTACGATTCAAAACAAATGCTCATAGAAACCCACAATACTTGCCTTGACGTCCTTCGAGGATGAAAATTCCACCCCATTTACTTGAATACGTCCAATTTGATTAACCCGCTGGTAAGCATTCGCCATACGATGGAAAAACTTTGTGTTACGATCACCATCCTTCAACCACAGACATCTAGACTTCTGGCAGAAACTAATCTCCTCCATGTGAGCAATGTGACCAAATTCCTGCCGAAATTCCTCCCGATGAGCCATATCAGCCTCAGACAACACCTCACCACCTTGTTTCTCCTGCAGCGCCTGCAAAGCTACTAAGACTTTTGCCTTCTGCCCCTCCAATTGCCCAAAAACCTCCCTATTCCATCTCTTCAAGTCTAACTTGAGGAGCTTCAATTTCTACGCTAATCCTGAACTGGGCAACCCTGCCACGTTGTAAGTCACCCACCAGCCTTTAACCATCTCCACAAAGCCCTCAGATTGTAACCACATGTTCTCAAACCGAAAAGGCGTTGGCCTACTCCTAATACCCCCGCTATCCAGCAAGATTGGCCAATGATCCGAAGTTGGACGTCGCAATCGCCATTGAGTCGCCTGAAAGAAATGCCCCTCCTAATCTCCTGTGACCAGAAATCTATCAATTCGAGACACTGCTTCACCCCCAGACCAAGTGAAACCACCACCCTGAAGCGGGAAATCTACCAATTCCATCTCATCAATGAATGAAGAAAAATGCCGCATTGGACCCCTCCCTGAGAAAGCCCCCAACTTCTCCTCCAGACACCGAACCACATTGAAATCCCCACCCACACTGTAATAACCCACATTCTTGTCTTAGTCATGTTCATGTGCATTTGCATGATTTTGTCTTGTTAAGCTTGCATTTGTAGACTTAGACTTGTTTTGCCTAGGTAAAGGTTCTTGTCTTGTGTTGATGCTATCATGTTTTGCCTAAGTGTTGTATGCATGCTTTGTTCCCTCCTTAAAGTCTCAAGCCTAGGTCATGCCAAGCCTAGGTCATGTCAAGCCTAGGTCATGTCAAGCCTAGGTTATGCCAAGCCTATGTCATGCCAAGCCTAGGTCATGTTAAGCCTAGGTCATGCCAAGCCTAGGTCATATTAAGCCTAAGTCATCTCAAGCCTAGGTCACACCTTTGAACCTCTTACACCTAGGACCATCTTGGAACCACTTTGGTTGACCTCTACTATCACCTAGGCATATTGGCCAAGATGTCATCATCTAGGCCGAGATGTGTATCATCTAAGCCGAGATGTTATCATCTAGGCATCCTCGATCTTTGATCCTTGCACCTAGCGATCTTGTTCCGGGACTGGTATGACCTAGACCGAGGTGTGGCACATCTAGGCCGAGGTGTGGCACAGCTAGGCCAAGTGTTATCCTTCCTAGCCGAGATCATCGAAACCTTCTTGCCGAAGCCTATATCCTAATCCGAGATCATTACCTACCGGAGTGCCCATGTCACCTTACTTGTTGTATACACTTCGTCATACTCTTGTCTTGTCATTCTGTCACCTTTTTTAGGAGAGCCAACTAGTCGTTGCCACGTGTCCCGGCAGAGGGTTAAGTCTGCTGGCAGTAGAGAAACCCATATCACTTTGTCATATCCTTGCCTTTTTAGAGAGAGAAGCTCTAGGAAGAGGAAGAAGTTCTTAGAGGGAGAGAGCTAGATTCCAAGCTGGATCTTCACACCTTGAACCGTTAGATCCGTGTTTTGAGGTTAGATTCTTGATCTACTCTTGTTGTTCTTTATATTGATCCGATCACATTGCATGATCTAGCATGATTCATGAGCCATGCATTGATTTAAAGCTTGTTTTAGAAAGAGAAAATGATGTTCTTGTGTTCTTGAAATAAAACCATGTTTTGATCTGAATGTTTGTATCAAGATCCATGTTTTTGTGTTTGTTTTCATGAAATCTTCAAGTATGGGTACCCAGGTCTATGTTTTCGAACTCATCTCATGAAATCTCAGATTTTGAATAAAGAAGTTATGATTTTAGCATTCATGTTCTTCATGTTCATGTTCTTCATGTTCTTCAAGGGAGGAAACCCAGATTTCCAGACTTCACCTTTCCCTAGGTGTGGTCACCGAGACCACTCTTGCCTAGATCTCACACCTAGGCCAAGCATCGTATCTCACCTTGGCCTACCTTGCATGATCACTTGCACCATTAGTCTATCTTGCATGCACACCTAGGCTAACCACTGCACACCTAGGCCGACCATGGTACACCCTTGCCGGCACCTTGTAACACCTCGGCAGGCAGCTGCACACCGAAGCCTAGGTAACCACACCTCGGCCAAGACCTCCTGAGTTCACCCAGCTAGGTCATTTTTGCCTAGATCATTTCTGTGCATCCATTCCAAGACCTGATTGGTACCCAGCATGTTTTCCCTAGATGAAAAATAGTGATTTAACTCCTAGCATGTTTTCCCTAGATGAAAAACAATGATTTAACTCCCAGCATGTTTTCCCTAGAAGAAAAATAGTGTTTTTACACCCAGCATGTTTTCCCTAGATGAAAAACAGTGATTTAACTCCCAGCATGTTTTACTTTGTCTTGACTTGGTTTTGGAAAGAAATGCCGGAATCATTTGCACTCATGTAAAGCTTATTTTGAGAATGCATTTCATATCCATCTTTGAGCATTCCTTCTTGTCTTCTTGAAGTGCATTCAGTAGACTTTATTATGTATTTGTAGGTCTTGGATCCTTGCCTTAATCCCTACACCCGAAGAGCTATGTGAGTGTTATTTTTAATAAAGCTGTGTTATAAAGTTTTGATAAAGATTTGCTTTGTTTTGGAAAAGTATTTGATCAAGCATGAATGATTATCCCTAATTTTTGTATCAAGTATTATCTTGTTTTGATGACATTCTTGGAAAGTCCTCCCATGCTAGGGGACTTTAAGCCCATGTAGCATCATGTTTGAGAGATCTCTGCCATCGACGGTCTTGTACAGATGGCCCCACCGACGGCCTTGTGCGGGTGGATTTGTCTAATCAATTCCGGGTCGATTATTCCCTTGTTTTGTCCGGAATGTCATCCCCCATGTATTATGTAGATGTTATTAAACATCCTAAGAAGATTTGAAAGATTTGATTGATGAACTTGATTCATTCCATGTTTTGTTACAAGCTATGATATGTATTGTTTTGATAAAGATCTCGGATATCATTCATTCAAATCTTTATTAATTATATCATTCACTGAGTATCCAAGCTCACCCTCTCTTTATATATATGTAGGTGGCGAGCAAGAAGGCGGTGACGCCTAGATGTTATTTGCAAGTTGTTTTGGATTCATTTTGCTAACCTCTTGAAGATTATGCTTCTTAGTTTTAATTTACTTCTTCTGTATATGTCGGCTTGAGAAGCCTTTTGATCAAGATGTAATATGTACTTTATTTTATTTGTATCCAAGTTGTAAACCATGTTAAGATGTATGTCATTTCATTTGATCTATGCACAGCTCTTATGGACTACTTAGATTTAAATTTGCTTCCACACATATAGGCCCTATATATTTATACTCTGATTGTGTGAATTTTTGTAAGTTGGCCTTTGGTAATCTCGGATTACTGGCCATCACGGCACCATTCTACTAGGGGCGGAATGGGGTCGTGACACACACACCACGGAACCCCCCATCGATAAGCAATACTCTGTAGCTCCTCCCAAAAACTTGGCCTCTCTACTCCACGAACTGGGCCATAAACCCCTGTGAAAGCCCATCTGAAATCATCCTCTACACACCGAAAGAGGCAAGACAACGAAAAATCCCCCAGTTCTACATCCTCCTTTACCACAAACTCGTTGATCCCAACACAAAAGAACACCCCCAACTGCCCCTAGTACAGGAAGTCCCAGTCCACAAATCGGCCACCCCAAAGATCCCGAACTGTTGCCCCCTCAATACAGTCCATCTTAGTTTCCTGAAGGCACACCACATTTGCCTTTGCACTTCTAAGGACGGATTTCACCAAAACCGTCTTCCCCTTGTCATTCAGTCCTCGCACATTCCAAGACAAAATTTTAACCGCATAATAACAACAATGGCTGACCGCACCTTTTTCTGGTTCCCCGTACTCCACCTCCCTTAGTCCGATTATAATTAATAGTACATTCCAACCTACGTAATTCCCTGGCACTCTTGACATTATGGCTAGCAGACTCCATCCCTTGCTGAAGAAGAGCATCACCTCTCCATGATTCCTCTATTGCCAAAAATAGTCTCAGTGCTTCCTCTTTATGGCCCTCAAAGGAGACCCCCAATAATTGGCTTACCTCATTAATTCGAGACAAAACCCAAGCAAAAACCTCCTCTGGCAACGGTATATCATCTTCTGACCCAACAGTATCTCTCTCAAGATCAAGCTCATAGTTCGCACCATTCTCCACAGCCACCTCATCGGAACCTGCCTCAGGCCTGACCACCATGGCCAACCCATCTGTCATATTAGCCCATCGACTTGCTTCACCTTCATACTACTGCGGTCGCAATTCCAAAAGGCCGGCTATACTAGGCCGCTGCTCCATCGCCTCATCAATGTACTGCTCCACCCCCTCTAAATCTGAAGGAGCATCGTCAACGACACCAGACAACTGCTGTGGACCAGTTGGCAACCTCCCGGTATTGCCCATCGAGTCGCACAACACCGGCAAAGACCCGTCATCTGGTCTAGGGCCAAACCCACCCTTCAGCGTGGAGAAGACCCGACTGATAACTAGATTTGCTTGGGCTTCCACTGATTGAACCCCTCCATCCCTCCTTGGGCTCAAAATGACAGCTTGAGATGGCCCACTTCAATGAACCCCTTGTTGTTTGGCCCACTTCTATTTGGGCATTCCCACATTTCTCTTAGCTTGGGCCTTAGCAAAGCCCAAACGTCCCCCCTATTTTCCCCTATTAAAATCCTGACCCAGGCCCATATGGGTTGGACCAAACAAATTACCTCGTCCACCCATATCCCCATTCGCCGCCCCAAATCTCTGCAGATAATCGTTGACCCCCAATTTCCGCCATTTCCTTCGATCTGATTGCAGCAAATCTCGCCCATCCTTATTCGTTCCACCTTCTCCACCGCCTACCATCTTCGGCGCCGTTGGTTCCACCAATGGTCCATCCTCTACCCATACAGGTAAAGAAAACTGCCACAAACCCCATTGGACGACCACGTGCGTCGGTGTGTCGTGAGAATTTCTAATTCGTAGCCGAACGTAGCCCAAATCCACTGATGACTCATCCGCTTCCACATAACCACCACACCGATCACCAATGACACGGTAAACATCTTCCCCGCGAAGGTGGATGGGCACCCCCATCACCCAAATCCAAACACTCTTCGCCGTCAAGGTTGTAGCTTTCGAGGTGCAGAGTGCTAGAGGTGACCACCATTCCAACACTAGATCCCTCTCATCAGTAATCCACCGCCGGCGTAGCAACACCTCTGCCTCACGTCGGTTTGGAAAAACAAATAGGAACGCCTGGCCTCCTAACGAATGCACCTCCACCTTCCCCGATGTCTTCCACCATCGATTTACCCAATCGGACACAGCGGCAAAACTCATCCCCTTGCCACCCATCTCCCCCACTCCACCAATAAGCGACCTGTCCAACAGACGGAACCATTCCACCTCTGTTGCACCCCGTACTTCCTTAACCCCTTCAGTCACTCCCCACATAGCTGATTGCGATGGACCAGGTCTGGACCCTTCCTTATCCTGCATTGGACCACCATTATGCAGCCCAAAACCTTCAAGGACCATGGCCACTCCTTCCCACCCATCCCCAAAATCTGACATAGGAATGAAGATTTGCTCTCGCCTCTTCCCTGTCGTCACCACTATTTGAAAAGACGAACCACCACTTTCCTTGCCACGAACCCATACAGCCACAGTCTGACTACCCCTGGTGAGACGACCCAAAAACTGCAAGTTACCTGGGTCCTGCGAGGCCAACCGCATTCGCGCCACCATCCAACGTACATCATGACCATACACCACCACAGCCCAACGAAGCCCAAGTCACCTCTCCACAATCGACACACCACAACGCCCAGGCGACTCCACCAAAACCTTCTCAAACTCAAAAGATCGACCGCCAAGGAACAAAATCCGCCGTCGTGGGCCATGTTTGTTCAATGCCGGAAACATCAAGACTCATATTCCTCATAACTAAGTCAAATATGGATATTCACCCTAGTATCCACTTCTTTATCACAGAGACAGGACTAGAATTTTTGTTCAATAATAACTTAGAAATGGTTGATGAAACACCATTTGCAACTAACACACATTAAAATATGATCTGAAAATGAATGAAAAGATAGCCTTAAATATTGGGGCAAAATGAGGAACTTTTCGAGCCTAATTCCAAAATGCTAAAATTCATCAAAATGTGTGTGAAAATCAAATATGAAAAATGTAGATACATCAGGCACAACTTATTAGAAACCACAGAAAACAGTACAAAATTATAAAATGTATCACTATGCAATCAAAATTTAGGTAATAAATTGAGTTTCATAACAGAAATCCAAGTCCATGGAAATAAAATATGTCATAGGAAACACAAATGCAGAGGACTTACAAAATGAGGTAATGATCCAAGGAGTTTCCTTTTTTACCCTTTTCTTCCTCTGAGGATAGGCGGTGACAAACTTGTCTTAATTCTTTAACATCGCCACCACTTGGTCTGTCTGGTGAGTCATACTGTTGACCCTTATCATGTGATTGCTTTCAAGAAGAGAGATTAGTCTATGAAGGTCACTGGCTGCTTGTTCCTACAAAATGGAGTCTTGAGGGTCATGGAGGAGATGGAGTTTTGAGGAGAGCTCCTCCCGGATTGGACACATAGCATTCATTCATCACATTTGAAATCTCACTACCTTTTGATCAAACAGCTGAGGGTCAATGTAGAATAACCACTTCCATTTCTTGGGGGATACACCAGAGATGCTTGGGCCAGGTGGCTATCATAGGACATTTGCACTTTTAAGAGCTAACCTAACATTCCACTAACCAATTGTGGAGAATCAGCCGGCTGTTCCTAACAATCAGGAGGTTCCCGTAGCTATATATATATATATAAAAAAAAAAAACGACACTTAATTAGTACACATTAATGTGTGTTTGGGAGGGAACATATTGAGTACACATCTAACCTTTGGCATAGTGCACAAAGTGGTGGTCACAAGAATTGAACCCATAACCTCGAGGTTATTAGGCCAAGTCTTAACCACTGAACCAATGGTCATCCGTAGCTATATAAAGCCATTAAAAAATGGAAAAAAGGATACCTAACTCAAATAAAATATTTAGCAAGCCATCCATGTCAAAATTTAGCGTAGTTTAGTTCAAGGCATCCACGACAAACAATAGCCGTGTCGAATTTAGTTGTAGTTTTGGCTAAAGTAAGATTTGGTGTTTGCCTCTTGAGGTTTGGAAATTATCTAAAGAATAGAGAAGCGATGTGTGACTCTGACCCATTAAATGTTTGGATCTCACTCCATATGAGAGAGTATATCTGATTATGTGATTAGATTTTGTGCATATAGAAGACCTGTTTGTTGTGGTTTGGGCTATTTGGAAACACAGAAATGCAGTAAAATTTGGTGGGCGTGATGTGGCAGAATTTGCTGTTAACTACATTTCAAAGCCGGGTCTAATATTAGTTACAACAGGCTAATATGTAAAACATTAGTTAAACTAAGGAGGCAGAGATGGGACAATTCAAAGCCATTAGGACCATTTACTAAAAAACAGTAGATATATAACAACAATAATGAGAAACACAATGTTTAGAACAGTAGTCCACAACAACATTACATAGATAACATACCCAACAAAACAACATTAATAGCAGAATCCTAACTGCAGCTAATTTCAAGAGCTTCTGATGGAGATAACAACTCCTTCCTCCTCCCCTTTAGATACAAGCCATTGATCGGTTGGTTTTCCATCGAACGCCCGTCACTTCACACTTCACGGTTCTCTTACTGATATGAAATTTCCATTACATGCACTAAGACAATGTCAAGAAGCCCATCAGAAGAAGCAGTTAATGCTAGAAAGAAAAAAATATATATAAGCAATACTTTTGAGTACAAAGAAATTAATTCACCTGGGAGAGCCACAAACTCATAAAATCTTGTACCCTTCAATTTATTGAAGGCTCCTAAGGCATGTAAAGTCCTCCCACCCTGCCAAGTCAAGATTCGGACAATTGCTAATCTCAAGTTTCGTCAACTTGGCCAGGTTCTTCATGGTACTTGGCAGAGAGGTCAAATTGGGACAAGCTACAATAGTCACTGTTTTGAGTTTGACGAGGAGTTGTATTCCTTCAGGCAAAGATTTAAGGTTTCCACATCCTGTAATCCGAAAGGATCGGAGAGAGGTCAAGCGTTGGATTTGTCTCTCTGGCAAGCAACTTTGTTGTGTGGTCAAGTACAAATGCCTAAGACTGATTAAGTTCCCTATGTTTTTGGGTAACTTTCGAATTTTCACACAACACTTGAATCTCAAAGTTTGCAAATTGTACAGTTTGCAAACGGCATTAGGGAGTGTCTCGATATTTGCATTCCCACTGATGTCAAAATATCTCAAATGCTTCAAATTACCAATGGAATGTGGCAACACCTGAAAACATGAGTTACTCAAATCAAGCACATACAGATACTTGAACTTTGAGATGCATCTGTTAACAAAGCCTTTGTCACCAGCTCCCAGTCCTTGAAATGGAAAGAAAACAGTCCTCAGATTCTCTAGTTCGAACAATGACTTTGTGACTTCTTCCGCTGAACAATCAAAATCATGAAATGATACATGCTTAACCTTATCAGAAATCGGCCCAAAACGATAATTTGTTGTAATTAAGCATTCTTCATTTGCCATATATACTGCAAGATCATGGATGATCTCAGGCATTCTACACGTGTTTGATAGATTGCCATGTTGTTCTTCAGTCTTTTCTAAGAAAAATATGGAACATAACTGATTCAAATAATCAGTGCCAGTATCTTCCAACTCACCAGTTAGGCCAGATGATTGAATGAGCCCCTGTGCCATCCACAACTGGATCAATTTATCAATTTCAATTTCATAGTTTTTTGGAAAAATTGAACAATATATGAAGCAGCGTTTCAACTCAGTTGGTTGTGTGTCGTAGCTCGATCTTAAAACGACCAAAATGTCATGTTTCTTTTGTGCCAATTCCCATAGTTGTTTCTCTTTTAATTCTAACCATTTACTTTCATTAGTCTCCATAAACAAATTGTTGCCTAAAGTCTTTGCTGCACGAGGATATCCGTGGCACTTTTTCACAATTTCCTTTGCGATTTCTGAGAGCTTCGCATTCACATGTTCTTCCCCCAATTTTTCACAACAACCTGCCCATTTCCAGAGCAATTCAAGGCAATCTTTATCTGAAAGACTCTCTAAATTGTATGTGGGAACCGTGCCCACAACTAAACCGACCCACATGCTACGTGTAGTCACTATGATCTTACTTCCCACAATACCACCACATCTCAATAAGTCATACAACTTACACCAATCTCGATTATCACAATCACATAAATTGTCCAAGACAAGTAAAAATTTCGTATTATGCAATTTTTCTTGAAGGAGGTTCTTTAACTGATTTGAATTGAGGTCAGCACAAGGGGGGGAATCAGTTATGCACTGAACAATTTTTTGCATCACATCTTTAACATCAAGATATTGTGCTACCTTCACCCAAATCCTCAACTGAAAATGCTTGGCGACCATTTCATGATTGTACAGCAATTTGACGAGAGCTGTCTTACCAATACCCGCAATGCCAACAATGGGGAGGACAAACATGTTCTCATCATTGTCAACACTTGGGGCCATTACAAGTTGTAACAATGTAACTCTATCATTGACCCTTCCAACAAATTCCGACTCATTTACATTGGAGGAGATTGATGTGCTGGTCGCGTTATGTCGTGATGTTGTGACAATGGGATGAAACTTAGTCCTATCATCCGCGATCATGTCTAATCTCTTTCTGATATTTTCGATTCTACTACCCATTTTAAATTTAAATGGGAAATCGAATGAAAAGAATTTGCTTACCACTTGACGTCGTAAATCTTCGTAGTGCAATTCATCGAGCAGGTTATCTGCATCATAAAAAGCAGCTTGGAGTCTGTCAAACCATACCCCCATCGCAATTGAGTAATTGTTATGCGCCTGATTCTGAGGAAAACCGCCATGGCCGTACAATCTCTCCGCATCTAAGAGCACAGCCTTGATGGTGGACAAGGTGTCTTTGAGTGTGTTCAGCTCCTGCTCAACACCCCATGCCTTGCCAACTTCCCCGATTGCACCGGACCCTATCTTGCCCAGAATTTTACTTGCTAAGTTGAAAAGAATTGTTTCTACCATGTTCTTATCTCTTGATGACCAACAAGAAGTTGAAGAACAAAGAAAATTAAGCAATTGTTTTAGCTGAGGAATAACTCAAGAGTCAACCTAGGAACAATCTGTCAGATAATATTTATTTTATTTAGGGGTATCTATTTACACATCACTAATATTCATTGTAAAACACACATACACACACAAAAAATAATTTTTAAGATTTAAAAATATCTTATTTTACACCTTGTATTTTCATTATTAATCCTATATTAACGCACCACTAACTATTGGAATACACATTATTACATACCAAAAACTCTTTATCTTTACCACTACAAACAATAAAAATTCCACAATTTTCAGAACAGTGGCCATCTTCGTCAATCTTGATCTCCAATACCAGCGGAAGTTCATTAGACCTTCATTTTTGCCCGTGTTGATATTCATAATTAGTGTTGAACTTTCGTCGTATTTGATCTTATTATCTCGTCATTTCAGATCGTCGACGGAGTGTTTCATTCTACCTTTATCTTCACCGGTAGTTGATCTTCACTTTCAGTGTTAAGCTCTCATTTCTCCTCATCGTTTCAAATTGTCATTCTCACCCTTGATTCAAACCTTTCATTCCCACAATCAATTTCAACATTGCTACATTGGGTGGGTATTAAATTTTGTAAAAAATGTAACAAATTGATCAAATTAGTCATGTTCAAGGATACAAAGTTGAACAAACTTAATGTGTTCAAAACTTTATATCTGAACAACAAATAAAAGTTTAATTTATTCTAACCGAACTAACTTAAAATGTTCATTTTTTTTATTATTTTTATATATGAACATTTAATATTTGATCAATCTTAATAATTTGAACAAAATTGTGTTGTTCAAATATAAATAATTTAATATTGTGTAAAAGTTCAACTCTGATTATCCGAATACGACAAACAAACTCATCTTCCCAACATACGAATAAGATAAATAAAAAATCAAAAAGTTAGGTTATAAACTAACATTTTCAATGTTTGTATTGAAGCCAACCATCTCAATATCATCCATGGTATGCAAATCTTTAAAACTAATTTATTTCAATATTCTTAAACCCTAAATCTTTAAAGGCAATACCGTTTTGAGTTAAAAAAATAAGTATAATGGATAAAAGAATGAAGTGAGCTAATTGATAATGAATAATATCATGAATGTATGCTAATGGCAAAGATGATGAAGAAATACAATATTTATATGTTAAAACCCTAAATCCTATAAGGATGACAGTGTGTGAAGAGTATTTTGTGGTTTTTAATATGAAATTTTTGAATAGATAAAATACACTCCATGCTGTCCTTAATGGTCATTTCATTGAAGGATATTATTGGAATATAAATTTAATCTATTAACGGTGTGTACTGAGAGTATTAGTGGTGTGTAAATAGAATTACCATTTTATTTAATAAGGGTAAATTATACTAATACCTTTCAGGTTTATGTTTAAAATAGATTCCCACTCACATTTAAAAAATTACATTGACCCCCTGTCAGTGTTTGTTCATGTCATTTCAAGGGAAATAATAATCATCTTATTTGGTTTAACTCACTACTTAGAAAATTGAGTTTTTTTTTTTATTTTCTATTTTTTTTTTAATTTTTACTGTATTTTTTTAATATTTTATGCAAATTTTTTATTTTTTAAATATACCTAATCTAAATGTATTTAAAAAAGTATAATATTTTGTGATTTTTTTAAAATTCACCGGTACAAATAAATATAAAATATAAAAAAATTCAGTACATTATCATATTTTGTTATATTCAATGAATTTTTAAAATTTTTTTTGTACAAATTGTATATTTTTTAAGTATATTTAGATTAAATGGATCTAAAAAGTAAAAAAAAAAAAAAATTAATTAAAATATTTTTAAAAATTATTAAAAATATATAAAAATACAAATTAAAAACTCAAAAATTTATTTTTGAAAATTCCATGAGGGTGTGGAGTACATTTTTGTTGATGTTATTTTTGTATAAATGTATCTATATGTATTGTATTTTTGTACTTTCAAGTTTGATTGGGTGGTTGGTTAGATTTTATGTGAATGGTGTTGTTTGATAATACTGTAATAAATGCAAGTGAATAGATAAGAAAGAAAAATGATGGTCGAAATAAAAATGAAAATTCTATTCATGTATAAAAAAATTATACAAAAAATATCATAAAAATGATTTGATAGTGATATTGTTGTAAATAAAATCATTTTTATGGGTGTTTTGTTTTAAAGTGAAAGCTCACCATTAAACTATATCATTATGTTTGAAAATTCTGTATAAAATTTATGTTTGTATATTATCACTCAATAATAATATGTTAGGGTAGAATTTAATGATGTAAGATTGTAGAGTATAGTAATTATGATAAAAATAAGAAATGGTAAGAAAAGTGGCAAAATGGTCATTTAGAAAATTTTAGGGTATAATATCAGTAATTTTGTTTTGTTCTTAACGTACACTTAACAAAAAGGGGTAATTTGTAATGAGATTATAAATTTTAGGGAGGGAATGTAATTTTCAGAATGTGAGGGGAGAAACTCTATTAAACATAAATCTCAAGAGGTGTAAGTATAATTTACCTTATTAATAAATTATCAAATCAATTAACCGTTCATGTTAAATATATATTTACATTAATAATTCAGATAATTTTATTGTTAAATACAAGAGTAGTTAGAAAATTTATTTTTTCTGTTAAATAATAAATTATGACTTTTAATTTTCAGAATCACAGAAAATAATTCATATTTTAAGTACACCTTAAAGGTGTACTTATAATTTATAATTTTTTATTTTTTATACAATAATATATTGTCCATCCTCCATTAGATTCTTATTAAGGTCAATTACAGTGAATTTCTCTGAAGTTTATAAAAATGTAGTAAGTTTCATGATTGTGACTTCATTATATTAATTTTTCTTTTGTTAAGATTAAATAGACTGGGCTTAATATAAATGATACGAAAATATAAAAATAGACAATGCAAAATTTACAATTTTATTTAAAAAAGATGATAACGTCATTGTTCTCATATATATATATATATATAATTAACAAATTATTAAAATCTCAAACTCAATGTAATTATATCAAGGGTAAACTACTAATAGGTCCTACTTTGGAGACTTATTACCCAATAGGTCATACTTTGGAGACTTATTACCCATTAAGTCCTATTGATAAATTTATTAAGTGATAAAGATAAATTTATCAGTCTTTTATTTTTATGAATAAATTTATAGTGATAAATTTATTAGTCTCTTTGTTTTTATGAATAAATTTTTAGTAATAAATTTATCACTCTCTTATTTTTATAGTGTTAAATTTATTAGTTAGGACCTGGAGGTAAATAAGTCTAGTTAATAGGACTAATTGGTGAGTACCCCTTATATCAAAATTGTTAGGCTTATTATATTGAAAAATGCTATAGGTCCCAAATTTCCTACCAAACAAATGGCCAAATGTCTTAAATGAAAATTTACAGTTTCATTTAACAAAGATGATAACGTCATTTTTCTCATATATATATATATAATTAACAAATTATTAAAATCTCAAACTCAATATAATTATATCAAAATTGTTAGGCAAATTACGGACTCCACACTCATATGAGACATTTAGTCATTTGTTATGAGACATTTGGTCATTTGTTTGGTAGAAAATTTGGTATCCCTAACATTACCGTATTATATTTGTTTCAAATATCAAAGGGTGGTTAGCACAACTTGGAATGTGTGTGGGTTAATCTGATTTTTTTTTGATCTCAACTACCTAGCTTCCAGATATACAAGTATAACTTCAATTCCTTTTCTACAGCTTCTCAAAATTGAGAACGCGAGTTCCCATATGTTTTCCAAGACTGCTTCCAATATCGCCTGTTTGCACTGCCGTCCAATGGAGAGCTGTAATAATCAGAAGGTCCTCTAGAACCTCTACTTCCATTGCTCTCCTTTTGGTCATTCCTCAATTCCTCCTGAAGGTCATACTGTGAACGCTGCAAATAAAAAATGGTAATTAATATTCAGCAACAGCAACTCATAAAGAACAGAAACAAATCAAGAGATAGTTTCATAACTACATATATTAGACTCAACACAATGATCGCGACAATCTTTTGTTACAAGGAACAAATTGCAGATAAGCCTCAAACTCGAGAATGTATTTTGAACCAAGCTAAAGAAAAGTCTTTTAGGCCTAGCAGAAATCATTTTTGTACTGCAGCTAGTCAGTTTTAGATACTGCATTAGTTGGTCTTTTAATGAGGCAATGCCCACTACAATACAAGTATCAGAAAAAGTGATCAAAATGCACAAATTATCATTTATTTTTATCCTTCTGATTTGAAGAATTCCTTTGGTGTTCCATAGAAATTTCCTGTTAAGAAATCAACATTAGGCAGTCCAATCTACAAAATCATTGTATTCATGAGTCAAGTGTATAGCATGGAGCTATTAAAGCATTAAGCAGTCAGATTACCATTTATACTTCGGGTATGTTATATCTGATGGTGCGTCAGATTCACGAGATTGAAAGGAAACGAATGGAGTAGGCAATGATCCAATTTTTTTCAGTTGAAACTGTCTTGTGGACTTGTAGTTTATATGAATTTATATATTTGAGACAAGTTGATAGAATGAAAGACCAAAACATGCAGATCAAAATCAATACACAAGACTAGGAAAGAACACAATAAGCAAATCAGTTTAAGAACAAAATATGCTAAAAAAATTCCAGGTTCCCAACCCACATCTCACAGAAAACCTCATCAAGTTGTACGTATCTTGCTAATAGCATACCTTGTTTGGATCTGAAAGTACAGCATATGCCTCTCAGGTCATTTTAAAAAGTCTGTCAGCATCCTTGTGGACCTCATCAGCTATTTCCAGAGTTGTCCATTATTTCCACTCTCACTTCTTGCCAGGAATTGACCAGCCTATATTCAAATAAACTCATCAAAAAGAATGACAAGGATGACAGAGCAATAATAAATAACTCAAGAAATTTAAAGACCTTGTCTGGATGATGTCTCAGTGCTGCTTTCCGGTATGCCTTTTTGATCTTGGATCTAGCATCAGATGGTTTAATTCCCCTGTAATGAGGAATGACCTCAGAAGCTTCCAATACAGAGTTATTACGTCACAATCAATCACAATGGTGGACTCAACAACTTCAATCTCACAAAGTAACATGACAAATCCACTTGGATACAACAGGAAAAAACATCAAAGTAAGGGTTGAAAGAGACAGCAACATTCTAGATGGAAATACAGTAGAAAGTTAATTCCAGTTTTCAGTAGTCTGTTCTAATTGTATGTGCTCGTGTTTCTAGAAGAAAAATGAACTACTTGTCAAATTCACATGCATTACATATAGTTTGCATATTTTAGCACCTTTTTTTTGGGTAAGTAAAAGATTGTTAACTAATAGTGCCCGAAGGGGCACAAGTTACCACTAATAGTACATGATATATATTGTACAAAAAGAAACTGTTATCATATGCAGATAACGGAATATAGGAATTAGAAAAAATTAAACTTACGACCATCCGCTGCTGGCCCAGCTAGAATTAAATTTGTACACCTAACACTAAGCCAAAAGACAAATTACATTACTAGATTCTTGTTTTTGGTTCATTAAAAAACTTAGAAATGGTTTATCAACCATCATTTGCAACCAACACACATTAAAATATGATCTGAAAATGAATGGGCAGAATGAGGAACTTTGAGCCCAAAATAGAGAGGGCCCTAGACGTCTTTTGGGGTGGGTCTGAAGAGGTGATGTGTTTCTTGTCGCGTGGCAAGTCACACGGTCAAGACGGTTTGTCAAAATTATTTATGAGTGAATGGAAACTTGACGTCGTTTTCAAGTTCGTGGAATGGACAATTAAAGAAGTAAATATTGGTTTCCTTGAAATGGGTTGTCCCACATTGAAACTTGAAGAGAACTTATGTGTGTATATAAGTTCTAGATGACAATATTTGGGTCGAAAAATGCTTTAGACCACTAATTAGTGGTGGCTTTAGTGATTTCGTGCCTTGAGTTTTGTTTTTTTTTTTTGTTTTTTTCAATTGCCACCTCACTAGTGGTGGAGTTAGTGATGATAAATTAGTGGTATGTAGCATTGCTCATTTGGGTCATGCCCCAAGGGGCACCCCAAGTTTGTAAAAGAGATGAGTTATGGATAATGTGAACCTTAGTCCAAACCACCGCACCCACACCGCCGTCCGTCTAACCAAGCCGTGCCGGGCGCGGTTATGGGTTGTGGGTCAGTTCTAATATTAATTTTTTGAAGGAAATTTATTTGAAATTTTTCCAAAATTCTTAACGAAATTAATTCAAATTTTGTGCCAAATTTGAATTTAATTTTTCTGCCCATTTGTTACTTCCTCCAGTCCAATTTTCCAAACAGATCACACTGTTCAAACAGTTTTTCAGATCTGTTGGAACCCAGACAGATTCAAATCTGCCAGACAGGTTCAAAACTACCCAGAACAGATTCAAACTGCTGTGCCGTTATCTGTTGAAACTGCCACCGAATCTGTTTGAATTTCAAACTAAATCTGTCTAGTTTTTTGCACTTGTTCATGTTCAAAATCAGGCCTGTTCGGGTCTGTCTTTTTGCCTATAAATATCTGCCATTTCCAGCAGTCTTGGTGGTCGAAATAGGGACTGAAAAATTCATTTTTTGTTGTCCAATTTTTTGCTCTGTTGCATATATTCTTCATATAATTTTAGGAATAAATTCAAAGAGTTTAGAATATAGGTTTTGTTTGCTGTACAAATTATTTGGAATGCTACTACAATTTGTGAAGATCATTGTATCCTGGGAGATAGACGCCACTTAACCGTAAGCACCGTAGCGGGGCGACTCTGTCTTAAGGACTTGATCTTTTAAATTCTTTACTTGGTTCGGTAAAATAAATTTGGTAAGTAATTTATTTTTATTTATTTGATTTGTTTCAATTTATTTATTGTACACAGAAGATTGTTCCTACACTTTTCAAGCCTGATTCCAAAATGCAAAAATTCATCAAGATGTGTGTGAAAATCAAATATGAAAAATGTAGATACATTAGGCACAACTTATTGGAAACTACAAAAAACAATTCAAAATTATGAAATGTATCAATATGCAATCAAAATTTGTATAATAAATGAGTTTCATAACAGAAATCCAAGTCCATGGAAATAAAATCTGTCATAGGAAACACAAATGCAGAGGACTTACAAAATGACGTAATGATCCAAGGAGATTCCTTTTTTATCCTTTTCTTCCACATGGCGACGAGCTTGTCTCAATTCTTAACATTGCCGCCAGTTGGTCCGTCTGGTGAGCCACACCGTTGAACCTTGTCTTGTGATTGCTTTTCAAGAAGAGAGGTTAGTCTATGAAGGTCACTGGCTGATTGTTCCTACAAAATGGAGTCTTGAGGAGAGCTACTCCCAGATTCGACACATAGCATTCATCCTTCAGATTTGAAGTCTTACTACCTTTTGGTCAAACGGCCAAGGGTTAATGTAGAATAATGACTTCCATTTCTTGGGGGACACACTAGAGATGCTTCGGCCAGGTGGCTATAACGGGACACTTGGCAGTTTAAGAGCTAACCTAGCATTCCACTAATCAAAGTGAGGAGAATCAGCCGGCTGTTCCTAACAATTAGGAGATTCCCATTGCAATATAAAGCCATTCGAAAATAGAAAAAAGGACATCTAATACAACTCAAATCAAATATTTAGCAAGACATCTATGTCAAAATTTAGCCTAGTTTAGTTCAAGGCATCCGTGCCAAACAATATCTGTGTCGAATTTAGTTGTAGTTTTGGCTAAAGTAAGATTTGGTGTAAAGTGAAATTTCCCCTATCTCAATATTTCATTATACCCTCAGAATCTCTTAAACTGATGAATTTCATATATCTGAAATTATATCAATTGAAAATAAAATATTAAATTATCTCCAAGTTGGGTTTAGAAGCTTTTTTACCTTGTCAAAGGTTTTATTTCCGTTAGTTTTTGTGAGGTATGTAACAATGTAATGGAGCTCCTGAATCTGATATACAGTGCTTGCTGGATTTTTATTTAGCCTTTTGAGGTTGGAAATTATGTGGATTTCAAGATTGGGAGACTATCTAAAGAATAGAGGAACAATGTGTGACTTCGACCTTTATGTGTGGATCCTACTCCATATAAGAGAGCAGTATCCGATTCCATAATCAGATTCTGTGCACATAGAAGACCTGTTCGTTGTGGTTTTTGGGCTTCCAAATGCCACTTCTTCCCGTCGCATTGACGAATCTAGTCACAGGGTTTCACTTTTCAGTGAGTGAAAGATTTGTTCCCGGGTGTACGTTGAAAGCTTCTATAGTAGAAGTCATTCAAGGGGGCTTGGCCACACTCTAATAAGTTCCCATCCCATATCCTATTTTTTCATTAAACAATAATGGACTTGGCTTCTTTCACTCCACAATCATTGAATCTGGATCCGGAAGTGGTTGCACTCTTTAAAAGTAAAAGCAAGACGGTAAATAACGAAAAAGCTTGACTTGGAAGAGTCGAGGAATTAACTACATTTGACTGACTGTACCCCGCTGGGTGAGCCTCAAGTGACAGAAATGCAGTAAAATTTGGAAGGTGTGACGTGGCAGAATTTGCTGTTAACTACATTTTAATGCCAAGTGTAATATTAGTTACAGCAGGAAAATTAGTGTAATGTTAGTTAATATAAGGAGGCAGAGATGGACAATTCAAAGCCATTAGGAACATTTACTAAAAAGCCATAGATATATAACAACAATAATAAGAAACACAATGTTTAGAAAAGAATTCCACAAGAACATTACATATACAACATACCCAACAAAACAGCATTAATAGCAGAATCCTAAATGCAGTTAAGTTCATACCCAACAAAACAACATTAATAGCAGAATCCTAAATGCAGCTAAGTTCAAGGGCTTTTGACGCAGATAATAGCTCCTTCTTCCTCCCTTTTAGAGACAAACCATTCATCTGTTGGTTTTCCATCGAACACCTATCACTTCACGCTTTGTGGTTCTCTTACTGATATGAAATTTTCATTACACGCACTAAGACAATGTTAAGAAGCCCATCAGAAGCAGCAGTTAATGTGAAAACCCCACATTTAATTATTCTTAAAAGAAAATAAATAAATAAATTAATTAATTAATTTTGTCTACAGTCTATCTGAATTGTATGTTAGTGTAAAAGTTAGTTTTAAATTGACTCAATTCAATCACTAACAAAGACATTATTAAGAATAATAATTTTGTGGGTGTTCAATATTTGTTATTTATAAATTATTTTAATTAGGATTCAATATAATAATTATTCTTACTAAATACCTTAGATAAAAATCTTAGTGTATTAATTTCCAGAACCCATACAAATACAAAAAAAGAAAAAAAAAAGAAAAAAAAAGAAAAAAAGAGATGTTCGTAGCTATGCCACCTGCTTGATTGCATGGTGGTATAGGAACCATAAACCACCATCCCTCTTGGAATTTAGGGAAAGCCTCCATTCTTGGAACTTTGAGAATGTGAGCAAGATAAAATAATGGAGAGAGAGAGAGAGAGAGAGCCTCAAGGAGGTGGCTCTATAAATGCATATCACACACCGTGTTTTACACACAGTGTTTGTTCAAAGCCCAATCTATAAAAAAAAAATATAGAGGGAATTCTTGTGGAAGAAGAGGAGGAGGTTGAGGTTGCATATTTTCCTACCATTTCATCACCCATTTGAATCCTACTATTAAGTAAGAAAACCCTCTCAACCCTCTCATTTCTTTTTAGTAGTGAAGTTTTCAGATTATGTTCTTCTGATTATAATGACTACTCATAAATAGAAATTATATATATATGTGTAGGAATTTTGTGATGTGTATATCAAGTGTTCGAAGATGTTGATAGTCTTAAAATCATCTTATTATTGTAAAGAAATAAGCCTGCATGTGTAGTTTATACATTTAAAAAGAAGATTGAAAACAATTAATCTGTTTGAATCTGCCATAATGTTTGCCCGAATTTTTAAACAATTTTATACTCAAAATTTCGAAATGATTTCTTCTACAAAGTTTTTGATAATGATGTCTAGTTCATCCGGGAATTTTGGTAACAATGTTTGAGCTTCCTACGAATTTATACAGATTTCTAATTAAACCTGAAGCTGTGTTGAAAATAATCCGTTTTGAATCTGCCATAATGTTTGCTCGAATTTTTAGACAATTTTATACTCAAAATTTTGAGATGATTTCTTCTAAAAAGTTGTTGATAATGATGTCTAGTTTATCAAGAAATTTTTGGAAACAATTTTTGAGCTTTCTATGAATTTATACAAATTTTTAACTAATCTGAAACTGTGAGACAGATTTCACCATGTATTTGAAAATTTATTTAAAATTCTATACTAAACCAAATTTGGTAATTTCTAACTAAAAGATGAAATTTGAGAAGTCTAGTTTCATGATAAATTTTTAGATTATGGGTTTGATCTATAAATTTAAGCATGGAATTAATGTAAGGGAATGTGACAAATCTGTGTCATTAATACCCTTGGATTTTTTTAGAATTATTTATAATTTATTTTTGGAAAATGCTTTCTGAAAAATGACCATAACATGTTTATTGAGTATCCTGTAGCTTGAGATGAATTTTAGAGTTGTATAAGTAATGTATTTATAATTTTATTTGCAAGATATATATTCTGAAAATTTTTCTGGACAGGATAAAATCACCACTTTAATATTGTGGTAGTCTAATTTTATAAATCAAAAATTTGTGCATGTGTGTACCTATGGTTTATTTCTTGTATCCAAGTTATTATGTTCATACCATGACTTAAATTAATTGTCTGTTAAATTTTGGACATTGAATAATTTGTGTTTAATATATAAAGTTATTGATAAGGGATTGATACCGGGTATTCAGGGTGAGCCTTGGTTTTTAATAACTTTTAAGTAAATTGTGTCGCGAAACCCTAAGATGGCATGAGGATTATTTGAACCCTTATCGGTATTTGATTTTGGAATAAGGGTGGATGTGCAGGTGGCACGCAGGGAAGTTACGTACCCTTGGCAGACCGTTCCCTTGGGGCAGACCACGGATGTCACGGCTTGGGTACATAACTCCGAGTGTGGGCATGTTTGGTAATTCTTGAATATTTGACCAGGGGGGGTTTCCAAATTAATTGTGGCCATGACTTAGTGGTTGGTAAGATAAATTTCTTTGGTGAGATTTCAATGGTCAATTAAGATATTAAAATTATTTGGATTATTTTGATGATTGTAATTTATGTTTACAGTTATATTATTACCTCGTGTTTATAGTCTCATTATTTTCTTTCAAAAAGAATGGTAGGTTGGTTATGTTTTCTTACTGTGTTGCAAAACTCATGGCATATATTTTGTTGCCCTGGCGTTTCATGCCAGATTATGTCGAAGAAGGGACTGAGGCTGAAATTGGAGCGGCTGCCAATATCGAACCTTGGCTGACTTAGAGTCAAGATTTTATCAAAATAAAATCATGTTATCCCTTGTATTAGGATTTAACTATGTTGTGATGTTGTGTGTGAACTTGTAGTTTTATTTTGTTGTTGGAATTTGACTATGTAAGAACTTAAAAGTTCCTAACTTGTAATTAAAACTTTATCTAGCAAGTTATTGTTATTTAAATCTTACGACGTTTCAAAAAAATATAATAAAATAAAATTTTGGGGCGTCACAATTAATGCTAAAAAGAATAAAAATACAAGCAATACTTTTGACTACAACGAAATTGACTCACCTGGGAGAGCCACAAACTCATAAAATCTTGTACCCTTCAATTTATTGAAGCCTCCTAAGGCCTACAAAGTCCTCCCACCCTGCCAAGTCAAGATTTGGACAATTACTAATCTCAAGATTCCTCAACTTGGGTAGGTTCTTCATGGTACTTGGCAGAGAGGTTAATTTGGGACAAGCTGCAATAGTCACTGTTTTGAGTTTGACGAGGAGTCGCATTCCTTTAGGAAAAGATTTAAGGCTTCCACATCCTGTAATCCGAAAGGATTGGAGAGAGGTCAAGCGTTGGATTTGTCTCTCTGGCAAACAACTTTGTTGTGTGGTTAAGTACAAATGCCTAAGACAGATTAAGTTTCCTATGTTTTTGGGTAACTTTCGAATTTTCACACAATACCAGATTCTCAAAGTTTGCAAATTGAATAGTTTACAAATGGCATTAGGGAGTGTCTCGATATTTGCATTCCCACTGATGTCAAAAAATCTCAAATCCTTCAAATTACCAATGGAATGTGGCAATACCTGAAAACATGAGTTACTCAAATCAAGCACATAAATACTTGAACTTTGAGATGCATCTATTAACAAAGCCTGTGTCACTAGCTCCCGGTCCTTGAAATGGAAAGAAAACAGTCCTCAGATTCTTTAGTTCGAACAATGCCTTTGTGACTTCTTCCCCTGCACAATCAAAATCATGAAATGCTTAACCTTTATCAGAAATCGGCCCAAAATGATAATTTGTTGTAATTAAGCATTCTTCATTTGCCATATATACTGCAAGATCATGAATGATCTTAGGCATTCTACACGTGTTTGATAGATTGCCATGTTGTTCTTCAGTCTTTTCTAAGAAAAATATGGAACATAACTGATTCAAACAATCAGTGCCAGTATCTTCCAACTCACCAGTTAGGCCAGATGACTGAATGAGCCCCTGTGCCATCCACAACTGGATCAATTTATCAATTTCAATTTCATAGTTTTTTGGAAAAATTGAACAATATATGAAGCAACGTTTCAACTCAGTTGGTTGTGTGTCATGGCTCGATCTTAACACGACCAAAATGTCATGTTTCTTTTGTGCCAATTCCCATAGTTGTTTCTCTTTTAATTCTAACCATTTACTTTCATCAGTCTCCATAAACAAATTGTTGCCTAAAGTCTTTGCTGCACGAGGATATCCGTGGCACTTTTTCACAATTTCCTGTGCGATTTCTGAGAGCTTCACGTTCACGCGTTCTTCCCTCAATTTTTCACGACAACCTGCCCACTTCCAAAGCAATCCAAGGCAATCCTTATCTGAAAGACTCTCTAAATTATACGTGGGAACCGTGCCCACAATTGTAGCAACCCGTATGTAACGTGTAGTCACTATGATCTTACTTCCCATGATACCACCACATCTCAATAAGTCATACAACTTATGCCAATCTCGATGATCACAATCACATAAATTGTCCAAGACGAGTAAAAATTTCGTATTATGTAATTTTTCTTGAAGGAGATTCTTTAACTGATCTGAATGGAGGCCAGCACAATGGGGGGAATCAGTTATGAGCTGAATAATTTTTTGCATCACATCTTTAACATTTAGATATTGTGCTACCTTCACCCAAATCCTCAACTGAAAATGCTTGGTGACCATTTCATGATTGTACAACAATCTAACGAGAGTTATCTTACCAATACCTGCAATGCCAACAATGGGCAGGACAGACATGTTCTCACCATTGTCAACACTTGGGGCCATTATATGTTGTAACAATGTTACTCTCTCATTGAACCTTCCAACAAATTCCGACTCATTGACTTCAGAGGAGAGTGATGAGCTGGTCTCTTTGGCCACTTTATGTCGTGATGTTGTGAAAATGGGATGAAACTTATTCCTATCATCCGCGATCATGTCTAATCTCTTTCTGATCTTTGCGATTCTACGACTCATTTTTAATTTAAATTGCAAATCAACTGTGTGAGGATAGAAAGAAATTGCTTACCCAAAACGTCCTCATCACTTGACGTCGTAAAACTTCGTAGTGAAATTCATCGATGAGGTTATCTGCATCATAGAAAGTAGCTTGGAGTCTGTCAAACCATACCCCCATCGCAATTGAGTAATTGTTATGGGCTTGATTCTGAGGAAAACCGCCATGACCGTACAATCTCTCAGCATCTAAGAGCACAGCCGTGATGGTGAACACGGTGTCTGAGAGTGCGTACAGCTCCTGCTAACACCCCATGCCTTGCCAACTTCCCCGATTGCACCGGACCCTATCTTGCCCAGAATTTTACTTGCTAAGTTGAAAAGAATTGTTTCTACAATGTTCTAATTTCTTGATGATCAACAAGAAGTTGAAGAAGAAGAAGAAAGATTAATGGAAGCTAAGGTGGGTTGGGTTTAGCTGAGAAATAACTCAAGACTCAAACTATTATATGAATATTTGTTTTGTACTAGTAGTAGTTGGTGCCATTGAATTGCAGGTGAGTGCAGCTGGGAAGTTTCTATTTTCACACCCCACAAACTTTTTTTTAATTGTTTCATATTTTCTCAATTCACACCAACACCTTTTCATAAGAAAAAACCCAAAATACCATCACCTTCCCAACTTTCAAACCACCCTAACCTCTAGGTCACGTTTGTTTCGCCGTGAAGGAGTGGACTGGACTAAGATGGCCGTTGAGTCCATGATCTCCGTGTGAAGGAGTGGACTGGACTAAGATGGCTGTTGAGTCCATGATCCCATGTTTGGTTCAGTCTTGGAGCTTCTGGACTAACATTCCAGTGGTATTCATAATACCCCCTCAGTGATCGGATTAGAATAACTGTAGAAGAGGTGGATTGAACAAATAATTCGAGGATTATAGTGTGGTGGACGTCTAGCCGGTTGACTAGAAAAATCACTTTTTTTTTTTTTTTTAAAGGTGTGACTTGTTATCTCTGAATTTTTTTTTTTATATTTGTTTTAGATTATTATTATTTTTTGCATAAAAATATATATTTTTATTTTATATAAAAATAATTTAATAATTTCATCACTGACAACTATCATCAAAACAAATACACTTTTACTTAATTTCCTGATTAACAATCCTCACACTAACAATCTCCTTACTAACCATCTGTTTATTAATAATCACATCCAACCTAATCTGTCAAACAAATGTAACCCTAATCTTCAACTCTATAACCACAATCACCGACGATTGCTACCCCTCTCGTCATTGCCCCTCCCTAGCATCCTCTTTCTTCTTCTCCAGTGGCTGTCACCTCATCTCAATTAACAATTTTTAATGATGTCAAATATATATTACAATTAATAATTCAGGTAATTTTATTATTGTATAGAAAAGTAGTTAAAAGTTTTATTTTTTTCTATTAAATAACAAATTCTAACAATGAGATATTTTTAATTTTCAGAACCACAAGAAAAAATTCGTATTTTAAACAAATCTCATTGGTATATTTATATTTTATAATTTTTTATTTGTTTATACAATAATGTGCAGCCCATCGTTAGATTTTTATAAAGGCAAATTACTATGTTTTTCCCTAAATTTGAAAAAAATATAATAATGCAAAATTTTGACGTAATTATATTTATATTTCTTTTAATAAGATTAAATAGATCGAACTTAATGTAGACAGTGTGAAAATATAAAAATAAATAACATAAAATTTACAACTTCATTTTAAAAAGATGATAGTATCATTTTCTCATATATACAACTAACAAATTATTAAAATTTCAGAATAACTCAACATAATTATATTAAAACTGTAAAGTGTATTTTATTTTTTAATATTATCAAGGAAAATTAGTATAATTTAGACTTTTCATATTATTATTATTATTATTTGAGAAAAACATGCAATTACTAGGATATTGTCTACACATGGGTCCACACAGTTTTTCACTTCCAGATTTTGTGGGGGCGGTTCAAGCTTATTGTAATTTTTAATTTTTTTTCATTTATAACAATTTCTATTTAGGATAAATTATAATATCCACTTATAAAATTCAGAGAAAATATAACAAATTATATAATTTTAATATAGTTACATTAACTTTTATTATAATAAGGTCAAATAGATCAAAACTAATATAGATAGTGCAGAGTAAAACTGTTAAGGCTCTTTTGTTTTTGGAGTTAGGTTGGATGTGATTATCAGTGTGGGGACTATTAGTGAGACGACTATTAGTGTAAGGGATTATTAGTGAGAGGATTAAAAAAAATTATATTTGTTTGTAATATATTTTAGTAAGGGGATTAACTATATAAAATACCATAAATAGCCTTTAAAGTTTTTGCTATATTTTAATATTAAAAAAATATATTTTATAAATATTTTTTGTACTATATTATTTTAATATATATATATATATATATATGTATAATGACATAATACCAAAAAAAAAACAAAAAACTAACAAACAAACAAATAAAGGGAATTGACTAGTAAATCCCATTTTGTGGACTTGTAATCTATAAGGTCCTAAATGTTTTCTTGGTTACTGGGTGGTTCCTTAATTTGTTTGTTGATTGTTTTGCCACTACTACCATTATTGGTTGACAGTTGGCGTGGGCTTGTATGGGGAAAGGTGAATAGGTGTTTGTGTGTCACGTTAATCAAAAAAACGCACTAATACCTTTTTTAAATTTAGTAGATTTGTAACACGCACAGAATGGGATGTCGGTTACATTGTAAGTGTTGTTTTGCGCGTGACATGAACAAGCGCAATCAGGCACACTAAATTGGTTTTGGATTTTTCACAACTCGACCCTTTTTTCCGATTGTCGTTGTCGTAGGTTTTGAAATTCAAATACTTGTGACCGAATCCCACAACGAGATTTGTGGGATTGTATTCGAAATAATTTTTAGATCAATTTGGTGTGGGCAGTGGCGAAGGCACCTTAGGTCCAAGGGGTCACGTGCCCCTCTTGGGTTTTGGAATTTTTTTTTTTTTAGAACATAGAGAAAATATTTTAAATAAAAAAATTTATAAAAATATTATTTATAGTGAAATGTCAATGACATTTTAAAATTATGATAATAATAATGATTATTTTGATTAAAAATAAAGAGACTATGATAAGTCATATTATTATTTATGAAAATTTCAATGTAATGGTGATGTCTATCACTATTGACATGCAAACATAATTAATTTCAATGAAGATATGAAATTTATTGGATTATTAGTTACATTTGACATGTGAAATTTATCCTCCATGTATTTCTTTCCATTCATAACTAAAATGACCATTATATAAATTATAATCAAGCAACACATCTTCAATTATAAAAAATAAAAAAACAAAAAAATTACAATAGGTCATAATTAATATCAAAATGAGTCATAACTTACTATTACTTGATATATAGTCATAATCAAAATAACAATTACAAGAAGTTATAACTAAATTATATCTAACACTATAATGTGTTATAACTAAAGACCACAAAAATCATAATTGTGACATATGATAGACATTTTTTTTGCGGTATGTTTTATAAAATTTCTCTCCTAAAATATATCATTGCTATCTCAACTTATCTTCTTTTTTAAATTTCCAATCCATCTATAAAATAGTTACTCCCCAATATTTGTATAAAATTTGTTTGTCATAACTTGAAAAAGCCAAAAAGTTAAAAAGTCACTATCCTATTTAAGTCACATCATCTTATTTAAGTCACATCATCTTATTTAAGTCACATCACCTCTCTACCATATCACTTCAAACCCAACCTATACCCAACCCATATTTCATAAAAAGTCAAAAAGTACACTTATTTAGATCATCCCAAACCAATCTCAAATCCTTAAATTTAAAATTTACATTTATGCAAATGAACTCTTAATATTTAAGTTTAGTAATATCTCATTGTTGTTTATTATGAGAAAAAAAAATTAATATTATCATTAATTTGTGTCCCTTCTCCACTGAATTTCTGGCTACGCTACTGGGTGTGGGTGTGGGTGTGGGTGTGGGTGTGTTGGGGTTGGGGTGATTCTTGTGGTGTGAGAAACCCACCAACTCGGAAAACAAACCCCTTTTATCTAAAAACCTAACCCGGTGGAATGTTCTCACACATTGACAATCATTCCTATTTTGGAAGGACAAATCGGTGGCGCATGTCGACGTGAACCCTACCATTTGTTACAATTATCCCCTTTTCTAATTTGAATTTCAAATATTCGTGATTTCGAAACCCACATTATAGATTGAGGGAATATTTCACACAGTGTTGGTGTGAATCAAAATCTGTGTTGTTCAATTTCGTTGAGTTCGTGGTCGTGAAGAACCCTAATGCCTTCCTAGAACAATGGGTTTTGCATTGTGAACCCCGCCGATCAAATTTGAGGTGCATTGTTGTCGGCTGCAAAGTCTTAATCGGTGTTTGGAAAACGTAAGTTGTTCATTGTTGGGTTCACGTTATAGATGGAATACGTGGTGTGATTCCGAAACCTACATTATAAATGAAGTGAGTGGGTTCACATTATAGTTACTCATTGTTGGGTTCACGCAGTGTTGGTGTGATTCTGAAACCCATGTTATAGATGGAGTGAATGGGGTTGACGTCAACTACAACACTGTTGGACTGCCACACAGAAAAATGGACTCATAATGAAATCCCTACTTGGAAAACTTTATAAATGAATTTTCACCACTCCCACCCCCACAAATCTTGGGATTACACATACCCAAAATAAAACAAAATCTCTCCATAAATTATGTAAGGACATATTCATCCACCATACAATCATCTATATTCAAAAAATGATTTATCAGTAAGCAATTTCCCCTCATATGGACTTGTCAATCAAACGAAAACTTAGTGAGATCAAACGGAACACAATTTGGCCATATAGAACTTTTTGATAAATTTCTGATAAATAATATTTTTGGACTTTTCTTCTTTCTTCTTCTTCTTTTGAGAAAAACAAGCAATTACTAGGATATTGTCTACACATGGGTCCATTCCACATGGTTTTTCACTTGCAGACTTTCTTGTGGGGAGGTTCAAGCTTATTGTATTTTTTAATTTTTTTTTATTTATAACAATTTCTATTTAGGATAAATTATAATATTCACTTATAAAATTCAGAGAAAATATAATAAATTATATAATTTTAATATAATTATACTAACTTTTATTATAATAAGGTCAAATGAATCAAAACTAATATAGATAGTGTAGAGTAACACTGTAAGGGCTTTTTTATTTTAGGAGTTAGATTGGATGTGATTATTAGTGTGGGGACTGTTAGTGAGGAGACTATTAGTGTGAGGGATTATTAGTGAGATGAGTAAAAAAAAATTATGTTTGTTTGTGATATATTTTAGTGAAGGGATTAACTATATAAAATACCATAAATACCCTTTGATGTTTTTGATATAATTTAATATTAAAAAAATATATTTTATGAATATTTTTTATACTATTTTATTTTAATATATATATATATATATATACATATAATGACATAATACAAAAAAAAAAAAAAAAAAAAAAAAAAACACACACACACACACACATGCACACACACACACAAATACACAACACACAACATGGACAAAAACAGTCTTTTTCTAAACTAATCCTCTCACTAGTTTTGAAACCCAACACTTGGAGGCCTCTGGTAATCCTCTCTTGCAAGGCCTATCATAATTGTCACGACCCAAACCTGCCCCTATGGGTTTAGCACCGTAACCGGCCAGTAATCCGAAATTACCGAACTCCTATTGAACAGTAATACAGGAGCATGGCGGAAGCCAATACAGTAGATAAACAATGTCTAATGAGCTATGACAATCTATATGCAAAAAGACGTTTCATGTATATATACAGTCGGTGACAAAACAATATGTATAACACTTACAACCATTCAGTACAGGGACTTAATCCCTATTAAACAGTACAGTAACAGTCTATACAGATACAAAACGGTTACAGAGACAGACGGGGGAGATCAAAACACCCCTAAGCCATAGCTTGGCAGGCTCGGAACCTCGCAGTGAGGCACAGTGGTTGGCTTGACAAAACTAGAGTTACCCTGACGCTTCTAGCATTGGTCCGGTGCTTGTACACCTACATATATATATGAGCAGTGAGCTAAAGCCCAGTAAATAACATAATGGGTAAAGAGGTTTAGAATGAATATCCTTTCAGTAATGAAAACAGTTCATTAAACAGTATATCAGTCATTCAGTCATATGTGGTACATCCATTAGTATAGCAGTACAGTAAACAGTAGGTCTTAAAAGACTGAATAGTCAATGATGGCCATCAATCAGTAAACAGTAGTGGTTCCAACGAGGGAACCGACAGAGATCTCTGTAACAGTAACAGTTAGTAACAGTAGTTGCTAAGGATGCCACAATACAGTTCAGAATATAGGACATACATTCATTCAGTTAACAGTAACAGTTCGAAAAACAATACAGTTTAGTATTCAAAAGATAATCATTTTGTACATATCTTTACACAATTGCTACTCACAGAGTTCTGGGCTACAGTAAGCCAGAGCGTCTCCTCGGAAGCCAACTCCACACAGTTAACAGATTGAACACACACTAAGCTACACAGTTGGGAAAGACAATAACTTAATCCCTAATTTGCCTCGGTGTGTTCTATATCTATATCCTCATTAAGATGCCTTAAACTAGACCTAAGAATGCCTAGGATGGAATGAGGATGCAAAGATGCACTTTAGAAGCATTTCCAGAATTTTCAGAAAACAGGGGTCCCGCTCGAGCGTAGGTTACTCCGCTCGAGCGGACATGCAGACAAAGATCCCCGCTCAAGCGTTACTTCCTCCGATCGAGCGGTCTGCAAAACAGTCAAAAGTACTGGATGCTCAAAAATCACGCTCGATGGGCGCTCGATAGCCGCTCGAGCGCAAGACACAAGGTCCCGTTCGAGCGCCAATTACCTCGCTCGAGCTAACTACAAAACAGTGCAAAATACAGGGAGCACTAATTTCTCGCTCGAGCGCCATTTTCCCCGCTCGAGCGGGAGTCCAAAATCTGGAATTTCCAGATTTGAACTTCCAAGTTCAAATCAAGTTCCAATGTATCAAAATCAATTCCTTTGGGCCCATTTCCTGGAAAACACTTGTAAATACATAGAATGACATGATTCAAAGCTCAATTTGTAAAATCAAGGCCCAAAGGTAGTTTAATTAAATCCAAATTCAAACCAATTTTCATGAACAAGATGAACATGCAACATGCATGATCTAAAACCATTTCAAAGCCTCAATTTCATGCTCTAATGAGTCAATATCTTCAAAACCATGGTGAAATCATGGTCCATTGTAAAAATATGAACATGCACGTACTCTTTCACGAAGAACAACATCAAAACTCAAGGATGTAAACATGCATGCATGAATTAAGCTCCAATTCAACATTTTAGGACTAATTCAAGCCTTAGATTACTGAAGACCCATTAAACATGCAAGAATAAACTCAATTATACAATGAGGAAGGTCAATGATCTACCTTAGGTCTTCAAACACAAGTCTAGAAGCTCAATTGATCACAAACTCCTCCAATCTTCACAATTCTCAAGCAATACAAGATGAAGCAAATTGAAAACACTCTTTTCCTCTCACTCTCTCTCTTTGGTCGGCAATCACAAGGAAAAAGAGCTGATGAAAGGTTTTGTTCCTAGTGTGGTGAGATCAAAAAGGTTTAGGTAGTGGGCCACTAAGGTGGCAAAAATGTAAATAAGTGTAACAATGTAGTTTAACTTATTTTAATCTAATTTAATCATACCAAATCACTTTTTAACTGAATATGCCATAAAATCACATAAATTCTAATTAACATAGAACATCAATCAACTTCAGATTTGGCTGTCGATAAGGCCTTCAATTTGCAGCTTAAACACAAAAACATGAACAGATAGTCAAACAGTCAAACAGATAGGAATGCATTTAAACAGATACAGTCAATCAATCAGTTTTAGATTTCAGTCAGTCATTTCAGTATTTCGATCAATTCAATTATCAGTCATATTCAGTTTTAGTTTGGCAGTAATTAGTAGTTTATCGATAAACAGTGGCGAGGGTTATTACAGTCTCCCCTCCTTAAAAAGAGTTTAGTCTTCTAAACTCGAGTTACTTTCATTCTGGAAGAAAACAGGGTTCAGTGGAAACAGTTCAGGATATCTTTTAGCCATGTCATCTTCCCTTTCCCAAGTGGCATACACGCCACCGTGGTTTTGCTAGTCGATTTTCACTAACGGGATCTCTTTATTCCTCAACTTCCTGATCCGTCTATTTACAATCTGTATAGGCCGTTCCTCGTAAGTGTAGTAATCACTCAACACTACATGGGTAGGCTCTATCACATAGAAAGGATCCCGAAGGTAATCCCTCAACATCGAAATGTGGAAGACGTTATGCATATGCTCCATTTAAGGAGGAAGCGCGACTTGATACGCCACCGGATTAATTTTCTCAGTAATCTCATACGGTCCGACATACCTTGGCGCTAACTTGCCTTTGACTCCAAAACGAGTCTGGCCTTTCATTGGTGTCACTTTCACAAAAACGTGATCACCCACTTCATATTCTCTGTCTCGCCTTCTGACATCTGCATAACTTTTCTGTCGGCTCTGTGCAGTTTTCAGTCTCTGCTGTATCAGTTTTACTTTCTCAGTTGTTTCATATACAATCTCAGGCCCAAGCAAAGGCCTATCTTCAACTTCTGCCCAGCAAATCGGAGATTTATATTTTCTGTCATACAATGCCTCGAAAGGCGCCATACCAATACTTGAATGATAGCTGTTGTTGTAGACGAATTCAGCTAAGGGCAAATAGCTTTCCCAATTTCCCTGAAGATCAAGGACACACATTCTCAATAAATCCTCCAGAGTCTGGATAGTCCTTTCTGACTGGCCATCTGTCTGAGGATGATAGGCACTATTCAGTCTCAGTTTAGTACCCAATGTAGTCTGTAAGCTTTGCCAAAATCTCGATGTAAACTTCGAATCCCTGTCAGAAACAATGGACACAGGCACTCCATGCAGTCTAACAATTTCATCAATATAGAGTATAGCCAATTTGTCCGCATTATAAATTATCTTAACAAGTAGGAAGTGAGCAGGTTTAGTCAGTCTATCAACAATAACCCAAATCGAGTCCATACCTTTACTGGAGCGAGGCAATCCCACAATAAAATCCATGGTAATATGTTCCCATTTCCATTCCGGTATTGGTAAGGGCTGCAATAAGCCTGCGGGTCGTTGATGTTCCGCTTTGACTTGTTGGCAATGAAGACATTTTGATACAAAATCAACAATTTCTTTCTTCATACCCGGCCACCAGAAATTCAGTTTCAAGTCTTGGTACATTTTCGTATTCCCTGGGTGGATAGAAAATTTTGAGTTGTGGCCCTCTTGCAAAACTCTTCTTTTCAATTCAGAATCATTTGGTACACATAGTCTTCCTTGAAATTTCAGTACATCATTTTCAAATTTGAAACCCAGCCTCGGTTTAGATTCCCTTTCTTCGATGATCTTCTTTAAGAAGTCATCCAATTGCTGTTTCTCTTTAATTTCTTCAATCAGTGCTGGTTGAGCAGAAATAGCAGCTGAGGTTCCTCCTTGTTCTCGCAAAACAATTTCAATTTCAGATTTTTCAAGGTCACAAAGCAACTTTTTCTGTCCGATGAGTAAACAGGCTAAGTTTCCAATCAATTTCCGACTCAATGCATTAGCAACGGTGCTGGCTTTTCCCGGATGGTACAGAATCTGTAGGTCATAGTCTTTAATCAGTTCTAGCCATCTCCGCTGTCTCATGTTCAGTTCTTTCTGTGTGAAAAAGTACTTCAGACTCTTGTGATCTGTATACACCTCACATGTCGCCCTATACAGATAGTGACGCCAGATTTTCAGTGCAAATACCACTGCAACAAGTTCCAGATAATGGGTCAGGTAGTTCTTTTCATGCGGTCTCAGTTGTCGGGAAACATAAGCAATAACTCTCCCATTCTGCATTAAAACACATCCCAAACCCTTATGAGAAGCATCACTAAATACAGTGTAACCATCCGTACCTGAAGGTAAGGTAAGAACCGGTGCAGTCACAAGTCGAGTTTTCAACTCTTGGAAAGCTAATTCCCTTTGGTCAGTCCAGTCAAATGATGTCCCCTTCTAAGTTAACTGAGTCAACGGTAAGGCAATTTTGGAGAAATCTTTGACAAATCTTCTGTAATATCCAGCTAAGCCCAAAAAGCTGTGGAATTCTATCACATTTGTCGGTCTGGGCCAGTTTACTACAGCTTCAATTTTCTGCGAATCAACGAAAATTCCATCTTTGCTAACAACATGCCCCAAAAACATAACATGATGAAGCCAAAATTCACATTTAGACAGTTTAGCATATAGTTTCTGTTTTCTTAGGGTCTGTAGGGCAAGTCTCAGATGATGTTCATATTCTTCTCTAGTCTTAGAATAAATCAGGATGTCATCACTGAATACAACAACAAAGTCATCAAGGTATGGTTTAAAGATCCTGTTCATGAAGTCCATAAATGCAGCAGGTGCATTGGTAACTCTGAAAGGCATAACTAAAAATTCATAATGTCCATACCTCGTTCGAAAAGCAGTTTTGTCAATGTCCTCTAGTTTAACTTTCAACTGATGATATCCGGATTTGAGATCAATCTTAGAAAACACTTGAGCACCCTGTAACTAATCAAATAAGTCATCAATACGAGGCAATGGGTATTTATTTTTCACAGTTACCTTGTTCAGTTCACGGTAATCAATACACAGTCTCAGTGAGCCGTCTTTCTTTTTCACAAACAAGACAGGTGCGCCCCACGGTGAAGTACTAGGCCTGATAAACTTCTTGTCTAACAGTTCTTGCAGTTGCACTTTCAATTCTTTCAATTCAGTTGGGCCATTCGGTAAGGAGCTTTCGAAACTGGCTGTGTTCTCGGAATCACATCAATGGTGAATTCAATCTCCCGGTCAATTAAATCCCCTGGCAGATCATCTGGAAAAACATCTGGGAATTTTCTGACTACAGGAATACAGTTCACATCAGTTTTAACATTATCATCAGTAGATACAGTCAAAACAAAACACATATATCCTTTACACCCCTTTCTAATCAATTTAACGGCTTTCACAGATGAAATCAAATACGGAGGATGTACTACTCCAACCCCATTAAACACAAATTCGGGTAAACCAGGTGGACGGAAAATAACTCGCTTTGTCACACAGTCAATGGTAGCATGATATTTTTGTAACCAGTTCATCCCCAATATTACATCAAAATGGTCAATGTTCAATGGCAGTAAATCAATAAACAGATGCATATCCCCAACAATGATTTCACATGCAAGGTACATATAAGCACATGTCATGGATCCCCCAACAGGTGATGATACAACTAACAGATATTTCATGGGTTCTAAGGGTCTATTCAATTTCTGTGAAAAAGCATGCAATACATATGAGTGTGTAGACCCTGAATCAATCAGTACATATGCATTTTGAGTACAAATAGAGAGAATACCTGACACAACGGTCTCAGTATTTTGTACGTCTCCCGGTACTAGGGCGAACACTCGGCCCTGCCTCATAGGCTCTTTCCCGGTAGCTTTGGGATTCGGTTTTGGTGTAACAGTTGATGCCGCCACACTTGGTGCAGCTTTGCTATTGCCCTGAGGTGCAGATAGGCAATCTTTCACCATGTGGCCCACCTTGCCACACCTGTAACAAGCACCAGAAATTTTATAGCAGACTCCATTATGGTTTTTACCACATTCGGAATAGGGCGGAATGGAACGGTTCCCTTGACTAGAAGTAGTCGTTGACCCTGTATTTTGCTTTTTGTTCAGTGGGTTGTTCTCGCCTTTCTTGAACTTAAAACCTTGCATTTTACCACGCCATTCAGACGCTGGTGTTTCAGATTGTCTCACTGCTTCGATGTTCGACTCAGCCATCAATGCTCGGTCAAGAACACCTACATAGGTCGGTAGCTTTAAAACACTTATTCTATCGAGTATTGCCACATTAAGGCCGCCTTCAAACTTTCTGGCCTTCTTGTAGTCAGTGTCCACCATATGTGGAGCATACCTAGCAAGCTCGGTGAACTTTGTTTCATATTCAGCAACAGACATTGTGCCCTGTTTTAGCTGTTCAAATTTAGTTACTTTCCTGTCCCTGACACACTGGGGAAAATATTTTTCAAAGAAGGCTCCTTTGAATTGAGCCCAAGTCATAACAGTATTTGTATCACGGATCAACATCCACCACCTTCTAGCTTCTTCTTGTAGGGTGAAGGTTGCTTGTAACACTTTGTGCGCCTCAGAGCACGGAAATACTTCAAACAACTTTTCTGTTTCAAGCACCCAAGCTTCAGCCTTTAGCGGTTCAAGGCCTTCCTAAAAGGATGGCAATTTCATTTTGCTGAACTTCTGGGTGAGAGCAATTATGTCCCCATCATTAACATTCTGTTCCGGCTGTACCGAAGAAGGAGGTGGGGGCTGTTGATTCTGTTGTTGATCCAGTCTTTCAGTTATCAGTTTCACCATTCTTTCCATTCTTGCCATTCTTGCCTCAGTGGATGAGTATTCAGATTCATTTGCAGTTCTTGCATTATCCATTTCACTATAAGCAGTTATAGCAATTATCAACATGTACAGTTGCATACTTAACAATTTATCACATTAACACATATTCAGTCATGTCATAGCCATACACTTTTCATGCTCATGAAATGCCCTAATCACTTTTCTAGGACATCCTATAGCTCATTTGGACACGTTTGTGCGGTATAACTCGTGGTTGTATCGCTCTGATACCACTCTGTCACGACCCAAACCCGCCGCTATGGGTTTAGCATCGTAACCGGCCAGTAATCCGAGATTACCGAAGGCCTACTGAACAGTAATACAATAAAACAGAGTACATGGGCATGGCGAAAGCCAATACAGTAGATAAACAATGTCCAGTGAGCTGTGACAGTCTGTATGCAAAAAGACTTTTCATGTATATATACAGTTGGTGACAAAACAATATGTATAACACTTATAACCATTCAGTACAGGGACTTAATCCCTATTAAACAGTACAGTAACAGTCTATACAGATACAAAACGGTTACAGAGACAGACGAGGGAGATTAAAACACCCCTAAGCCATAGCTTGGCAGGCTCAGAGCCTCGCGGTGAGGCACAGTGATTGGCTTGACAAAACTGGAGTTACCCCGACGTTTCTAGCATTGGTCTGGTGCCTGTACACCTACATATATATATGAGCAGTGAACTAAAGCCCAGTGAATAACACAATGCGTAAAGAGGTTTAGAATGAATGTCATTTCAGTAATGAAAACAGTTCATTAAACAGTATATCAGTCATTCAGTCATATGTGGTACATTCATTAGCATAGCAGTACAGGAAACAGTAGGTCTTAAAAGACCGAGCAGTCAATGATGGCCATCAATTAGTAAACAGTAGTGGTTCCAATGAGGGAACCGACAGAGATCTCTGTAACAGTAACAGTTAGTAACAGTAGTTGCTAAGGATGCCACAATACTGTTCAGAATATAGGACATACATTCATTCAGTTAACAGTAACAGTTCGGAAAACAATACAGTTCAGTATTCAAAAGATAATCATTTTGTATATATTTTTACACAATTGCTAGTCACAGAGTTCTGGGCTACAGTAAGCCAGAGCGTCTCCTCGGAAGCCAACCCCACACAGTTAACAGAATGAACACATACTAAGCTACACAGTTGGGAAAGACAATAACTTAATCCCTAATTTGCCTTGGTGTGTTCTACATCTATATCCTCATTAAGATGCCTTAAACTAGGCCTAAGAATGCTTAGGATGGAATGAGGATGCAAAGATGCACTTTAGAAGCATTTTCAGAATTTTCAGAAAACAGGGGTCCCGCTTGAGCGTAGGTTACTCCGCTCGAGCGGACATGCAGACAAAGATCCCCGCTCGAGCGTCACTTCCCTCGCTCGAGCGGTCTGCAAAACAATCAAAAGTACTGGATGCTCAAAAATCACGCTTGATGGGCGCTCGATAGCTGCTCGAGCGCAAGACACAAGGTCCCGCTCGAGCGCCAATTACCCCGCTCGAGCTGACTACAAAACAGTGCAAAGTACTGGGAGCACGAATTTCCCGCTCGAGCGCCACTTTCCTCGGTCGAGCGGGAGTCCAAAATCTGGAATTTCCAGATTTGAACTTCCAAGTTCAAATCAAGTTCCAATGTATCAAAATCAATTCCTTTGGGCCCATTTCCTGGAAAACACTTGTAACTACATAGAATGACATGATTCAAAGCTCAATTTGTAAAATCAAGGCCCAAAGGTAGTTTAATTAAATCCAAATTCAAACCAATTTTCATGAACAAGATGAACATGCAACATGCATGATCTAAAACCATTTCAAAGCTTCAATTTCATGCTCTAATGAATCAATATCTTCAAAAACATGGTGAAATCATGGTCCATTGTAAAAATATGAACATGCATGTACTCTTTCACGAAGAACAACATCAAAACTCAAGGATGTAAACATGCATGCACGAATTAAGCTCCAATTCAACATTTTAGGACTAATTCAAGCCTTAGATTACTAAAGACCCATTAAACATGCAAGAATAAACTCAATTACACAATGAGGAAGGTCAATGATCTACCTTAGGTCTTCAAACACAAGTCTAGAAGCTCAATTGATCACAAACTCCTCCAATCTTTATAATTCTCAAACAATACAAGATGAAGCAAATTGAAAACACTCTTTTCCTCTCACTCTCTCTCTTTGGTTGGCAATCACAAGGAAAAAGAGCTGATGAAAGGTTTTGTTCCTAGTGTGGTGAGATCAAAAAGGTTTAGGTAGTGGGCCATTAAGGTGGCAAAAATGTAAATAAGTGCAACAATGGAATTTAACTTATTTTAATCTAATTTAATCATACCAAATCACTTTTTAATTGATTATGCCATAAAATCACATAAATTCTAATTAACATAGAACATCAATCAATTTCAGATTCGGCCGCCGATAAGGCCTTCAATTTGCAGCTTAAACACAAAAACATGAACAGATAGTCAAACAGTCAAACAGATAGGAATGCATTTAAACAGATACAGTCAATCAATCAGTTTCATATTTAAGTAAGTCAGTTTAGTATTTCGATCAATTCAATTATCAGTCATACTCATTTTTAGTTTGGCAGTAATCAGTAGTTTATCGGTAAACAATGGTGAGGGTTATTACAATAATCCTAAGGCCCATTACTCGAGTCTTGACTTAAATGGGGCTTGTGTTGACGGGTTAGTGTAGGTTTTCAAGTTATAATCTCTCATCTAGGGTTGAGCAAGAAATCTGTGAAATCCGTAATTCGATCCAGTCCAGTCCAATCCAGTAGGTTTGGATTGATTTTTTGAATCCGTGGTTCGGTTTCGGATTGAAAAATTAAAAATTCGTAGTTCACGGATTGATTCCGGATTGAACCTTACGGTTCTAAATTGGAACTGATCCGGACCGTATACAAATAGTCTATGATTTTATTATACACTCTCTTACATAGTATCTTATCTTATTTTATATAAAACTTAAATCCAAACCTAAACTCGCATAGTATCTTCTTTTATTACTTTTGTTTGCTAGTTTTTAGTGTTAATTTGTAATGGTCTAAATACTTATGGTGGAACTAGTTTTCTTATGGTTGTTTAAATTTTAGAATAGTATGTCACTATTATGAAAAGACATGTTGCTATTGTGAAACTAATATGGTACTATATTTATATTTTTATGAAATTAAAGTGTTATATATATATTTTTTGTTATTTAATTATGTAAATCCGTAGTCCTAAACCGATCCAATCTGTATTTAAATGAATTGGTCCGGATTGGTTCCACGATTTAAAAGGATTGGATTGGTTCCAATTTTTTAAGAATCATAGATAACGGATCGGTCCTGGTTTTATCCCAATCCGGTCTAATTCGGACCATGCTCACCCCTACTCTCATCCGAAACAGACAATAGGATACCTTGGTGATCTCATCACGAACGTTGCCTTGGACCTACAGGAAGATGTGAGAATTTTTTTGTAACAAAAAAATAATAATAGTCCAAAGGGACTATATATGTTTTCCTATTTTGTAAACAAGTATCATTATAATGGGTCACATATCTATCCTAATCTAGTCCCTTTCTCTATCACCTAAAACAAACAGACCCTAAAAGATAATATAATTATAGTTTTATACTGTTAATTTTACTTTTATCTTCTAAACTTTCACTAATTTTACTATTTGATGTGATCCAAATAAAATGATTATACAAATTAATAAGCCAATTCAAAACGATTATCAAGAACGCCGAATAAAAAAATATTTTTTAGAATTTAAACAACTTAAATCATATGACGAAGAACTTATTTTTTTTGTTATCCTGTACAAACTACACTCTACAACTAATTTATATTACAAAAAATTAAGATTTTAGAAACTAAAATTTAAGAATAAAATTATTTTTTAAAGATTAAATATTTTTATTACAAAAAGTGTCGTAATTATATTTTTAGCAACGAAAATTGAACATTACTGATGAATTATTATCTTTTGGGGCCAAAATTTTTGTCTTAAAAAATAAATTATTTTGAAACCAAATTATTTTGTTTTAAAAGTATATATATATATTTTTTTTTGGTCCACCCTAAAAGTATATTTATTAGTGACATTTTCAAAATTTTGCAGCTAAATGTCTAGTTTTTGATTTTTCGGAACGATCTTTTAGCGACTATTCTCATGATGATAGAAATTGGTCCCTAAATATTTTTTGCAATAAAATTTTCACTTTTAGAGATGAAAACATTTGATTTCTAAAACTCTTATATATTGTCAAGGTTCCGAAAAGCGGTTGCGGTTGCAGGGTGTAAAGGCCGTAGCGTTACGGTTGCAATAACCGGAACCGTGAATTTTTTTATTTTTCGCACAATTTGAAAAAAATTTACCGATATGCATATATTTTTTCCATGATCATATTTATTTGCTTTAAAATAAATATTGATCAATTTTTGTAAATTTTTAAGTATGATCCAATATATTTCATATTTTTAAATCATTATGAACTAAGTTTTTTACATTTTATTTTAACAATTAATGACTTTATATTATACAAAAAATCAATCACTAATTATTATATATAAGATAAATAATGACAAAAGTAAAAAAATAAATAAGAGTCTATATATATATACACATATTTTAACCAAGCCAAATAGTTAATGATCACACTTATTATTATTATCAAACAATATATAGATAGACACACACAAACAAAATGGTTGAATGAGCCAAATAGAATAGTATAGGTTTTACAGTTTCAACAAATCAATAACATGTTTTTCATCTTCTCTCTTCTCTCTCTCTATCTCTTGCTCCTCCATCTTCTCTCTTTATCTTCCCTCTTCTCTCTATCTATCTTCCCCCATTTTTAATTCTTTTTCTTAATTTTTTTTTCGAAAGAAGCAGTTCGGAACTGTTACGTAACGGTGCGTAACAAGCCGTTACGGCTGTTACGGTACCGTTACGATCGCTACAGCAACCGCTACGGCCGACACATTTGTAAATCTCAATTACACTGCAAAAGTGGTCGCAACGGGTGGTGGTAACCACCACAACCGTTACGTAACGATGTTACGTAACGGTTGTGGCCGCTTTTTAAAACCTTGTATGTTGTAATGTTAATAGATGTGTGATTGAATGAGTACATTATCAAACTACATTTTTTTTACCCATTAAATTAAAGTTCAACGGTGATAATTTGTACAATTGTCTATAAATTGGACAACATGAATAAAAATTTGAAAATTTAAAAATTAAATAGATGAAATTGGTGATAGTTTACAAATGAAATAGAAAATTTTGTAATAATTTTAAAAGTAAAAGTGAAATAAACATTATTTTATAGAAGGCGCCATTGAATTACAGTAAGTAGAAAAAAAGAAGTGGCACTTGGGGTTTTGAATTTGGTCCACACGATTGTCCAACGGTGAGGAAAGGTAAAATAGACGATAGAGACACGACCGCGTAGTTGACTTGGTAAGACTTGAGATTGTAGGGTGAGCTAAAAAAAAAAAATGTTGTTTTCATTTGTCATGTTTAAATGAACAAAAAAATAAAACATGTAAGAAATTAATATAAGTGAGATTTTTTTATTATTATTTGTTTTGAAGGGGCAATATGTTATAACTAATTAACTTGTTTCTTACCAAATATATTGTCTTTAGTGAAAAATAAAATAAACTAGTAAGATAATTTTTTTGTCATCATTTTTTATCGTTTCTCACCATATTTTACTCAACTTACAAACTGCACACAAAAAAAAGAAAAAAAGAAAAAGGAAGTTATATTTCTTATCATTTTTCACCAAATTACTCATATAAACAGAGTGTAATTCTTTGATTTAATTCTTGATCATGCCAGGCTCTTGCTCTTTGTCTGATGAAAAGTAGTGCATTTCATTAATTCACGTCTAATCTAACTAGGATTTATAGATGTCTAATCTAAACTTAAAAAGGTATTATGTGTCCTGTGTAACAAAAATATACTAACAGTAAATCACAAATATATTTTTTGAAATTTATGTAAAATATGAATTGTCTTTTATAATTTTTAAAATTGTATCTCAATTCTTTAAGTTTTTAATTATATAACAAATGATTTTTTTTATATTAATAAATTATCAAATCAATTAACAGTTTTTAATAATATTATAAATATATTTTAATTAATAATTTAAATAATTTTATTATTATATAGAACAATAGTTATGAATTTTATTTTATTTTATTTTATTAATTCTATTTACTAAAAAATTATAATAAGAGAGTATTTATAATTTTTTAAATTATAAAGAGTAAATTGTATTTTAAATAAATTAATAATAAAATAAAATAAATAAGGGATAAAAGAGAGTGAAAGAGGAAAGGAGGAAGGAGAATAGCCAACAGTGTGAACGAGAGAAAAAATAAATTTAAAAAGATGACGAGTCAAGATTTTTCCGTGTAATTGGGTCCTAGATTTATGGAAAAATGTGTTGTGGCCCTAAAAACTGTGGCCCTAATGACCCTAATTTTCTGTTTGGGTAAGTTTGTTTTTTTTTTCTTTTTTTTTTTTTACCTGATATGAAAATTAGGGCCATTAAGACCATTAATTTTTAAGCTACCAATCAAAGCCCTAGATTTATGTGTGCGCGTTTGGCGTACCAAGATCATAATTGTGTGTTATAATAGAAAGGGTTAAAAGTAAAATTTAAAAATGTATTCAGAATTTATTAATTTAAGGTGTGTATAAAAAATATATAAATAATAAACAAATAATATAAATAGTGCAGTAAACCTCACCCCACGAGTGTGTTCTCCCTCATTCCTCCCTCCATCTCAATTCCTCCTTCCTTTGATGCTTAAGTGACTTGCTACCGCTTGGCAATGTTACTAACTTACATATCTAGGCATTATTTAACATAAACTAAATAAGTGTATATATTTAGGTTATATTATCTTTTTATTTTTTTGTATATTTAAAAAAAAAAATATATATATATATATATTTATTTAGATCATCTCAAATAAATCCTTTATTCTCCTCTTAACAGTTCCATTGCAGTAACATTATGTCCATCATCAACAAAGCTAACAAACATCTGACACTAACTTGTGTGTTAGTGAGTCCGGTGTGGAGTAAATACTGTCATTAAAAAAAGGTAAATTAAAAATATATTATTTGACATTTATTTAAATTATAAATTATTTTTGTAATTTGAAAAATTACAAATATGTCTTATAAGAATTTTTTATTTAATAGAATTAACTAAAAAAATAAAATTTCAATTGCTCTCTTATACAATAATAAAATTATCTAAATTATTAATTAAAATATATTTCTAATATCATTCAAATATGTTAATTGACTTGATAATTTATTGATAAAATAAGTAATTTGTTATGAAATTATAAACTTTAAAATGTATGATATAATTTCTAAAATTATAAGAAATAATTTACATTTTAAACAAATTTTAACAAGTATATTTATAATTTGTCCTTAAAAAATTATACTGTAACACCCTCAAAATAATAACATTAGAACCCATCAATTTAGGCATGCGTTGATATAAAAGATAAATATTCTTCTATTCATCATAGTAATTCTTATAACAGTATTACATGTTAACAACAAAAGCGAATGCCCTATGAGCTTACAGTTTTCCAAGTTAACACTTGGTTGCACAAAAGAAGAGTATTAATTCTATACAAAAGAAGCCCTTGGCTTGATATACATGTAATACAAACAAAATAAACAAAAAGAGTTTTCAACTCTTATCATCATCCAAGCTATGTCCTTGGAGGGGGCATGCTACCTGTACCTGAAAATAATGTCCCATATAGGGTGAGCCAACGCCCAGTAGAGATATGCTAAACACAGTATGAGCAATAACTAAAACATTAGCAATTGATAAATGTTTAATTCCCATAAATCAATTCATAATCCATTTCTATTACATGACCACTATGTCCATGTTTCCTTTCATTTTCCATTTTTTTTTTCAACTTTGAATTTGAAAACAAGGCTCAACACCTAGCCAAATAACTTAATGAGATCTAGACTCATCTTTAAGCACTTTCGAAATTCATGGTGGATACACATTTTAATGCTATATCGATAACACATAGACTACTTCCATACTTTACGAAAGATACACATTTCGGCTCTGTATCAACATAACATAGAATCACTTCTCTACTTCACAATTGATAGCGATATACATTTTAGTGCTATATCAAATCAATTCGAACACTTCCATAATCAACACTTGATACACATTGTAGTGTTATATCAATGTCACACAAAAATCCGGTTTAAAGGTCCATCCCCTATCTTCCCCTAAATCGTGGAGTACATCCCCTATCTCCTCCCACACAACACATGTATATAAACATAGATCATATACAATCAGTCAATACATAAAGTTAATGTATTATTCCAGTCGCTATATTCGATAGCATACTCAATCGATTAGTTTTAGTTTGCCTAATCATCATGCATTTTCTACAACAATCAAAATTACCCTCCACCGGAAGCCTAAGCAATTATTTCTAAACAGATAATAAAAGCTCCAACAGATAAATTATCAATGTTTTCAAAGTGTGCGATTAACAAATTCAACTCCACCATCCCACAATATAATGAATCAATTTCATTATTTCCAACTAAATTCCATAAATCCACAACTTTTTTCAAATTAATTATACCAATTAATTTATTAAACAAATTAGGGTTTTCTACCCCTTTTTCCAATATTGACCCAATGGTCTAAATATCAACAACCAACAACAGTACCATTATTTTGAAACCCAAAATACACATTTTAGAATCAAAATAACAAAACTCCCTTTTAACATTTGGAAACCCTAAGTCTCAAAATTACCCAACTTCAACACTTTATCAAAACAACCAAAAATCTATGTCAAAGACCATAAGAGTGAGTATGAATCCCTACCTCAAAAGTTGACACCCAACGAAAAAGATGAAGAAAATGAAAATGCTCCAAATCCCGAGATTCTTGGATCAAAAGATAGCCCTCGACGATCAACAACTTTTTTGTAAAAGCCAAAGGGTAGGAAATCACTCTAGCTAGATCAATCCTAAGAGAGAAATTAGGTTTTAGAGTGAGGTGCTCTCTGTAGCACGTCCGCGGGGGACCTCGGCTACAGTTCGGACTCCCTTTGTGTCGCGGTTCTAAATCTGAACCAAAGAGTCCAAATCCGGCAAATCGTTTTGAAGAAAAAACAGATTTTGAAAAGTAGTGCCAAACATGGACTGCTTTGCCAGATTACAGAGTCGCCACCTAAATATTTTAAAATGGGAAATTTAGGAAACCCTGACTCGGTGCCGAAGGCCACGTGTCCGTCATCACCAAAGTGGTCTTGGCTCGGGAGCTTGGGTATGATCGGGGAAGGTCAGCTATGAGCACCCCCTTTCGCCCGGTCCGAAGACCGGCCTCTACTAACCATGATATCCGATTTTGAAAACTTTACATGTTCTTATTCCGGTTATTAACCTAGAATTACTATGTGATGCGCACAACACAAAAGTATAGACTAGATCGCCTAACTTGGAAATAAACATTGCATATCCGTTTTATCTCGAAAAACGTGTTGTTTTCTTTTGCTACTCGCAAGTAGGCTAAAATACGGATTTCAATGAGTTGTTCCAACTCAGGCAATCCAACCTTCACCCGCAGGCATTCAAGCAATTTATAACACATAAGCATTTAGCCGCATGGCAAGCATACTGTCATGGCAACATTCACACACTTGTGGTATGCTAAAGCGTAAAAACTTACATTGTACTCCGTGCCCAAAACAATAAACTAGTTAGCAAACATGCGTGACCTAGTTCATGTTAAGTGGCTAATGCAACGCAGGCATAGATGCAATTTAGAGTAGGCTCGGCTAACCCTAAACATGGCATGTGAAATGCGCGAGTAGCACGTATTCAAATTGGAGTTGAAAATTGCTATGCAGTTTGTATGATGTACCGAGCCCGGTGCATGTAAACAAATGCATGGATGCACGCATGCATTGCATAAGGTATGCTAAAATAAGTATGCCCTAATCTACCATCGAAAGCGGGTAAATAAAAGGGAGAAAGAAATGGGGATTGGAAGACATACACACCACTCACACACACTTATTACAGATTCGCCCTCGCTCGGAGGGACCAAAATAATAATACAGTCCGAATAATAAACGAATAAATAATTAACTACGCGAGCTAATTAATTATTACAAATCAACCAAATTAATTAAATAACATAATTAATCTAATTAAACAGTAAATCGCCTCGGGATGAGGGCCAAATGCAACGCGCGCTCGGGACTGGCTCGGAACCGCACTGCCATGCACGGATTGCCTCTGTTTTCCCTACTTCCTTCCTCTGAAAATTGCCAAAGTCCCAGGAGTGCCTCTCAGGGCACTGGGGATCACCACCGGCTGAGGAGATTAGCCACCGGCTGAAGGAGGAGGCCACCGGCACAAAATAAAGCCATCGGCTGTTGATTTACTGCCGGTCGGCACTAAATACTGCCGGCCGGCACTGAATGCCTGCAGAACCTGCAACTCACAGCAGCAGAGGACAACAACATGCATGGCAATGTGATTCAAGGTATTTATGCACTATACACATCCCTTATCATGTTATTGACTCAAAAGGGCATGTGCCTCGATTCCCGGGCCACCAATCGCGCATTTCCATGCGTAATGGCCCAAAGAACCGAGTGTGCAACTTTGATGTCAAATGCGCGCAAACCAAACAAACAAACAAGGGTGTTAAACCTTTATCATACTTCACTTCAAGAGGCCTAACATGCATACCAATGTGATGCACTCTTAGACATGGTAACTAGCATGCAATATGGCAATACAATGCAAACCTAAGTAAGCACACAAGGCAAGCATGCAAACCACATGGAGGATGGACTTAGACATGATCTAGGCAGCTCCAAAAAGGCCCAAAATCAGTGGCCAAATGCTAAGTTATGGGGGGCCAAACACACATGCACACACACACATGTTAAGGTGCCAACACTTAAGCATAACAAACAACATTCAAGCACACTTGAAATGAGTTGAGCATGGACAATTGACATGCATGTAAAGCTCTGAAAATCACACAAAACATGATGCCAAATCATGCAACAAAGCAAGCCAAGTATGCAACAATAGGTCCAAATACTTGAAGCAAGCCATGGAGGCTTATACTAAGGTCAAGTCCACCAAGCCTCACAAGGCCAAGGGGACTCAAAACAGGTCACAAGCAGACTTAAACAAAGCCTAAGGAGCACCTAGATGGCATCTAAGAGGCTCAAGCACAAAGGCACGCAGTCATGACCAAAACATGGAGCATTTAACACATGCTTTTAAAGCATTAAAGAGGCCACTAAGGCGAGCATATAAGCACATCATAAGGTCTGAAATAGCATGCTAGGGGGTTCCAAACCATTGAAAAGATGGAATCAATGCATACTACACATGCACCTACTTGAAGCATGCAAGCTACAATGCAAAGGGGCTATATTAAACATGCTATGGTTGACTCAAACAACATGAGACAGACCTTGAACATGGAAATATAAGCATAAAAGTTTCACAAATGTAGGCCTAAAACATGCTAGAAACTAAGGCACACGACCTAGGCATGTTAAGGCATCAAAGGGCATTACAAGGCAACTATGCTAAGCATGCATAAGAAACCCATAACCAACTTAAAATCATGTTATAACATCACAATATAAGCATGAAAAATAAGTCAAACATGCTCAACACACACTCAAGCATGGTGCTCCATAAGGAAGCAAAACTTGTCCTTTTCAAGGACATCAAGGAGAGGGGGTGGCCCTCTCCTTTTGGAGACTTTATGGCACCATCTCCACCATTGAAATCCCTCAAGATTTCAGTGGTGGAGAGGCCCAAGCATCAAAGTCTCGGAGCTCTCACAAAATGACCTAAAATGGGCCCTTTTCAAGGCCTAAAGGGGGTCAAACTTCCCCAAAGTGCAAAACACTCTTGATAAACAATAAAGAGGGTTAAAAATCAGAACTTTTATGTGTTATAAACTAAGAACAAAAACAGCTCTAAGCTAGGCAAAAATGGAATGCAAAAATGGGGTAAATAAAGCAAGTTTCTTACCCTTGAAGCTTTTCTTCACAAATGTTGAAGTTGTTGGTTCCTTGAGCTCTAAACCAGTCAAGAACACTAAAAACAAGCCCTTGGACCCTCAACAACCAAAGGAAGGTGAAACACTAGGTGCTTGTGTGTAATAGTATGAACTAAAGCACCTAGTGTACAAAATAAGCAAGGAAAAGAGAGATAGGATAGATATAGGATTTCTAACCTAAAACCAGAGCTTCTCCCTCTCCTAAAATGTCTAACCCTCCAAAAATTCTAACTCTTGAGCCAAGAGGAGAGCCTTCTCTTGTATAGGCACCAAAAGCTTACAAGTTAAGGCATCCAAGGGCTCATCCCTCCATACACATGGAGGGGAAACAAAAGGCATACAGCTGTCTGAAAATATCTTAGAAAGCAGCTGTAAAGTGGTCGGCAGGGCAAAATGGTAATTTTGCCAAAATGAGTGCCGACCGGCACAAAATAGTGCTGACCGGCACAATATAGTGCCGGTGGCAACACCAGCCAGCCGGTGGCCTCTAGTCACAGCCGGTGGTATGTGGGGATGCCTCAGAAGGCATTCCCTGCCCCTCAAAGGCAAAGCACAAGTGTTTGGTGCAAAACCAGACACAAAACGGTCAAGTTCGGAGGTCCTGAGGCAGGGCGCGTAGCCGAGAACTCCGGGAACTCCAAACAAACACAAACATGGATAATCACCGAGTGTTCAAGCGGTGACGTCCAAGTCTTGAGAACGGTCAAAAATGGGGTGTCTATAGTTGCCCCTCTTTGACAGAACTCGAAAGTCATAAGCATGACGGGAGTGAATGTCAAAGTCCAGAGACGACCCATTTTTGACAAGGCCGAAGACTTGGACAAACATGCAAAACAAAACAAGGTATGCGCCCGAAGGCAGGGGCAAAATGCAAGACAATGCAAGAAGCCGAGCATAACTTATGATGATGCAAAGAAAGCTGTAATGAAGCACACATGCAACAGTTATAAGCTAGCATACGCCAATCTACACTACAATGCAGAAAGGATGTAAGAGAATTATGTAATTCTCAAAATGTGTCACTCGGAGGATACAACACCTGTGCGGCCCGTCCGGTTGCGCCGGCCTCAAATGAGCCGTACATACAATATCGTGCCTGCAAAGAAAGTAAACTTAACAGGTACAATATTGTTAGCCATATGCATGGCAATGCGAAATGCAAAATGAAATGCAATATATACAAAAACGATGTATGAATAATGCAAATGACAATGCAATGCAATTGAAACTATGCAAACTATATGCAAAGCAATTGAATCATGATTCAATCATGAGCGGTTCGAAACCACACATATGTCAAGTAGATTGATGGAAGTAACAAGTCCGTCTCCCATAGAACGATGTCTGATCTATGAGTACTTCGCACGGACACAAGAACAAGTATTGGGTGGAATGACATAAGTGGGGAAACGACCCGCTGGGGAGAGAATAATGATCCTAATGCTGGATGCAACAATTATACTACAATGTAATATGCGATTATGGCGCGCGGGCTAAACCGTATCTTGCTTAGGAAAGGCATGCACGCATACAAGCCATGTCTAACACAGAAAAGGGTGCCGCAACCTCAAACCAACACACCAGCGTGGAGTAGGCGCGATACACAAGCAGAACTATGCTTTGACATGAAAAGTATAGGCACATACCAGACCAAGCTCAACAAGGAAAGGTGCAAGCCATAGATGGAAGGGATGCAGTGGATGCATGCAACTGAATAGATACAATGGATATGGCACGCGGGCCAAACCGTATCTCGCCTAGGAAAGGCATGCACGCATACAAACCATGTCTAACACAGAAAAGGGTGCCGCAACCTCAAACCAACATACCAGCGTGGAATAGGCGCGATACACAAGCAGAACTGTGCTTCAACATGAAAAGTAAGGGCACATACCAGACCAAGCTTAACAAGGAAAGGCGCAAGCCATAGATGGAAGATGATGCAATGGATGCATGCAACTATGATGCAATGGAAATGGATATTTACAGAAAATGCATGACATATGCACTATACTACAATGATGATGCATGACATATGCATGTTTTTTTTGTTTTGGATTTTTTTTTTGAAATGCATGACGTATGACATATGCAATAGTATGATGCATGAAATGCATGTGTTTTTTTGTTTTTTTGAAATGCATGATGTATGACATATGCAATAGTATGATGCATGACAAATGCAGTATGATGCAATGGCTGCGATTTGCAGTTTTCCCTATTCTCCCAACGGAGCGATACACTAGGTTGGTTTAGTATCCAGAATTGAGACGTAAACACGCCGCCTCAATCTATGGGGCTTCCATACAGATTTCAAGCCGAGGGTACACCCCCTGGGTATTTAAACCAGACTTTAGTCTCGGAAATTCCGAACCTTTACGTTCTAGGCATAAGCCATTCAAACTCTAGTCTTTACCGTCCCCATCGGTCTCCTAGGAACTCACCGCAAACACAAACAGGTGGCTTTACCAGACCACCGGAAGTCGTTCGGGCACGACAAACACCTAAGGAAATGCACCTTCAGAGGATTTAAGGTCTCCTAGACCGGGATGCAAATGTAGTGAAGGTTTCGCACCCTTCAAGGATTTAAGGTCTCCTAGACCGTGCGTGTTTGAGATCTCGCCAGACCCCGGGGGGCAACTGATGAGACGCGCAAAACAACGCTCTGGGATGCATGCCAAATGCAATGAGGTGCACACCTTAATGCACCGAAGGTCTTGCACCTCCCGAGGATTTAAGGTCTCCTAGACCGTGCGTGTTTAAGGTCTCGCCAGACCATGATGGGGCAACTGTTACACAACACTTAAGTGCAGTGCAAACGGGGCGAATGAGACGTGCGTGTCTCAAAAGATGGAAAATGAAATGCAAAACGAGGCACACGTACCTCGAGATGCAATGAAATGCAAAATGAAATGCAAAACGAGGCACACGTACCTCGAGATGCAATGAAATGCAAAATGAGGCACGCATACCTCATTTGATGGAAAATGAAATGCAAAACGAAATGCAAAACGAGGCACACGTACCTCGAGATGCAATGAAATGCAAAATGAGGCACGCATACCTCATTTGATGGAAAATGAAATGCAAAACGAGGCACACGTACCTCGAGATGCAATGGGGGTGCGCCAAACGGCGCGATGCGTTAGACAACGCGAGTGCACAAAATAGTGCGATCGAATGCATGCCAAATGCAATGTAATGCGCAAGATAGCGCGATGCATTAGACAACGCGAGTGCACAAAATAGTGCGATTGAATGCATGCCAAATGCAATGTAATGAGCAAGATAGCGCGATGCGTTAGACAACGCGAGTGCACAAAATAGTGCGATTGAATGCATGCCAAATGCAATGTAATGCGCAAGATAGCGCGATGCGTTAGACAACGCGAGTGCACAAAATAGTGCGATTGAGTGCATGCCAAATGCAATGTAATGCGCAAGATAGCGCGATGCGTTAGACAACGCGAGTGCACAAAATAGTGCGATTGAATGCATGCCAAATGCAATGTAATGCACAAGATAGCGCGATGCGTTAGACAACGCGAGTGATGTACGCAAAGCACACGGGGCAACTTTTGAATTTTATAAAAGACAAAAGGATACGAAAAGGATATAGTCTTTGCTTGAATTTGAGTGTCACGCACAGTAGACACGGTCCGAAGTCGAAACGGAGGCCGGTTGAACATCGAGGATGCACTTTCTTGCACTTTCTTGAGCTATGAAGACCCAAAACTCCTCAATTTGCCTAAACAGGGCCTTGGGAACACCACCGGCTGGGTGGGGAGGTCACCGGCTACCACCGGCTGCCTAAACTCATTAACTGGCACAATAATGTGCCGACCGGCACAAAATAGTGCCGACCGGCCAAAAGTCGCTGATCGGGGCCAGTTTCGGCAATTCACTCCGGGTCTTTTAAAATAGGGCTTGAAACCCTATTCTAATCACTTTCCCTCCGCCGAAATCTCTCTCTATCTCTCTAGAGCTTTGTTCTCTCATCTTTCGCTCATTTCTTCGAGTTTTAGGCTTGATTTCGTCGTTTGATTCGCGATTTTCTTCGTGTTTCGGACATTTCCACCCGATTGAAATCTCATTTCGGTGTTCCCTTTGCTATTTCCGCCTTTTCGGGACTTGTTCCCTTCGATTTTCTCTACATTTCCGTATATTCTCATCTTCCGACCTTCCCGGCCATTTCCGGCCCTCTCGGGGTTGACTTTTTCGGTTGACCTTTCATATTCCGACCCGGTTTTCCTTTTCCGGCTATTTTCTCGCTACCACTACCATGGCCGATGATGTTCCACGTGTCGGGACTCCCCCGGATCACGAGATGGATCCCGGGGTTGAGCTCCTCCCGTTGAGCGAGCGACCATTCGACCCGGCGACCTATCGCCCGGCCATTCACGTACTGCCGCCAGATGGACTCCGCCACTTCCGCGGTTTCGACAGGGCTCTGGACCCGGAGCTTCTTCTACGCGAGCCGACCTCGCACCTATCTTTCGGCGCTTCCGAGGTAACCCTTTTCTCTGCTTTACTTTCTGCAATGTAGAACTGTAAACTGTCAACTGCCATAGCTGATTACAACCTTTAATTGCTTAGCTCTAATACACCGTACTGTAGTTGATTGTAGACAACTTCACAACTAATATTTGCTTAGGACCGACACACATGCACACACACTGCACCAGCCTCAATCACCCAAACACGGCACACCGCATTTCACTGCAAACTCACCGATATCCGGTACTCGTTTGAATCTGAAAACTCGCACGCATGCTAGATTTACACTGATCCTCACAGGAGCACTGACATGTCACAGGCCGTAGTCCACCTACTGGTACACTAAAACCTGACATTTGCTTGCATCTGAGAAACGTACACACGTGCACCATGCTTACACTGCGCCACTCAAAAACACACTGACGCATCACATATTATAGTTTACTGTAGGCACACCAGCACCCGATTTCTGTTTGAATCTGAAAATCTGCACACATGCTAGATTTGTATCGACTTTAACATGTTTCCTCAGAACTGTACATCTCATATTGCTTTGCAACCATTTGTTTGTAAATAGGGAGATTCCCATACCATCCGCGGGTATGGGAATGTTTCGGCTCGAGATTGGTACTCAGAGCTTCCGGAGGCAGTCCGACACATCGTAGACGAGGCGGGCTTCGGTTCCTTCTGCAGGGGCCTGACCCGACTCACTACCTGTAGGCCTCTTTTAGCTGCTTTGGCGGAGAGGTGGTGGGACACCACCGATTCATTTCATCTATCGGCAGCGGGAGACATGACGATAACTCCCTACGACTTCTCGGTGCTCACCGGCATCGGGGTAGGGGGTGATCCGATCCCCTTTGACACTGACATGGATGAGTGGACCGCCGCTCAGATCCACTTACTTGGCGTGGTTCCGCCTCTTGCACGTCTAGGCTTCGTCTGCTATTCTTGGTTCGAGGTGCAGTTCAGGGTGCAGCCTCTTCTCGTCGACGCGGCTCCGATGACCGAGGTGGCCGTGGAGCAGTATGCACGCGGCTTCTTGATGTTCTTGCTGGGGACTACACTATTCGCCGACCGGGCGAACACCGTGCCTCTCTGCCTACTTAGCGCACTGGTGGACGTCCGGGACATCTTGCGCTATGACTGGGGTGGCGCGGCTCTGGCCACTCTCTACGGCTATATGAGCTCGGTTTCCCGCGGCAGCGGACAGTTGCTCGGGGGTTACTGGCGAGCTTGGGAGGTACGTCTTCTTCTTTGCTTTTCATTTTTGTTTTGTACTTTCTGTACTCTGCACACCGCACACACTGTAGTTTGCTTTACACTTGCTGTATACTGTACACACGGCACACACATACTCCTGCTTTACACTGACTGTACACTGTTCACACTGTGCACTCTGTTCAATACACTGTACAGCACACGGCTCTGCTATTTCTGCTTTACTTTGTATTCTGCTCTTTCTGATAAATGTTCTGACATCTGTCTTGCAGTTGTGGGTCTATGCCTACTTTCCCAGGCTAGAGCCAGTACCGGAGACGGAGACTCCTCTGGTCGTCCCCTTCTCACGCCGCTACGACGGGAGGTGCACACGGCGGCCTCGGGAGACTTTCAGCTTCTTCCGTCGCTACTTTGACACCATCACCTCCGCCGAGGTATGTTTTACTTACATTTCATTTAAGCTTCACTTTTTCCCTGTATATTTGCAATACCAGTAGGTAGTAAACTGTATTTTCAATTTCAGATCACCTGGCAACCTTGGGCTCCTCTGCCAGTGATAGTGTGGGATCGGTTTGCCGGCGCGATCGAGACCTCGCGTTACCGGATTTTGCTGGAGGCCCGGTCTGTCGGGCTTGGTACCTGGGTGAGCGCTTCTTGCGTCAAACCTCAGGGTTACCTGAGCAGATAGTCCCGGAGCATCCTCCTGAGCATATGAGGGACACCGAGCGTTTCACCGCTGAGCAGATGGTGGACTACACCATCGGTTGGGAGGCAGCCGGCTTCAGGGGCGAGGGCGACTACTCAGAGTACGTCCGGACCTTCATCATGCGGCCTCTGAGCGGTGGTCGCCGAGCTGAGCCAGAGAGACCTGCGGCGCCGGCGGCTAGGGCAGAGGCGGGAGCAGGAGCGGGATCATCACAGAGAGCTCGAGCTCGTGGCAGGAGGGGAGTGCAGAGGGGACGAGGGACGGGCTGGCCCGCTCTGCCTACCGCGCTGACGTACAAGGGGCAGAGTAGGGAGACCTACCAGATCCCTTTTGTTCCTCCCCCAGCTGGTCATGAGTTTGTCGGCATTCCTGACTTGCCTTCGGTATGTACCACTTTATTTCTACATCTTGCATTGTCATTTCAGTTCAGTTCATTCGATATTCCACAGAATACTGATGCATCTAATACTTTTGCAGGCTTCCTCTGAGTACACCCGGTAGTCATTGGAGCTGAATGCCTCAATGGCGGGGATGCTGCAGCGGACCTTTGAGTTCTTAGCCTTCTACGGCCTTCCGGTATGAGTCCTTTGACATAGTTTCAAACTATATACAAACTGCTTCGCATAGTCTGATGCACGACACAACATTTGATAAACTGTTCACGGCACTTGGCACACTGTACTCATACACTGGATTCTGCATTGATAGACTGCTCACGGCATTCTCACACTATACTTATACACTGCATTCTGCACTGGTAGACTGCTCACGACATTCTCATACTGTACTTATACACTGCATTCTGCACTGGTAGACTGCTTACGGCATTCTCATACTGTACTTATACACTGCATTCTGCACTGATAAATTGCTTCATGTATACTGATGCATTTGCTTTTTGTACTTTTCAACCTCCCTTCCCGACTCCTCCTGTGGGTGGCGGCGCTCCATCTGGACCTCCCATTTCTACTCGGGATGGCAGGATATTCCCCCGCACCAGAGGGGGGCGTGGCTATGTGGGGAGCAGCTCACAGGCTCCAGTTGCAAGGGATGGCGAGTCGGAGGCGGAGGCCTCTGAGGAGGAGGCCGGGGGCAGCTCGGGCTCGGGCTCCGACAGCGACACTTCTGACGATGCTCCTGTGCTTCTGCCCAGGAAGAGGGCGAGGGTGGATCCCTCGGCGCGAGGCCATTGATGATGATTACAGACTTCTGCTGTTTTTCTTTTATTTTCTTTTCTTGTACTTTTCTCTTTTTGGTAGATAGAGTACTATGTACTGCCGCAGGCAGATTTTTGCTTTTCTCAAACTTATGTACTTGAAAAGATTATGAAATGGAACAAACTTTTTATGTAAAAAAGAATGTTACATTTGTCTATATCTGCATATTTCATACTTTGCACTGCATTGCATCATATTACACCTCAAATGTAAATGATATTGATCTGTTGTCTGACATTTGAACACTCGCACTGTAATAATCAGATGACCAACCAACCAAGCAGCAAAACAATTCATACAAACCACTGCTCAACACTGGGTTCACAGCCCATACTCTGCTAGGGACTAATCTGTTGGGGATTGATCTGTTCGCAACCCATAACACAACATTTGGTTTATTCTGCACACAGCAAACTCTGAACAAATAGCCCCAATCTGACGAGACGGATCACAAAACTGGCACGGTTGCAGTTGAAACACACTCGGATGTCTCAAATTTTCCCTTGCCTTCTCTCACTTTGCATGGATATAGAGAATGGCACAGCATTCTGAGCACGAGCGATTACCTTTTGGAAGAGGATGGGTTTTCGACCAGGGTATCGAGTCTGACACAGAACACGGCGAGCCAGACTCAAACAAAGAAACAAAAGGCGCACGACCTAACACAACGAGACACACTTGGAAAAGACTCAAGGCGAAAATTGAGACTGACAAATCAAAAGACACGACACACAGACATGTTCACAAAAAGACCTCGAATCTCGAGGAGCCAAATTTTCTGGGTATTATTCCCGCCCTTTCTGATTTGTGATACTCACATCACTCGGCCCTCAGGCTCATTTCTCTCTCAAAGCCCTTTTCTTCACTTTTCTCTCAACTTACTCCTCTCTATTCTTTATTCTCTCATTTTTCAATCCCTTCCCGGGGTGAATGACAGATGAATAGGAAGTCGTGGGTTCACGCCCAATACAGCTAGCTCGCAGCCATTTCTTCTGATAGATAAAGTGCCTCTCGGGTAAGCGCGTTGGCGACAAGGGGGAAGACGGGACATCCGACTCAACTGTACCCCTAGTTCGTCCTTTTGACCATTTTTGTTGCTTTCTAAAACAGTTTTGATCAAAAATGAGAGTTGGATGGGCACACTTATTCAATTTTTGATTTGAAAATCATGCGAATCAGGCTGTGAGCACTGCAAATTCTCCTTTTGGGTCCAAACATGGTCCAATTTTGAAAATGAAACAGTTTTCGAGAAAATAAGTCAACTTCAGTGAAAATTTTCAAAAACTATTTTTGCAAACAGCCAATGCTTGAACGAGCGCGGAACTTACCCTTGAGGTACGCAACCTCGGATCGGAGGTAATGGAAAATTGCCCCTGGCTTAAAGGGGGATGAGGCAACGGAAAGTTGCCCCTGGTTTGGACGGTGACTCAGGGCGACTTATGACAATGCATGGCAACGGAAAGTTGCCCCTTGTTTGGATGATGCCGCGGCATTTTTGTGAGTCAGTCCTCATTGATGACGGTTGGACCCCCGGATGCGGAGGAGTCGAAGACGGTTTGAATCAATATGTGGACACAGTCACCTGGAAGGTGTTGGTGGTTTGGCTTCAAGAGGAAGTTAATCACGTAGTTCCGGGTTGCTGCAATCGGGACATTGGATTCGGAGAGGGCAAAAGTGATCAAAACCATGACATGGACTGAGACGCTATGGAAGCGTTAGGGGCTGGACTTCAGGATGAAGTTGCCTACGTATCCCAAACATGGGAATCAAGCCTTACGTAGTTCCGGTTAAGGTACACTCGGGTATTTTAACCTTCACTGTTTAGGCTCTAATTTTTGCCAAGGCGCCTGTTGCAGGTTTTCGACCTTGCGAGCTTTGTTTTTCTTTTCTTCTTTCTCTTTTTTTTTTCTTTTGCATTTTTTCTTTTCTTTTCTTTTTGCATTTTTTTTGTATCTTTGCATTTTTGCTCTTTTTTCCTTTTTCTCATTCTTTTCTTTGCTCTAACTTTTGCCTGGGTCGCCCTTCCGGGTTTTCGGCCCAGCGAGCCTCTCAAAGGGTAAAAGTGTAGCAAGCCCATGCCAAATGGTTTTGAGATTGAAGCCCCTCCACATCCAGGAGAACGATTGTTGTGTTGATTTGCAGGGAAGTCCATCACGGTTGCTTCTCGAGCTTTGCTTGGTGGAATCTGATCTCCTTGATCTAACTTTAACGTTGATGCCTCTTGTTCGAGGGCTGCTTCAAATTGGGCCACACAGGCGTTTCATGGCACTGAATGTTTTGCACAGATTCCAGTTTGCAATAGATAGATCAAATCTCGAGACTGGGAGCGATCCTGGGCTGCACAAACTCAAGAGCGGTTCCACACCGGTCTTCGCAAGACTGCGCAAAATATATATATATTTTTTGGAAATTTTTTTTTTTTAAGAAAGCGACGAATCGCTCGCTTTGAAGATAGTGTGGAACCAGTCTGGATCGAACCAGGATCCTTCTCAGTACTCATGCTGACAAGCATGATTCCATTCATTAAAAGCTTAGCATACCTTTCTTTCTCTCAGATTGATCAAAATTTTTGCAAAAACCCGAGAAATTCCTTCCTCTTCGTTTTTATCACCGCGGTGTTAAAAGAAAGGGGTTTTATGGAAAACTTAGGTCATTGTGACGATGTTCAAGGCACTAGAGAGTAGACGGAATGCACTGTCGTTTCATCCGAATTCTCTGGCACGGCTAGCTCAAATAGCAACAAGTACGGAACGCAGTAGCCACAGCTGTTTCATTCAGATTTGTTGGTGTAACTGGCTTTTTGGCAGCAAACAGGTTCAAAAAGCAAAAGTAAATAATTACAAGGCAAAACGGTGTCCGAGGCAACAACCCCGAAATCAGCTGGTATACTATACAAGAGGGACTGACTCGTTACAACAAGACAGACCCTGTAAGCAAAAGACTGCCTTAGTACAGGGAGACAGACTCAAAAACAAAACAAAAGACTGACTCGACACCCAAGTCAGGATTTACCAAACTAGCATTGGCAGGTGCTCAAAAATGCGTGCCAAACGCCGTATCAAAAAAAAAAAATGTACGAGACATTGCCCGCAGGCGGTTGAATCCCAATTACATACTTGCAGTATTGGTGTCATCAAAATCCAACAACTGAGTGGTGACGGACTTTGTTGAGGTGGGGGGGAGGATAACTTCGTTATCGATCAAATCTTGTACCTCATGCCGAAGGCGGAAACAATTGTCAGTGGCATGGCCAGTCTGCTGATGGTACGCACAGTACAGGGAAGCATCATGTGTGGCCGGGAGATTCTTCGGGAGCGGCTGAGGCTCCAGGGGCTTAAGGTGTCCCTTATCAGCGAGGATTTGTAATGCCTTGGACAATGGCATATAGAGAGCATGAAAGACCCTGCGCCCTCGGGGCAGGTATTTTGGAGTCTGAGCACTCTTGCTAGATGCGCTAGCGAACGGATCAGTAGGTGCGGCCTTGGGTTTCTGATCCTTTCCGGATGCAAGGCTGGGAGGGGGGAGAACTGTCCTGGCATGACGGGGCCTATCCCGATTCTCTGATTGACTGGAACTGCCCTCAGGCAAAATGGGGAAAGCATCCTCCACAGTTTTTGTCGTGACTGCGGATATCTGTTGCTTATTCATTCCCCCGGCTTTCAAAGCCTCTACTGCCCACAGCAGTTGTTCCACGGGGTCGGCATCTGCCTTCACTTTGTCTTTGCCTCTGGCCTCAGCCTGATGAGAGGTTTGGGTTGGTACTCGTACATCACTGTTGTGGGTGGAGGTCATCTCCGACTGATTGAGCTCGATCACAATCCGCCTCAGTAGCGGGGGCTCTTGGGGTTCGAAATTTCTGGCATACGGTGCAACCGGTGGCGAAGTTGACATTCCGTAAGCGAGATCCGCCACGGACCTCTGGAGATCACCTATCATCCCCATTAACTCGAATGTAGTGGGCTCGCGGGCCTGATAGAACTGGGGGGTCCAGATTGGGTGTGCAGCGGGCGACTTGGGAGGATGCGGCATATCAACGCCGGTCTCACCCTATAGGGTAATCCCTTGATCTAGTGCGGCTGTCATAACCACTATTTCTTCCGAACTTTGCGTCATCCCTTGTTCTGCCCTAGCAAAGGGGAAATACTGACTATTCTGTATCAACTTTCTGAACTCTCTGAACTGAAAGGAAAAACGGATAGCATTTCAGCCCAAAACAGATCAAACACAGGCGTAGTCAATCAACTGATCTCTACTACTGATAACTGTTCCCCAAAATCACTGCCCCAAATCTGAATCTGATACCCGCAAATATAACTGATTCCCAGAATACTGATACTGGTGCCCGCAGGCCGGATACCCAGACTCGCAAACTGGTATATGCGTTCCCTGTAGAGATACACTCTAAAAGCACATAGCAAGTAAATGAGAGCCAATACACCCCTATGTTGGGGTAGGGTTTCCCTGTCCTATTTTGTCAGGAGCTAGGGTTTCACTACGCACGCAGCGGTTTCAAACAACCTAAAATCGGGTGAGTAACCTGTCCTAGTTTGGAATGGTCACTACGGATTCCGAATATGCACTAGGTCGAATGGTCGAAAAGGGTGCCCCGGTAAAACCGGGGTTTGTGTTCCCATATTGGCAGAGCCCGCAACCGGTCAGCCTTATGGACATGCCTTGACAAGACAAGCCTCCAGCAAACCGCTCAGGAATAGCAGATGGCCAACACGGTGTCCTAGGCGCACCAATGCACATGCAACGCAAAGAAACACATAAGTGTAGTCAAAACAGGATATCACGAGTTCGAGTCAAACTCTCTAAACTCCCCAGCAGAGTCGCCAGAAACTGTAGCACGTCCGCGGGGGACCTCGGCTACAGTTCGGACTCCCTTTGTGTCGCGGTTCTAAATCTGAACCAAAGAGTCCAAATCCGGCAAATCGTTTTGAAGAAAAAACAGATTTTGAAAAGTAGTGCCAAACATGGACTGCTTTGCCAGATTACAGAGTCGCCACCTAAATATTTTAAAATGGAAAATTTAGGAAACCCTGACTCGGTGCCGAAGGCCACGTGTCCGTCATCACCAAAGTGGTCTTGGCTCGGGAGCTTGGGTACGATCGGGGAAGGTCAGCTATGAGCACCCCCTTTCGCCTGGTCCGAAGACCGGCCTCTACTAACCATGATATCCGATTTTGAAAACTTTACATGTTCTTATTCCGGTTATTAACCTAGAATTACTATGTGATGCGCACAACACAAAAGTATAGACTAGATCGCCTAACTTGGAAATAAACATTGCATATCCGTTTTATCTCGAAAAACGTGTTGTTTTCTTTTGCTACTCGCAAGTAGGCTAAAATACGGATTTCAATGAGTTGTTCCAACTCAGGCAATCCAACCTTCACCCGCAGGCATTCAAGTAGTTTATAACACATAAGCATTTAGCCGCATGACAAGCATACTGTCATGGCAACATTCACACACTTGTGGTATGCTAAAGCGTAAAAACTTACATTGTACTACGTGCCCAAAACAATAAACTAGTTAGCAAACATGCGTGACCTAGTTCATGTTAAGTGGCTAATGCAACGCAGGCATAGATGCAATCTAGAGTAGGCTCGGCTAACCCTAAACATGGCATGTGAAATGCGCGAGTAGCACGTATTCAAATTGGAGTTGAAAATTGCTATGCAGTTTGTATGATGTACCGAGCTCGGTGCATGTAAACAAATGCATGGATGCACGCATGCATTGCATAAGGTATGCTAAAATAAGTATGCCCTAATCTACCATCGAAAGCGGGTAAATAAAAGGGAGAAAGAAATGGGGATTGGAAGACATACACACCACTCACACACACTTATTACAGATTCGCCCTCGCTCGGAGGGACCAAAATAATAATACAGTCCGAATAATAAACGAATAAATAATTAACTACGCGAGCTAATTAATTATTACAAATCAACCAAATTAATTAAATAACATAATTAATCTAATTAAACAGTAAACGCCTCGGGAAGAGGGCCAGATGCATCGCGTGCCCGGGATTCGCTCGGAATCGCACTGCCATGCATGATTGCCTCTGTTTCCCTGCTATTCTCCTCTGAAAATTGCCAAAGTCCCTGGAGTGCCTCTCAGTGCACTGGGGAGTACCACGGCTGGGGTAGGGGCACACCGGCTGAAGAAGGAGGCCACCGGCACTAGATGAAGCTATCGGCTGGAAATTGACTGCGGTCGGCACTAAATAGTGCCGGCCGGCACTTAATACCTGCAGAACTTGCAACTCACAGCAGCAGAGGGCAAACAACATGCATGGCAATATGATTCAAGGTATTTATGCACTATACACACCCTTTATCATGTTGGTGACTCAAAGGAAGGTGTGCCTTGGTTCTCGGACCACCAATCACGCATTTCCATGCATGATGGCCCAAGGATCAAGAATGCAACTTTGATTTCAAATGCATGCAATGCAAACAAGCAAACAAGGGTGTTAAACCCCTATCATGACTTGGTCAAGAGGCCTAACATGTATACCAATGTGATGCACTCCTAGACATGGTAACTAGCATGCAATATGGCAATACAATGCAAACCTAAGTAAGCACACAAGGCAAGCATGCAAACCACATGGAGGATGGACTTAGACATGATCTAGGCAGCTCCAAAAAGGCCCAAAATCAGTGGCCAAATGCTAAGTTATGGGGGGCCAAACACACATGCACACACACACATGTTAAGGTGCCAACACTTAAGCATAACAAACAACATTCAAGCACACTTGAAATGAGTTGAGCATGGACAATTGACATGCATGTAAAGCTCTGAAAATCACACAAAACATGATGCCAAATCATGCAACAAAGCAAGCCAAGTATGCAACAATAGGTCCAAATACTTGAAGCAAGCCATGGAGGCTTATACTAAGGTCAAGTCCACCAAGCCTCACAAGGCCAAGGGGACTCAAAACAGGTCACAAGCAGACTTAAACAAAGCCTAAGGAGCACCTAGATGGCATCTAAGAGGCTCAAGCACAAAGGCACGCAATCATGACCAAAACATGGAGCATTTAACACATGCTTTTAAAGCATTAAAGAGGCCACTAAGGCGAGCATATAAACACATCATAAGGTCTGAAATAGCATGCTAGGGGGTTCCAAACCATTGAAAAGATGGAATCAATGCATACTACACATGCACCTACTTGAAGCATGCAAGCTACAATGCAAAGGGGCTATATTAAACATGCTATGGTTGACTCAAACAACATGAGACAGACCTTGAACATGGAAATATAAGCATAAAAGTTTCACAAATGTAGGCCTAAAACATGCTAGAAACTAAGGCACACGACCTAGGCATGTTAAGGCATCAAAGGGCATTACAAGGCAACTATGCTAAGCATGCATAAGAAACCCATAACCAACTTAAAATCATGTTATAACATGACAATATAAGCATGAAAAATAAGTCAAACATGCTCAACACACACTCAAGCATGGTGCTCCATAAGGAAGCAAAACTTGCCCTTTTCAAGGACATCAAGGAGAGGGGGTGGCCCTCTCCTTTTGGAGACTTTATGGCACCATCTCCACCACTGAAATCCCTCAAGATTTCAGTGGTGGAGAGGCCCAAGCATCAAAGTCTCGGAGCTCTCACAAAATGACCTAAAATGGGCCCTTTTCAAGGCCTAAAGGGGGTCAAACTTCCCCAAAGTGCAAAACACTCTTGATAAACAATAAAGAGGGTTAAAAATCAGAACTTTTATGTGTTATAAACTAAGCACAAAAACAGCTCTAAGCTAGGCAAAAATGGAATGCAAAAATGGGGTAAATAAAGCAAGTTTCTTACCCTTGAAGCTTTTCTTCACAAATGTTGAAGTTGTTGGTTCCTTGAGCTCTAAACCAGTCAAGAACACTAAGAACAAGCCCTTGGACCCTCAACAACCAAAGGAAGGTGAAACACTAGGTGCTTGTGTGTAATAGTATGAACTAAAGCACCTAGTGTACAAAATAAGCAAGGAAAAGAGAGATAGGATAGATATAGGATTTCTAACCTAAAACCAGAGCTTCTCCCTCTCCTAAAATGTCTAACCCTCAAAAAATTCTAACTCTTGAGCCAAGAGGAGAACCTTCTCTTGTATAGGCACCAAAAGCTTACAAGTTAAGGCATCCAAGGGCTCATCCCTCCATACACATGGAGGGGAAACAAAAGGCATACAGCTGTCTGAAAATATCTTAGAAAGCAGCTGTAAAGTGGTCGGCAGGGCAAAATGGTAATTTTGCCAAAATGAGTGCCGACCGGCACAAAATTGTGCCGACCGGCACAATATAGTGCCGGTGGCAACACCAGCCAGCCAGTGGCCTCTAGCCACAGCCGGTGGTATGTGGGGATGCCTCAGAAGGCATTCCCTGCCCCTCAAAGGCAAAGCACAAGTGTTTGGTGCAAAACCAGACACAAAACGGTCAAGTTCGGAGGTCCTGAGGCAGGGCGCGTAGCCGAGAACTCCGGGAACTCCAAACAAACACAAACATGGATAATCACCGAGTGTTCAAGCGGTGACGTCCAAGTCTTGAGGACGGTCAAAAATGGGGTGTCTACACTCTCCAATGGGTTCTTCAGAAAAGTAAGAGAGAGAAAGAAAACCAAAAAGTGATTCAAAAATGGAACCCCGAAGTTGATATAAAAATCGCCCCGCTCGAGCGTGGAAACCCCCGCTTGAGCGTCACTTACAGACTCCCGCTCAAGCGTCAAAAATCCCGCTCGAGCGACGGATACACACTGCCAGAACTTTTTGCTGAACTAGGTCCTCGCTCGAGCGTCACACACAAACTCACGCTCGAGTGTCAAAACGCCCGCTTGAGTGTCCAACACTGCAGAGGAAATACTGGGAGATGGAAAATCACGCTCGAGCGTCTAAACACCTGCTCGAGTGGAGAAGCAATAACGAAGGGCCCGCTCGAGCGTCAAAAGCTCCGCTCGAGCGTGAAGGCAAAAATCTGGGCAACTACTTTTAGTTTCTAAGTTCAACCAACTTGTAACAAACCTGCCCAACACATCCTATAACTCAAATACAAGGTACGAAAGGATGCAAACAAGATATAAACAACTACTAACATCTTATGACAAAAAGTCCAGATCACTGTATAACAAGGAGTAAAACCCAGGATCGCTATATATACTAACGGGACTTGAGACTAGAATTTTGTAATCATTCCATCAAAAAAATTTCGAAGACAAGTAGAAAGCCAATTTTGAAAAGGCCACATCTTATCGAAAGGGAGGGTGTTTTGGGAAAATAGTTAAAAGTTGACTATTAACTTTTTAATAAATTTTTTTGACTTTTTTAGAAGGTGATTTGAGAAGTTGATAAAAAGTTATTTTTGAATTTTTGATTAATATTTATTTATAATGTCACATCGCAATAAAATGACAAAACTACTCTCACCTAATTTAAGAAATTTACATTTTCACTCATGTATAACCCTGAACAACATGAAGGGTACAATTTTAATTTCACAAGTAACTTTTTTGAACCTTTTCAAATGACGAACGCAACTTTTAACCAAAGTTCTCAAATGGGCACAGAATTTGATTGGCTGGCGTGTCTAGTTTAGTTTTAATAATTTAAATCGTTTATTTTTTAAAATTTATTAAGTAAAATAGTTATGTAAAAAATTAAAATAATTAAATAATAGTAGTTATATATTTAAATCAAATTTGTATAACAAAAATGAATAGTTATTCTTGAAATTATATTTGTTGTCTATTATTTTGAAACAAATATGATTCAAATATGTAAGTACATATATCCAATTATTTTGAATTTGAATAATGTTAGGGGCCCAAATATTTTATCAATATTTTTACCAAATGTCTCACATGCATATAAGATCCACATTGATAGAAATATTGGTAAAATATTTGAAGTCCCTAGCATTTTTCTTTGATTTTTTTTGTATAAATATTCTACCCAATTAGTTTTTATTTTTTATTTTTTATTTTTCAAATAAACTTAGGCCGAATCCAAAGAAAGGAAAATTACAACCAAACAAACCTAAAATCCCCTGCTTTATCGTTATCAAGCACTACCGCCAAAACGGTTGGAGCATTCAACAAAAGCTCACGCAAGCCATTCGATCGAAGAGCATCCTTTGCAATGAGGACACCCATTCACATAAACATTCACATTCACTTCACGCTAGATTTGCTGGAGGTCGCACTGCCAATCCTTATTCAACAACCCCTCAATCTCTTGACATAAATTGAAATTTGGGTAAACAGAATTGCCCTTCCCAACAGCTTCGATTGCTTCCGCAGAATTAGATTTAATGATAACTCAGCGGTGTCCTTGGGACCAAGCCAGCTATTGCAGAATTAGTTCATTAAATAGTAAGAAAGCTAACAAATGAAAATTGTCAATTTTTTTTTTTTTTTCTTGGGTATGAATTTTCAGAATTCTATTCATAGAAATCTACACTTTCAATTTTCTAATATTTAGGGGTGGTTAGATTAGTATACTTTTTAACTTTTTTGCAAAAAAAAACGTGAAATATGGATTGAATTTAAAGTGATGTGGTAAAGAGGTTATATGACTTAAATAAGACGATTGTGACCTAAATAGGATAATGTGCTAAAATAGCATGTGATATTTTAGCACATGTCAAACACCCACTTAAAATAATAACAGTAATCTTCGAAACCTATGGTATACATAGTCCTATTTCGGCATAAAATATCTTAACTTGAGAGAGAGCGTTCAGACTTGGTAATCTCTTTTGTGATCAATTTCGATGATCTGAACCGTTCTAGTTTTTAGGACTCGTTGAGTAGAATATTCATATAAAAAATTAAGATAATTGAACATCAATAGCTATATGCATTAATCAAATTTGTATTATAAAAAATGAATGATTATTCTTGAAATTATATTTGTCTTTCATTTAAAAAAAAAAAAGATTAAAACATATGATCTTGATTTTTTACATAAATATTCTACTCAACGATTCAAAATAAACGGTTTGAATAACCGAAATCAGTCTGACAATATATGCACCAAGCCCAAATATTCTCTCAAATTGAGATGATAACTTTAGATAAGTTATATCTTTTCCAGAAATCTCGTCTCTTAATAATCTCCTAACTTAAAATTCACGAGGTTACTGCTTTATGTGGAAAGTGAGTTTCAGATTACTTTTGACAATATCGGACTCAAATCCAGACTCAAGACTCTGTCTGGTCTTTCTTTAGGATGTGAGTTTCGAGTTACTTTTGATAGTATCAGACTCAAATCAAGACTCGGGACTCTAGTCTAAACAGTAATAGCACAAAAAAAAAAAAGAAGAAAAATTCCCTGGTTTAATTTTGAATTTTTAAAAATAAATTTTAAAAATTTTAATTTGTATTTTTATATTAATAATAATTTTAAAAATATTTTAATTAATTATTTTTTTAATTTTTAAATCCACTTATATTTAAAAAAAATTATACAAAAATCTTTAAAAAGTTCATTGAACACAAGAAAATATGAAAATATAATAAATTTTCATATTTTTTTATTTAATGATTTTTTTAATAAAAAAATTCACAAATATTATAGTATTTAGATTAGGTATATCTAAAAAATTTAAATTTTTTTTATAAATATTAAAAAAATTCACTTAAAAAAACGAAAAATAAATAAAAAAATCTCAAAAGTGGATTCAATTTTCAAAAGCTCACTGTCAATTGATAGAAAATCTCTACAGAAAGAATTCATCACTTTCATTACTCACAAAATGCACTTCCATTAAAAAATATCAGCTTCTTACCCTCAGCATCCAAACTGTTGCAAGACTACAACAATCAAACATCCCTCACTTAATAACCAATTTTAAAAAATCTATTAAAAAAAAAGTATAATAATACAATTTTGTATAAACATCCTTTTGCCAACCCACTTTCACAATTTTTAAGGGGTTGCAGATGCAGAATTTCCCCCTAGTTAGAACCAAAAATCATAATTACATCTTCACTCGCACCTAAACTTTCATCATGAAGTTATCCTCATCAGAATCATATTGGGCCATCCGTACATTACCAGACCAGTAGCCAGCCACCTCCCACCAATATATTCCATGGAACTATGGAATGTAGGTTGGTTAATTTGATATTTCTTGATTTCAACTACTTAGCTTCCAGATATATGTGTTACTTCAATACCTTTTCTACAGCTCCTCAGAATTGAGAACGTGAGTTCCCATATGTCTTCCAAGCCTGCTTCCAATATCGCCTGCTTGCACTGCCGTCAAATGGAGAACTGCAATAATCAGAAGGTCCTCTAGAAGCTCTGCTTCCATTGCTCTCCTTTTGAGCATTCCTCAATTCCTCCTGAAGATCATAATGTGAACGCTGCAAATTGAAAATGGTAATTAATATTCAGCAACTCATAAAGAACAGAAACAAATCAACAGATAGTATCATAACTACATTTTTAGACTCAGCACAATGATCGTGATAATCTTTTGTTACTAGAAACAAATTGCAAATAAGCCTCAAAACTCAAGAAAGTATTTTGAACCAAGCTAAAGAAAACAAGGCCTTTTAGTCCCAGCAGAAATAGTTTTTGTACTGCAGCTAGTCGTTTTTAGATACTGCATTAGCTGGTCTTTTATTGAGGCAATGCCCACTACAAGACAAGTATCAGAAAAGAGATCCAAATGCAAAAATTATCCCATATTTTTATCCTTCTGATTTGAAGAATTTCTTAGGTATTCCATAGAATTTTCCTGTTAAGAAATCAACATTAGGCTGTCCAATCTACAAAATCATTGTATTATAACTTAAGAAGCACGGACACTTCTAAAAAGGAGGCATGTCGGTGTCGTGTCCATGTTGGACACCGACACTCATCGGCCCAACTAGAATTAAATTTGTACACCTGGCATTTTTTTTTTTTTTTTTTTTGGGTTCAATAAAAACTTAGAAATGGTTGATGAAACATCATTTGCAACTAACACACATTAAAATATGATCTGAAAATGAATGAAAAGATAACCTTAAATATTGGGGCAAAATGAGAAACTTTTCAAGCCTGATTCCAAAATGCTAAGATTCATCAAAATGTGTGAAAATCAAATATGAAAAATGTAGATACATCAGGCACAACTTATTAATAACTACAGAAAACAGTACAAAATTATAAAATGTACTATGCAATCAAAATTTAGGTAATAAATTGAGTTTCATAACAGAAATCCAAGTCAATGGAAATAAAATATGTCATAGGAAACACAAATGCAGAGGATTTACAAAATGAGGTAATGATCCAAGGAGTTTCCTTTTTTACCCTTTCTTCCTCTGAGTATAGGCGGTGAAAAGAATGAAAAGAATTGTTTGGCTTATCCATGAATGAGGTAGAGGTCAAGTATATATAATAGATTCATGATACAATTTAGGAAACAATATAAATAAGGAAATAATACTAAATCAGTAATTGACGCAATCATAGATTAAATACATAATACTAAAAGAAAGATTCTATGTATTCTAATTTCTATATTCAACACTCCCCCTCAAGCTGGTGTGAAGATATTCAACAATCGCAGCTTGCCAAGGGATGACTGAAAGAAGCCGGAAAAAACTCAATGGCTAGTCCAAATAAATGCTACTAAATAAATCTGGTAGTCCACTAAATAAAAAAGACCAAAAAAATGCTTAACACATCAGCACCAAAGACGAAAAAAACTCAACGACTAGTCCAAATAAATGCTACCGAACAAATCTGGTAGTCCACTAAATAAAAAAGGCTAAAAAGTGCTTAATACATCATCACCACGCCCTAGAAAGGGAAAAAGAACAGGGACTGAATTGCCCTAGAAGAGACTGGCTGGAATCAATGTCGGGACAATTTAAAGAGGTCATGCCAAACCGTTGTCGGAATTGACCGGATGTTAAACCAACAAGTTTGGCACACACATAACTTATGACGTGGTGCTAAACGATGATGGCAATAGATAACTAAGTACGCCAAGGAGCGGCTTATTAGAAAGTGCGCCAAGGGGCGGCTTAGGTGGTAGGTTTGTGCGCCAGAAGGGGCGACTTGGGTTGTGTGTGAGATGGGGCGGCTTTGGTGGTTCACATGGTATATCACCATGCTCACCATGATATAGGTATAATACCTCCCTCAAACTCAAATAGGTTTGAAGATAGAAACCTATTTGAGATTGAAACAGAGAGAAAGACAAAGTGGAGCAGAAACACACAAAAAATGGACTGCGAATAAAAATAATATGATAGGGATATTTGGAATAGGAATAAACTAGTGGATAGAGGAAGATATTACCACGAAGTGATACTGAAAGAAAATATGGCAGTGGAATGGGTTGAGGTCCGACAGGCGGCCAAGGCAAGGCTGCTGCCCGTTGGTGAAACAAAATTACTAGGTACTTATAATAAATTCATGTATATATAATAAATTTATGATACAATTTAGGAAATGATATTAATAAGAAAATAATATAAATAAGGAAACAATACTAAATCAGTGATTGACACAATTACAGATTATATACATAATACTAAAAATAAAATAAAATAAATTAAATACTTTAATTTCTATATTCAACAACAAACTTGTCTTAATTCTTTAACATTGCCACTAGTTGGTCTGTCTGGTGAGCCACACTGTTGACCCTTATCATGTGATTGCATTTCGAGAAGAGAGATTAGTCTATGAAGGTCACTGACTGCTTATTCCTACAAAATGGAGTCTTGAGGGTTATGGAGGAGATCGAGTTTTGAGGAGAGCTATTCCCGAATTGGACACATAGCATTCATTCATCACATTTGAAATCTCACTACCTTTTGATCAAACGACTGAGGGTTAATGTAGAATAACCACTTCCATTTCTTGGGGATACACCAGAGATGCTTGGGCCAGGTGGCTATCATGGGACACTTGCACTTTAAGAGCTAACCTAAAATTCCACTAACCAAGTGGCTATGGAGAATCAACCGGCTATTCCTAACAATCAGGAGGTTCCCGTAGCTATATAAATAATAATAATAATAATAATAATAATAATAATAATAATAGCACCCAATTAATACAGATTAATGTGTGTTTGGGAGAGAAAAGATTGAGTACGGATCTAACCTTTGGCATAATGCACGAAGTGGTGGTCGCAATACTTGAACCAATAACCTCGAGGTTATTAGGCCAAGTCTTAACTATTGAACCAATGGTCATCCGTAGCTACATCAAGCCATTCAAAAGTGGAAAAAAAGGACATCTAACTCAAATAAAATATTTAGCAAGCCATCCGTGTCAAAATTTAGCGTAGTTATTTAGAGTAGTTTAGTTCAAGGCGTCCATGACAAACAATAGTCGTGTCGAATTTAGTTGTAATTTTTGCTAAAGTAAGATTTGGTGTAAAACACTGAGGTGCAAAGTGAAATTTTCCCTAACCCAACATTTCGTTTTGCCCTCAGAATCTCTTAAACTAATGAATTTCATATATCCAAAATTATATCAATTAAAAATTACAAAATAAATTTTCTCAGAGTTGTGTTTAGAAGCGTTTTTTTTTTTTACCTTGTTAAAGGTTTTATCTCCAATAGTGTTTGTGAGGTATGTAATAATGAAATGGAGCTTCTGAATATACATTACTTGCTGGATTGTTATTCTACCTCTTGAGGTTTGGAAATTATCTAAAGCATAGAGGAATGGTATGTGACTCTGACTCATTAAATGTTTGGATCTCACTCCATATAAGAGAGTTATATCTGATTCTATGATTAGATTTTGTGCACATAGAAGACCTGTTTGTTGTGATTTGGGCCATTTGAAGAGATAGAAAAGCAGTAAAATTTGGTGGGCGTGACGTGGCAGAATTTGTTGTTAACTACATTTCAAAGCCGGGTCTAATATTAGTTACAATAGGCTAATATGTAAAACATTAGTTAAACTAAGGAGGCAGAGATGGGACAATTCAAAGCCATTAGGACCATTTACGAAAAAAAAGTAGATACAGAACAACAATAATGAGAAACACAATGTTTAGAAAAGTATTTTGCAACAACATTACATAAATAACATACCCAACAAAATAACATTAATAGCATAATCCTAAATGCAGCTAAGTTCAAGGGCTTCTGATGGAGATAACAACTTCTTCCTCATCCCTTTTAGATACAAGCCATCCATTGGTTGGTTTTCCATCGAACGCCTGTCACTTCACACTTCATGGTTCTCTTACTGATATGAAATTTCCATTACATGCACTAAGACGATGTCAAGTAGCCCATCACAAGAAGCAATTACTACTAGAAAGAATAAAAATATAAGCAATACTTTTGAGTTCAAAGAAATTGGCTCACCTGGTAGAGCCACAAGGTCATAAAATTTTGGTACCTTCAATTTATTGAAACCTCCTAAGGCCTACAAAGTCCTCCCACCCTGCCAACTCAAGATTTGGACAATTACTAATCTCAAGATTCCTCAACTTGGGTAGGTTCTTCATGGTTCTTAGCAGAGAGGTCAATTTGGGATAAGCTGCAATAGTCACTGTTTTGAGTTTGACGAGGAGTCGCATTCCTTTAGGCAAAGATTTAAGGTTTCCACATCCTGTTGTGAGAATAATATTCGTTTAGGTTTATTCTGTGAATATTGTTTCTTATTTTGGATTAGGTCTATTGTTTCCTATTTAGGATTAGGTCTAGAATTGCTATATATATCAGATGTACACATTGTATTGAAACACAATTGAATATACATAAAAGCTTTCAGGAATCTTACATGGTATCAATGAAACACGATCGTTGATCTCGTGGTGGCTAGGGTTTCTCACAATTTGGTCTCTCCGTTTGGTTTTTCATTTGGCTTAAAGTTGTCGGCGGGTTCGAAGTTGATTCGATGACCCATCTGGTTCTCTATCAGCTTCGGCTCTCCGACTTCGACTTTGAATCTGAAAGTCAAAGTCGAGTGTGATCTTTAGTTCGCATCTCTCTCTTTTTGCCTTCGCCGACTTTCATATCTCTCTTTGGTTCGCAACATCACTGGTTCTCTCTTTGGTTCACGACATCGTTGGTTCTTCTAGATTCGACTCGTCTTCGTAAGGCTCTAGTTCAAAATCACGTGTTCTCGCCAAAATTGCACTGTCAACTTCTGGGCCTGATCGCGATCGCGATAGCGAGAGCTCTCATTTCTCGCTCTCTCCTTCACGAAGTTTGCTCCCTCTTTCTTTCTCTCTCTCTCTCTCTCTCTCTCTCTCTCTCTCTTATCTGGAGTTCTCTTCTGCTTCGTGGTTGGTTGGTTTGGTCACATCTGTTTGGCTTATTACAATTTGGCCTATCCAGTCTTTGTTTATTACACTTTGCTCCATCAGTTATCTATTTTGTTTTGGCTCATTATGATGCTAGATACCCATTAGGTTCAGCCTTTTGCAAAGCCCAAAAAAGAGCCATTGGCATCAGATGAGTGTGCCTTCTGTCATCAGAGTGAGTCATTGGAAGTATCACTGTCCCAAGAAGGGATGTCTTTTTGGCTTGTCTTCTCAGCAGTCTTGGACCCAGTTTTGCTCTTCTTCTCCGAGTAATTTTCAGGCTCCCACTGATTTTACTATATCTGTTCCAACTCCTGATCTTGACTTGGCTTCCTTGAGTGCTCAGATTAGTCAGTTTCCGCATACATTGTCCACATTACAACCATCTCCGTCTGCCTCCATTGTTTCTTTTCTTCATTCAAGTTTGCTTGGGACTTTTTCAGGTCTCTCTTCATTTGTCTGGATTTTTTACTTTGGTGCCTCTCATCATATGACTCCCCATATCTTCTTACTTCAAAATTGTACTCCCTTTTCCTCTCCTATTACTGTTAATGCTGCTAATGGGTATAGTATGTCTGTTATATCTGTTGGGTTTATCTTACCATTTGCTATGTCTGTTGTCTCTATTCCATCTGTCCTTTATGTTCCTCAATTATCTGTTAGTTTATTATCTATCAGTCAGCTTGATACCTCCGGTTTTGATATTATCTTTTTTTCTTCTATCTGTTCTGTGCAGGATCGAATGTCCAAGCAATAGATTGGGACTGATCGTAGAGTTGGAGGCCTCTATGTGGTGGAGAGCTTGCATCTATCTATGACGACCTCTCCCATTGCTTTTGTCTCTTTTTAGTTAGATTCTCTGTCGAGTCTTTTTTACTTATGGCATTCTAGATTAGGGCATTTGTCTGCGGACTGCTTATGGTTTTTAGCTCAGTCAGGTATATTGGGTAAAGTTTCTTCTAGTGAACTTACTGAATGTCGGGGGGTGTAAACTTGCCAAAATGGCAGCTTTACCTTTTCATACAAGTACTTCTATATCTGATACACCGTTTTCTTTAGTTCATACTGATGTTTGGGGCTCTTGTCCTATTCTCACCAAAGAGGGTTTTGTCTATTATGTGTCATTTATTGATGACTGCACTCGTTACACTTGGGGTTTATCTTATGAATCATAAGTCTGACTTCTACCAGATATACCGTACTTTCCAGTCTATGGTCACTATACAATTTGGGTCTACTATTAAATTGTTGTGGTCTGACTTGGGTGAGGAATACTTTAAAACTGAATTTTATGACTATTTGGCCAAATTGGGTACCATTCACCAAACTTCTTGTATTAATACACCTGCCCAAAATGGTCAAGCTGAGCGTAAACACCGTCATCTCCTTGAGACAGCTAGGTCTCTCCTTTTCTCTACCTCCGTTCTGGCTCCATTTTGGGGTGAGGTAATTCTTACTGCTGCTTTTCTTCTCAACCGTATGCCTACTCCCATTTTTTCTGGTCGGTCTCCTTATGAGGCTCTGTTTTCTCAACTTCCCAATTACTTTCTCCTTCGTGTGTTTGGGTTTGCTTGTTTTGTCTTTTTACCCCATAAAGATAGGACCAAACTTAGTGCTCGATCTGTCTTATGTGTCTTTTTGGGTTATACTCTCACTCAAAAAGGTTATCGCTGTTATGACCCTATTTTCTGTCATTTTTTTTTGTCTCCCGCCATGTTGCTTTTCTCGAACGTCTACCTTACTTTCAGCTTCTTCCTCTCACCGCCCCAGTTTTCAAAGAGGATTTGGTTCATATTAATCCATTTCCTTCTGAGGTCCCGTCTAATGAGTACATATCCACAGTTCCCCTGAGCTTGTTCCATCTTCTCCTCCTGCTTCACCTCTGGTTGTTTTTTCTTCAGTTTCTTCTCCTCTTCCATTGTTAGTTTATTCTCATCGTAAGGCTCCTCCTCCACCGGTTGTCTCTACCCCTACTGCTGATCTTCCTGCTTCTAACGACTTTAATCCTGCTGTACACCGATATCCTACTTGAGCGCTTCATCCACCAAATAGGTTGGGTTGGTCTAATACATGTTTTTCTATTTCTTATCGTACTTTTTGTCTACTATTCACTTTTTTTCAGAACCTCAGTCTTACAAGGAGGCTTGTCAGGACCCTCATTGGGTTCATGTTATAGAGGATGAGTTGTTTGCTTTACAAAAAACTAGTACTTGGGAGTTGGTTCCTTTGTCTGTTGGTAAGAATCTGGTTGTTTGCAAATGGATCTACAAAGTCAAGACTTATTATGATGGTTCTCTTGAGCGTTACAAAACTCGTCTGGTTGCCAAAGGTATCTCACAGGAGTATGGTATTGATTATAAGGAGACCTTTGCTCCTGTTGCCAAGATGACTACTGTCCATACTTTGATCTTTGTTGCTACTGTTCGTTCTTGGCCTCTTTATCAGATGGATGTTAAGAGTGCTTTTCTTAATGGCCATCTCACTGAGGACGTTTACATGCGTCCTCCCCATGGTCTTCACCATTCCTCTAGATAGGTTTGTCACCTTCGACGTGCTCTGTATGGTCTAAAACAATCTCCTCATGCTTAGTATGATCACTTTCAGACTGCTATTACTGAGCTTAGGTTTCATCCTTATGCCCAGGACTCTGTTATATTTCTTCTTCACACCTCTGCTGGCTTTGTTGCATTATTACTGTATGTGGATGATATGATCATTACTGGTTCTGACTTTTTTGCTATATCTGAGGTCAAGCAGCATCTTTTCTGCACCTTTGAAATGAAGGATCTGGGCCCATTGCGGTATTTTCTTGGTATTGAGGTAGCTTCTTCTCCCAAGGGCTACTTTCTATCTCAGGCCAAGTATGCCAATGAGGTTATTTATCATGTCGGTCTTACTGACACTAAGATTTCTGATACCCTCATTAAGTTTAATGTAAAGTTCAACACTACTGATGATGTTCTTCTGGATGATCCTACTTTATATCGCGAGCTCGTAGGATGCTTAGTCTATCTGACAGTTACTCGTCCTAATCTTGCCTATGCTATTCATGTGGTTAGCTAGTTTGTCTTTGCTCCTTGCTCTACCCATTGGGCTGCTGCTTTGGTTTGGATTCTTCGTTATCTTCGAGGTACTATATTTCAGGGTTTATTGTTGTCTTCTACTTTCTTTTCAGACTTGCTGGCTTATGTTGATTCTGATTGGGCTGGTGATGTCACTGATCGCACGTCCACTTTTGGCTTCTGCATGTTTTTTGGTGATTCCTTGATCTCTTAGAAGGCAAAGAAACATACTATTGTTGTGCGTTCCACTGCCGAGGCTGAGTACCGTGCTATGGCTCATAACACTGTTGAGATTGTTTGGCTTCATTTTCTCTTGACTGAGTTGGGTATCCCTCAGTCGTCTTTGACCTCCCTCTATTGTGACAACCGCAATGTTATTCAGATTGCACATAACACTGTCTTCCATGAGTGGACCAAGCACATTGAGATTGATTGTCACTTTGTTCGTCAGCATCTGCTGTCTAGCTCTATCTCGCTTCCTTTCGTCTCTTCGACTCTGCAACTTGTTGACTTCTTTACCAAAGACTCACACCACTGCTCGGTTTTAGTTTCTTCTTGGCAAACTCTCAGTGTTTTCTACCCAAACACCTTGAGTTTGAGCGGGGGTGTGAGAATAATATTTGTTTAGGTTTAGTTTAGGTTTATTCTGTGAATATTGTTTCCTATTTTGGATTAGGTCTAGAATTTCTATATAAATCAGATATACACATTGTATTGAAACACAATTGAATATATAGAAAAGCTTTCAGGAATCTTACATCTATAATCTGAAAGAATTGGAGAGAGGTCAAGCATTGGATTTGTCTCTCTGGAAAATGACTTTGTTGTGTGGTTAAGTACAAATGTGTGATGATCCCACCATGTATAATAATTAGCATTTAATTAATCAAAGAGATTTGAATTGAATTGCCCATTACTCTAATTTAATTCGGGATTTATGAAAATTATGGAGACTGATTTGTATATGATTTTATTGAGGATTTATTTTGGAATTAGAAATTGAAAATCTAAATGGCTCAAGATAGTACAAATGGTGAATTGAATTATTTTAATTTCGAGTATCGGACCACAAGGGAGTTTAATTAAATATTCGATTTAGATTTATAAAATTGAGATTTAATTAATTGGGTCCGAATTGGAGTTAATTAAGTTATATGAAGTAGGAATTAAGATTATTATGAATTACATTCATTTATGTGGTGCCTAATTTGAATATATAATTTATTAATGAAAGTTTGAGTCTGATTAGAATTGAAGGCTTAAATGATTTAAGAAATCAAAATTGAGGATGGAAATAAGTTTAATTTAATATTTGGAGCCTTTTGGGAGTTTGATTAAAAATTTGATTCAGAATGGTAGATTTAATATAATTAATTGGGCTCTAAAGAAAGTCAAATTAGACAAATTAAATTATGTGGAATGTATGATTAGTTGTAATTAATTTAATTATGTGTTAATTAAGATTTATTAAGACTAAGTATTATTTAAATTAAGCTAATCTTATTCATGAATTAAATTAAGAAAGAATCTAGAATTGTGAGTATGTATGGGTGTGGAGAGAAACCTATGTGGGTGTGTTGAGAATTCTGGTTATACTAGTGTGTGTATATGTGTGATGTTGAGACAAAGGTTTGTGTGTGTTGGTGAGTTCTAGAATCAGTGAGAACAAGAGAAAAAGAAAAAAAAAAGGTGAACTCAATATGTTGAATAGGAATGTAATGGAAGCAAAAAAGACCAGGAGAGGGAAAGAGGAGGATCGAGAGAGAGAGAGTTAGTTGCTGGAAATCCAACTCAAGAGTTCAAGAAGAAGAACAAATAAGGAAGGAAAAGCTAGGAAATGTGTGGAATTAAAGGGGAGTTCAAGAATTTATCAAAGATTCATCAAATTCAAGAGTTTAGGTAAGAAATTCAAGTTTAATCCTTATAGATTGATTAGTTAACAACCAAAATCAAGAAGTAAATGGGTTTAATTTCATGGAAATAGAAAGAATTAGGAAAAGAATGAAGAAAATCTGAGTTAGGTTTGATAATTAAGAAATTGATGTTGTAATTTAATATTTGAGTTTGATCTTTGTCATCCTTCATAAATTTGAAGGTTATCTTTACATGCATTGTGAATCTTCAAGATTTTAGAATTTAATTTATATTTTAAATTTTATGAGTTTTGGTTGTGATATAAATTAAGAAGTCAAATTATAGTTTGAGCTTGATAATGGAGAATTGGTTGGATTTTGATAAGTGTTTTATACATGCATCATGGATTTTGAAGAATTTAAGATAATCAATTTCATGTTTTGAAGAGAAGAAGGAAGAAATTTTATAAAAATCAAGTTCATGGAAACTTGGGGTTAATCCTAAAGTTAGACAATGTTTTGATTTTATTATGAAAGATAGGAATTGGTTTAATTTTAATTTTGAATCCATGCATGTAATTCAAATTAAAAGTTTTATTCAAATTGAACATATTTTGAAACATCTGTAATTAAGTTTTGGGTTAAAAAGTACGAATTTATGAAGAATGAGCTTTAATTTTATATTAAAAGAGTTTTGATGTCAATGGTTTAAAATTGATCAAGTTTCTTAATTATTTAAGAGTTTGTATTATTTTAGACAAGCCATATTAAACCTAAGTTTTGAAATTATATTTTGAAAATCTGTTTCATATTTCGATTTCCGTTCTCTTTCACTTCCAAGCATTATAAACACCACTTACGGCTCAATAAAGATTAACAAGTTAACAATCAACATTAATTAGCTGATTAAAGAATAAGTCATGGACTTTGTAGTAATTGATTAAGAAGCCAAGTAAGAAATTGGTTTATTCAAAAAGGAATGATTTAGTAATGAAGGAATATGTGAAATGAGAATCTGATCCATTTGACTAAAGAAAGAATAAGCGTAGTAGACCTTCAGATAGACAGAAGACAAGAAAAGTCAAGTTTGATCAAGGAAGTGATATTGTGTTTCTATGTGTATATGTTATATGTTTGTGTAGGTCACGCGCTATCGTTGCCTGATCTATTCGATTTGTCAAATCCGTCTGATCTACTTCTGGAGCTATCTGTGAGTAATAACTCTGTAAAGCTATGTTTAATTATAAGTATATTTTGACTGATATGATACGATCTATTTTCTGAAATGCTATTTTATGAATTAAGAATGAATGTCCATTTTTCTAAAATGTATTTATGCCATCCTTAGTTTACGTGGCCCTCGCCCGGGAGTAATAATACCATGGCTACTTGCGCGCAAGATATGGACCTTTATGGTCATCGGTCCTAACTATACATGTGGGTCTCAGGACCAAGTTGATTTGATAGCTAATGAATGTACCACGTATGATCTTATGCAAAATCTGAATATGAATATAAACACACATAAGAATCTATTTTTTGATATAAACTCTGATTTCTAACTTTGTGATGGACATCATTCCTTAAAACCCTTTACCTCGTTATTATTCACTGGGCTCCAACTCACTGTATTATTTATGTATGTAAGTGATCAGGCGTGTGACCAGGCTTAGAGGCGTCTACCTGGAATCTTTTTTTGTCAGCCAACCTATGTGCCTCCCGTGGAGGTTCCCGATATGTCAAGTGGTTATGGCTATGTGATTAAAGTTCAAGTTTTGTTTTTCTTGTTTGTTTAAACAAGTCTTTGTTTATTTTGTAAATAGGGCTAAGTCCCTTTTTATCTAATCTGTATATGTATGATGACATAAGGAGGATGTGTAGATATGTATATAAAGGTTTAAATTTTTCTATCTCATGTAAGTCTGCACAGCTCAATGGATGTTGTATATTTGTTATTTGCATAGCCCCTAATATTATGTTAATATGTCTCAGAGGCCTTCGGTAATCCCATGATTATTGGCCAGGTACGATGCTAAACCCATAGGGATGGGTTTGGGTTGTGATAGAGTGGTATCAGAGCACGAGTTAATATCCCACACACATGTCCATTGAGCATTAGAATGTCTAGAACAGATTTAAGTTTCATGCATATAGAAAGTAAGTAGTAAGTTGTGCATTCAGTAATATGTATATACATTTGTGTAATATGTTTAAGTATTGAAACTAAGAATTACGAGCTATTATGGAATTGTGATGATTATAAGGTAACTGGAATGTGTTTAACTGGTTTAGCAATGAGGCTAAAAGGTAAGAATTATTGTGAAATTTCTACTATTATAAGGAAATCAGATTTTTTGACTAGAACATTAGAGAGTAGAAGTATGTTGATTTATGAAGACATGATGTTTTGAGGGATTAGAGTCTTCGATGAAAGTCATGAAAGCTATATGGGATATATATCAAATTAGACTATGAGAATATTTGGGAAATTGATGAAGTTGATGATCAATGAAGCGTGTGGAACTATAGTAATTGAGAACGAGAAAAGTTAATTGATATGTAAGATGGTACATTTTGGCAAGAACCTATTATGCGAAATGTTAAACTGTAGAGTCTCATGCCTTTTTTGAATGACCTTGAAAGTCCGATTGGAATCACGTTTGGCCAGCATAGCTTCGAATCAGAAATTCTCAGTAAATTCCATGGGAATGAATAGGTTATCCTACCAATGCCCTTAGATGTTTGTATGTGTATGTCTACTTGTACATGACATGTGTTTTGTGTTATATTCTAAGTTAGTTGATATTAACCCAAGTGTGATCAACCATCATTTTGTGTTTAACCCTTCTATTCTATCATTAGGAAAAGATGGTGAAAAGTAAACACGAAACGGAAGTTGAGACTTTGGCAGAACGATTGGGCAAAGTAGAAGAAGTACTTGAGGGGGGTAATGAAAGCTATGCAACAATGTTGTGACAAATTGCAAGACCAAAAGAAAAAGTTAAGTGTGAAGTCAAAGAAGGAACCAAAGGAAAAGCCTAAGAAATTTGTGCTAGGAGAGTCAAGCAATTCTAAGCAAGGTAGTAAGTTTCATTCATTATATTCAACATCTCACAAGCAACGTAGGGGGTTGTGTCATCGACTTAACGGAGCATGTTTCAAGTGTGGGAAAATGGGGCATCTAGTAAAAGATTGTTCTAAAGTCCAGGAGGAAACTCAAATGATTGAATTGGTTAAAGGTTAGTACTTAACTATAGATTAGGAAATTAGTAGGAATGTTTTGAATACATGAATAGGAATTTGAAGTTAAAATTTTATATATGTGTGACTTTATTTGGATTGGTCCTAGTCCACATTTGATAAAGTTAGAACCCATCTATTTGAAACTTAACATGTGAATGCTAAAGATTATTAGACGATCGTAGAGACCTAAGCTAATGAAAATTTTCCTACTTAGTACCCGAATAAGTATGACTCAGTTTACTGAAATCATATCATTATTGAACCTTCTAATAACGTTGAAAAAGATGATATTTATGCTACTTAGACATAGTAATATTCCTACATGAATGATTGATAAAGTTAGAAACCATTGCTTGGATATTTGAGACTTGACCCGAAATTGTCAGGCTTAGAAGAATGAGATCAAGATTTAAAATGATTTCGAAACAGGTCAAACAAGATCACATTGATAACGTTAGAAGAGAAAAACTTGTGGTTTACTTAAGTTATAAAGTCACAAAAAAAAAATAAAAAAAATATAGACCTTTTACAAAAAAAAAAAAAAAAAAAAAAAGAAGAAGAAGAAGAAAGAAAGAAAAGAAAAGAAGACCTAGTAATTTTGTATCTAAATAATGGCTAAAAAAAAGAGAGAATGAAAGTATGATCTTATAGACACATAATTGAATTTTGACTTTGAATCCTAACTTAGATAGCCTAACTTATTGTAAAGAAATTGAACTCTAGTGTTAAACGGAAGAAGGATATCGTAATGGGAAATAAGAAAATGAATTTCGTTAGAATGACAATTGTATATTTCGTAACGGACCTTTGGAAACATAAGAATTTCAGTCGGCTACTTGTAATGATTTGAGAAAGTTAAAAGTTTAGCCCTAAGTTACTGTGTAACAATTTATCAAAGTCAATGAGTATATCAATGCAGGTCTAAGAATTGAAATAAATATGAAGGTAGTGTAATTTGAATTACTTATATAAGTGTAACCTTAAGTAAATAAGGAAGCTAATACGGAAGATAATAAAACCGTGAAAAACAACGAAAAACATAAACCTGTTATGAAATCTAATCATTACTTTGAAATGATAGTATGAGAAAGATTGTCAAGAACGATAATCTTAATTTAACAAAAGTATATAAAGTTCTACTCTGATATGTATGACTGCCTAATACTATATGGGTACAACCTGACATCTGTCACTTTTGAAAAAGGCTCATGAATTTCTGCAAGATATGCCTTTGTTATGACTCTGATACGCTTCTGTTCTGAATCTAATGTGCTCCTTTATTTCGAAATGACTTATATTAACTGGTATACAAGATACTAGTTTGGAACTGAGACCAATAAGATGTGATAATATTCCTACGTAATTCGAAAATTTATGTCATAGATTAGCATGTGAAACCTTATTTGGGGATACTACATTATATGCATAACTTAAAAACCTTTAACATGGACAATGAAGGCTAAGTAACTGTTTCTTTGAGAAATAATGAATTATGAACCGCATTGGAATAATGTCAAGACTATTATTGTCAATAGACTAGAAAGACCAAGAATTTGTATTTGTTATTAGTAATGCATTGACTATTAAATTCAATGTGAAGAATCAAACATATCAATAGCGGAATATTTTGATTTATTTAAAAAGTAGGGAGAATCATGAACATCCCTTGAATTAAACTTCTATTATTTGGAGTATGTGAATTATAGATAGGTGAATTAAAGTATCTAAGTTATGTGATTGATGAAAATAGAGACGGTAATGAATCGCCAATTTAAGCTATTAACCATTAAGTGACTGGGAAATAAGTTCAATTTCTATGAAGGAAATCCAATAAAAAGGAAGTTACTTAGGGAAGGAAATAAAATGAGACCAACCTATACCACCAGTTTTCAGTACAAATACCTTAAGTTTGGAGGACCAAACTTTTTAAGGGGGAAAGGCTATGACGACCCACTACGTATAATAATTAGCATTTAATTAATCAAAGAGATTTGAATTTAATTGCCCATTACTCTAATTTAATTCGGGATTTATGAAAATTATGGAGACTGATTCGTATATGATTCTATTGAAGATTTATTTTGGAATTAAAAATTGAAAACCTGAATGGCTCAAGATAGTACAAATGGTGAATTGAATTATTTTAATTTCGAGTATCGGACCATATGGGAGTTTAATTAAATATTCGATTTAGATTTATAAAATTGAGATTTGATTAATAGTCCGAATTGGATTTAATTAAGTTATATGAAGTAGGAATTAAGATTATTATGAATTAAATTAATTTATGTGGTGCCTAATTTGAATATGTAATTTGTTAACGAAATTTTGAGTCTGATCAGAAATTGAAGGCTTAAATGATTTAAGAAATCAAAATTGAAGATGGAAATAAGTTTAATTTAATATTTGGAGTCTTTTGGGAGTTTGATTAAAAATTTGATTCAGAATGGTAGATTTAATATAATTAATTGGGCTCTAAAGAAAGTCAAATTAGACAAATTAAATTATGTGGAATGTATGATTAGTTGTAATTAATTTAATTATGTGTTAATTAAGATTTATTAAGACTAAGTGTTATTTAAATTAAGCTAATCTTACTCATGAATTAAATTAAGAAATAATCTAGAATTGTAAGTGTATGTGGGTGTGGAGAGAAACCTGTGTGGGTGTGCTGAGAATTTTGATTATACAAGTGTATGTATACGTGTGATGTTGAGACAAAGGTGTGTGTGTGCTGGTGAGTTCTAGAATCAGTAAGAACAAAAGAAAAAGAAAAAGAAAAAGGTGAACTCAATATATTGAATAGGAATGTAATGGAAGCAAAAAGAACCGAGTGAGGAAAAGAGGAGGACCAAGAGAGAGAGTTAGCTGCTGGATATGGACGTGGCCCTCGCCTGGGGGTAACAATACCGTGGCTAATATGCTCGTTGCCCTCGCCTGGGGGTAACAATACCGTGGCTTATATTCACGTGGCCCTTCCCCTGGGGTAACAATACCGAGCTCTATATTCATGTGGCCCTCGCTTGGGGGTAACAATACCATGGCTATTTGCCCGCATGATATGGACCTTTATGGTCGTCGGTACCGACTATATATGTGGGTCTCAGGACCAAGTTGATATGATAGCTAATGGATGTACCACGTATGATCTTATGCAAAATTTGAATATGAATATGAACATGAACATATATAAGAATCTATTTCTAATTTGAAATCTGAATATGCATAAGACTCTGTTTATGATATAAACTCTGATTTCTAATTCTGTGATGGACATCATTCATTAAAACCCTTTACCTTGTTATTATTCACTGGGCTCTAGCTCACTATATTATTTATGTATGTAGGTGATCAGGCGTATGACCAGGTTTAGAGGCGTCTGCCTGGAGTCTGTTTTTGTCAGCCAACCGATGTGCCTCCTGTGGAGGTTCCCGATATGTCAAGTGGTTATGGCTATGTGATTAAAGTTTAAGTTTTGTTTTTCTTGTTTGTTTATCCAAGTCTTTGTTTATTTTGTAAATAGGGCTAAGTCCCTTTTTGTCTAATCTGTATATGTATGATGACGTAAGGAGGATGTGTTGATATGCATATAAAGGTTTAAAATTTTTCTGTCTCATGTAAGTCTGAACAGCTCAATGGATGTTGTATATTTGTTATTTGCTTCCGCTAGCCCCTAATATTATGTTAATCTGTCTCAGAGGCCTTCGGTAATCCCAAGATTACTAGCCGGTTACGATGCTAAACCCATATGGGCAGGTTTGGGTTGTGACAAAATGCCTAAGACAAATTAAGCTCCCTATGTTTTTGGGTAACTTTCGAATTTTCAGACAATACCAGATTCTCAAAGTTTGCAAATTGAACAGTTTGCAAATGGCATTAGGGAGTGTCTCGATATTTACATTCCCACTGATGTCAAAAAATCTCAAATGCTTCAAATTGCCAATGGAATGTGGCAACACCTGAAAACATGAGTTACTCAAATCAAGCACATACAGATACTTGAACTTTGAGATGTATCTATTAACAAAGCCTGTGTCACTAGCTCCTAGTCCTTGAAATGGAAAGAAAACAGTTCTCAGATTCTTTAGTTCGAACAATGCCTTTGTGACTTCTTTCCCTGAACAATCAAAATCATGAAATGATACATGCTTAACCTTATCAAAAATCGGCCCAAAATGATAATTTTTTGTAATTAAGCATTCTTCATTTGCCATATATACTGCAAGATCATGAATGTGACTTAATTATATTAATCTTTCATTTAGTAATATTAAATAGACTGAACTTAATACAAATGATACAAAAATATAAAAATAAACAACGTAAAATTTACAGTTTCATTTAAAAAATATGATAATGTCATTTTTCTCATATATATATGTATATATATAATTAACAAATTATTAAAATCTCAAACTCAATATAATCATATCAAAATTGTTAAGCTTATTATATATATATTTTTAAATATCAAGGGGTTAGTATAATTTAATCTTTTATTATTATTATTAGGGAAAATTAGTATAATATCAAGGGTATTGTATAATATATTATAGGGGAATTTTTTTTAAGGTCCCTAATAATAGTAATTTAGAGGATAGAGGACACAAAAAAAAAGAGATAATGCATTAGGTCAGTCAACTAGAATGCACGCATTTTTAATTATTTCTTGGACCAAAATTCCCTTTACAAATCAACCAGCAACCCAACTGGATTCTGACGAATGAGTTCCATTCGAAAAATCCTACCATTTTCACGAGCAAGAGACACAGCAGAATTAGGGTTTCATAATCATCTTCACTATCGACATTAGGGTTTCATTATCTTCTTCAAAAATCTTTTTCATTCCGTACTCACAAATTTCTCTGACCCGTTTTCACTATTCATTATCATCTCAGTTTATCTTCATCACATTGCAACTTCATTTCAGGGCATATCAGTTTGTAATTAGGGTTTCTTTGTCACTTTGGTAAGTTTTTCTACAATCCAACGAGTTTTTATCTGAAAACACAGTTAATTGCATTTTATATTAGCCTTCCATTAATTAGGGTTTCAATTTCGTAATAAAAAGATGCATGAATTTGAAAAATGTTATTTCTCTGTATTTTTAACTTATTTTTGAAGGTGTTTGTGTAATTTTGTCTGTAAATTTCTTTAGCATTTGCTTGATCTATGTTTCTTTTTTGAATTTTCTCTGGCATGTTTATTCCCCATTTGTTTCTGTTTATTCCCCCATTTTCTCAAGCATGGTTAATTCATTCTAATTTCTCTGCTTTGTAAATTTCTCTGGCATTTTAATTTTCTTTAGAATGTGTAATTTTCTCAGGTATTTTCATTTTCTGTGCTTGCTAAATTTATGTTTCTTATTTGAATTTTCTCTGGCTATATTTTATATCTATATGTAATATTATTCTCCTGTCCGTGTCTAGTTTCTCTGGCATTTATAATTTTCTCTGGCCACATCACTTTTCTCCCTTATGTGTCTCTTCCATGTTTAATTTTCTTTGATTGTGTATGTAAATTTCTCTGGCATTTTAATATTATGGAATGGAATTTTCTCTAGAATGTTTAATTTTCTCTGGCATTTTCATTTTCTGTGCTTGCTTGATTTATGTTTCTTTCTTGAATTTTCTCTGGTTATATTTTACATCTATATGTAATTTTTAGCAATTTTTGAAAATTTCTATGTCATGTTTATGTTCTTTGTTTATTTTCTTTAGGAATGGATATTAGCTGTGACAACATGTATTCCACATGACAACACTTTATCTTGTCTGTGTCTAAGTTTCTCTGGAGTTTATAATTTTCTCTGGCCACATTACTTTTCTTCCTTGTGTGTGTCTGCCATGTTCAATTTTCTCTAGTTATGTCTATAAATTTCTCTGGCATTTTAATATTATGTGGCTTGCTAGATTTATGTTTCTTTTTTGAAAATTTCTCTAGTATATTTATTTTGTTCAATTCTTGGTTTCTCTATTGTATAATTTTTTGTGGCATGTTTACGTTGCTTGGTTTATTTTATCGTGCTAATTGTGAAATGGAAATTTTCTCCGGCTTGCCATGTTTACTTTTCTCTGTCATTTTCAATTTATGTGCTTTCTAGATTTATGTTTCTTTTTTGAATTTTCTCTGGCTATATTTTACTTCTATATGTAATTTTAGCAATTATTAAAAATTTCTCTAGCATGTTTATGTTGCTTTGTTGATTTTCTCTAGGAATGGAAATTTTCTATGGCTAGATGTATTCCACAGGAAAACAATTCAGTGTGTTTGGTTTGGGTTTTTTGGATTAAGTTTTTAGAAAATTAAGTTTTTTTGGTTTTTGTGTTTTTTTTGTTTTTAGTGAATATTTTTTAAATTTTAAACATTTTTTTTTTAACTTTTTTAGATGCACCTTACTTAAATGTATCTAAAAAGTAAAAAAATTATGAAAAAATATTTTAAAAAATTAATAAATACATAAAAATACAAAAAATATACTGAATTCTCGTAATTTTTTTTTTTGTATTTTTGGTATTTAGTGAATTTTTAAAAGGTTTTTTTTTCAATTTTTTTACTTTTTAGGTATGTTTATGTTAGGTATGTCTAAAAATTAAAAAAAAAATGCTTAAAATATTTAAAAAATTCAGTAAAAAAAAAGGAAAAATAATATAGTAGAATTTTTTGAAAAGTGTTTTTGAAAAACACTAACCAAGCAAGCTGATTAGTACTCTGACATTTAGTTTTCAGTGTCTAATTTTCTCTGACATTTATAATTTTCTCTGACTACCTTAGTTTTCTCTCTTATGTGTAATTTTCTCTAACATGTTCAATTTTCTCTAGCATGTTTAATTTTCTCTGGGATTTAATGATGACATTTTTATGTTCTCATTATCTAGAAATGGCGAAACGCAAAAGCAGCAAAACACTAGAAACACCAAGAAAGAAACAGAAACTCTCTGAGTCTTATGATCTCAGATCAAAAAGCAGCAAAACACCACAAACTCCTCACCGAAAAACAAAAGTCTAAGGTGATGAAGCAACAAGCATCAAGATGAATACCCCAACTTCAAAAGACTCAAGCTAAAGGGGGAAAAAACCTGTTAAACTTCAAAGAAAGAAAGCTAATTACTGCATTCAATACCGATTAAACCTCTTATCTATTGTCTTCTTTTTTTAAACACTTAAATTCAATTCAAAACAATTTGTAGAGCTTCAAAAGACCCCATTTTGGCATTTGATCTAAGCTCTAACCACTGGAAGGATGGATCTAAGGAAGTCTAGGAAATCTAATGATGATATAGTTGCAATAATCCAATGTTACAATGAAAAAACGAAAGCATTCACAATTGGTAAGAAGAACGTGACCTTTACAACCAATGCCATGACCTTGATTTTTGGTTTGGAAGGTGGCGAAGGAGCCATGTCATCAAGATACTCAAAAAAGCCAAGCACTACATTCCTAAGGTGAAGATTCTCAAAGAAAACAAGGCTCACTGGTCCTGTTCTTAAGAATGCCTTAGTCAAAGCAATGAAAGGCAAGCAACCAAATGACTTCAAGGATGTAGCGATCATTGTTACCTTATGCTTGTGTCTCACCCTATTTTTTTTTATCAAGTATGTAGAACCGCTTGAATCCATAAAGAAGTATGATTGGCCAGAAGCAATAATAGCAACATTGATTGATTCTATAACAACATTGCACAAAACCCCAAAGAAAGTTATAAGGTGTGTCATTGCATTGCTAGTAAGTAGAATTTCCATTTAAATTTACAGTTATGATACTTACAAATTTGTGTGTTTAGTAAAATTTAAATACTTTAATTTCCATCATAGTATTGGCTATGCGAACATGCGACTATCATTGACTCAGAAGACAGTAACACAACCAAATTCCCAAGATGTGCCAAGTGGAACCTGTAAAGCTTGACCAAACAGTTGCAGAAGACACCAATCCACTCTCTTGCACCTTGACAGAAAATTCCAAAATTTCTCTGATCACTGGTTTGTTTCCCTCCTTGTGCCTTGGTTGATTGAGATCAATTTTCTCTGCGATGCAATGTCTTATATGGAATAACTTATGCGCCTTGACTGATTGACATCAATTTTCTCTGAAGTTTCAATTTATGTTGCTTCTTTGATTACCACTAGTTTATTTCAGCCCTTGTAATGAATTTTCTCTATAATCCAAATTTCTTTGACCAGAATTATAACAACATTAACTTATATGCCTTGATTGATTTTCTCTAATATCGAAATTATGTTGCTTGTTCATAATTTTCTCTGGCCCATAAAATTATTTCTCCTTGTGTGTAATTTCTCTGACCCATAACTTATGTGCCTTGACTGATGGAGATTAATTTTCTCTGAAATTTCAATTTATGTTGCTTCTTTGATTAACACAGTTTGTAACACCCTCAAAATATGACATAAATCATCCATTCATTATAACTATTAACATGATAGAAAAGTTACATTTGAATTTATCAGAGTCGGTATTACAAAAGATGTTACATGTAACTCTAACTGCTAACAACAACATAAATGCCTTACGGGCTTACAGCTTTCCAAGTCATCGCTTGGTTACAACAAAAGAAGAGTCCTAACTCTTTTACATATAAAGCCCTCGGCTTAAATTTACATTAAACACCAAACAAAAATATACAAAATGGAGCCTTCAACCTCTCAACCTCCCAAGCTATGTCCTTCGAGATGGCATGTCACCTGTACCTGTAAATGGTGTCCCAAATAGGGTGAGCCAAAGCCCAGTAGAGATATGCTAAACAATACATGAGAAATAACTAAGACATAAGCATCAGATAAATGTGTGATGTTCTTAACCAACATATATATATTCTTTCCAAGACCAATTAATATAGATAATCAATATCTCAATTCATTTCCATTTATCCATTCTGGGTAAATTCATTAACCAAATTTATTATTATCAAACAACCAAGATGAGACTACAACTCAATGGTTCACAATTCAATACATTCAACAATCTAACACTTCTATTTCTTGCCATTTTACGAAACTGCGTCCGAGGGAACCGGCACCCATAGATATAAGATTTTGGGACTTTCACCCTGGACACTTCGGCCAACTTAATTATCAATGGAGTCTATCCCCTATCTCCTCCCAAACAATGGAGTACATCCCTTATCTCCCCCCATTTAAAGATACATATACAATGTATTTAAACACATGTCAAATACAATGACTCATTCATCCACATATTCAATGGTTTAAATCAACCGTCATATTTAATGACATAATTCAATTGATTAGTTTCAATTTTCCTAATTCTCATGCATTTTCTACAACAATCATGACTATCCTCCACCGATAGCCCAAAACAGATATTTCTAAACCGATAAATAAATCTATCAACATATGATTTATCAACTTTTCCATAGGTGAGTAATTTATTAATCCAACTATACCATTTAATCACATGTTTCTTTAATTTCATAATTTCCAAGCCAATCTCATTATTTATACAAAATAACTTATTTAATTCAAATTAGGGCAAATCTCCCCCTTTATCAAACACTACACCTAAGACCAAATTTCATCAATTCTTCTCAAGCCATAACATGTTCAAGACCTCTCACGCCCATAAGGAACCCAAATAGAAAACCCCTTTTTTATACATATATAGAAACCAACCAAAAGTTCACCAAAAACCTTCCCAAATCGTACCATTTATACAAGATGACAATATTTATGTTAAAACCCATATAGGAGAGTAGAATATCCCTACCTCAAGTGTAGAAGCTCAAAAGAGAGGAAGGGAGAAACCCAAAGATGCTCCAAATCCCACATTTTTCGGATCAAAAGGAAGCCCACGCAAAACTCTAGCTTTTTAACAAAGGGATTAGGGTAGGAAGACCCTAAATCATGGAGTACTTGTAGAGAGAGAGGGTGTCTTAAAGAAAGAGGCAGATGATCTAGGGTTTTGAGTGAAGAAGGGACCAAAAAATGATATGAAATCATGTTGCTACGAACTGATAAATGTGAGGCTCGCTTGAGTGAAGGACTTGTCGCTCGAGCGACCAAACTCAACAACTGGCCTCGCTGGAGCGCAAAAAGCGTCGCTCGAGCACACAATTCAAACCTTCAGGTCTGCCATAGACGCAGACGCATGCTCGAGCACTAGAAGCTTTGCTCAAGCAAAGAAACAACTATGTAAAGCACGCTCAAGCGCAAGAAGACTCGCTCGAGCAAAGAAACAATTTCACAAGGCTCGCTCGAGCGTAAGAAGCCTCGCTTGAGCAACGCACTTTCACCTTCCTAGAAAATCTGCATCCAAGAAAGAAACTTGAGGACTCGCAATCCTTTCTCGAGTGCAAGAACCCTCGCTCGAGCGAAGAAACAAATACCCAAGGCTTGCTTGAGCGCAAAAAGCCTCGCTTGAGCGAAGAAGCCAAAACCTGGGCAGCAAACATTTGTAACAACTCACAACCAACCTATTCCAAACTCACCCAACAAGACCCAAAACTCAAATTCAAAGAATTAAAGGGAGGAAACAAGACAAAGACAACAACACAACCAAGAAACCCGAGTCCGGAACACAACAAAGGTCGGGGTAAAACTTGGATCGCTATACAGTTTATTTCTGCCCTTGTAATGAATTTTCTCTAGAATCCAAATTTCTCTGACCAAAATTATAGTAACATTAACTTATCGGCCTTGATTGACTTTCTCTGATATCTAAATTATATTGCTTGTTTCATAATTTTCTCTGGCCCATAAAATTATTTCTCTTTGTGTGTAATTTTCTTTGGCCCATAAAATTTTCTCTGAAGTTTGCTTCCAATTAGTATGATTTAGACGACTTTTATCTAGCCCATAACTTATGTGCCTTGACTGATTGAGATCAATTTTCTCTGAAATTTCAATTTATGTTGCTTCTTTGATTAACACTGTTTATTTCTGTCATTGTAATGAATTTTCTCTGGCATCCAAATTTCTCTAACCATAATTATAGTAACATTAACTTATCTTCCTTGATTGATTTTCTCTGATATCTAAATTATGTTGCTTCATAATTTTCTCTGACCCATAAAATTATGTCTCCTTCTATGTAATTTTCTCTGGCCCATACAATTGTCTCTGAAGTTTGTTTCCCATTAGTATGATTTAGATGAATTTTATTTGGCTTATTTGAATTTTTCTCTCAGTGCATTTTTAATATTTCTCTAATAAAAGAGCCTCCTATTATAGATAGATAACAATGAGCTAGTTAAAAACCCATAAGAGGAGTTTTGTCTTGGTAAAAAGAAAAAGAAAGAATCAAAAAAGGCATTGGCCAAATTCAAGAAGACATTAGAAGATTCATCTAAAGAAGGAGGGAATGAAAAAGGAGAAGGCAACACAGAAGAACAAGAGCAAGCAATGGAGAAGAAGATTAAGCTAGTAGTGTAGAAGAGGAAGCTAGAGAAGAAAATGAAGAAGTAGAAGACAAAGAAGACAAGGAAAGAAGAAGATGAAGGCACTGAATCTAAAGAGGAAGAAGAAAACAACGACGAAAGAAATGAAGAAGAAACTAATAAGCCGATGAACCAACATCATGATAGCATTTGTGGCTCAACAATGTATCAGCCTCAAGAATCTGAGGAATCAAAGGATGCTCAAATTGCTAATCTACATCAAAGACTAAAGGCACTTGCTAATTCCAAAATAGAAGAAGAGAAAAATTGGAATGAATTACTTGCAGAAAAGGGCATTGCCATAAGAACCTTGACATCAAATAACTCGGAACTTCAAGAAAGAGACATCACAAACCAAATGAAACTAAGGATGTTGGAGGTTCAAAAAGATGATAGTAAAAAAACAATTCAATAGTTGAGGTATTCAATTTCAGCTTGAAATTGAAAATGCTATATTGCATGAACAAATTCAAAAACTATCCGTTTAACTAGCAACACAACCTTACCGAACACCAACACAAGTTCAATCCCAAGGTCAGTGAAAATCTTGAACCACAAAAAGTTAGGTTCTTCTGTCAACATAACTCAGAGAAATTTCTACTTACTAAAATTTTCTCTGTCAATGGTAATTTTCGCTGGAAGTTAAATTTCTCTGACCACATTAGTTTGGTCAGTTTGATTTCTGTTGCTTATTTGATTTTCTCTGTCTGTTTGGTTCTATATGTGTGTAATTTTCTCTAGATTTTGTAACTTCTCTAACCATCTTGATTTTTGGGGCTTGTTTGATTTTCACTGTGTATAGTTGGAATAGAAGTGGAACAACAACCAATAACCTAACAAGAAAAAATGGCACACAAACAACAACCAAAACAAAAGACAAGTCTATGGTAACTAGAAAATATTGAATCAAATAAATTTGCATATTGACATATGATCTGTTACTCAGAGAAATTTAATTTTTAATGATATTTTCATTGTCTACAGTGAAAAAAGATCCCACATCAATGATAAAGAATTTAAAGGCAAAATAAAGAAAAGAAAAGCAAGATACAGACTTTCAATATCCCAAAGTTGTGAAGACGACTAGAGGTTCAAAGCAAGCTGCAAAGCTAATAGAGCAAACCACCAAAGACAAAAAAGTACTTAATGCCGATGACTATGTCTTGCCTCAACCAACAAGTGTCAAAAAATCTTAGGTTTTTCCACAAAGTCTACCGATTGCAAAATTGGTAAAGAACATGTCAAAGATATCTAGCAGCACATGACAAATGTGTCCAGACTAGAGTAAGTACAACAAATAAAATAGAAGATAACTAACAACAATTTACTAACTTATATTGCATTAACAACTATTAAATCCCTTCTTTGTCATCTTGTAGGGCTTTAATTTGGACAAGTGTGTTGAATCTCATTACTTTTGAAGATATTAGAAACCTAATAAAGGAAAAAGAAATTGCCAACAATGTAAGTTTTTCATCAAATTTCTCTGCAATGTTCCATTAGCCTTTATAAACCAATGTTACAATTATAAATGATATTTTTCAAGTCAATGATGGTTATGAAGAGATACTATTTGCTGATCAAAGAAGAAAAGGACAACAACCAACTTTATTTTTTTCACATGCATGAGCTTAGTATGTTACTACTATTTTATTTGATTTTCTCTAAAATTTACTTATTACTTTTTCTTGTTAAGATACTTCTTGAAGCCAATTGTGTCACTAGTCTAATTTTCTTTGGCTAGTTGTGTGCATTTAAAATTTCTCTGTGTGTATATTTCTGAAATTCCTATTATTTCAACTTTCTCATAACCATTTTTTGATTTTTTCTGACTGCAGAACTTCATCAAGATGACGGAAAATCAAAATTTTCAAGTCTCATTATTTGACAAGCATATTGAAACCGCATGGAGAAACTACAGGTTCCTCTATTTCCCAATAAATACCGGGGGCATTGAGAAATCAACAGATGGAAATCACTGGACCTTGTTTGTTTTGGACAAATAAGACAATTTATGGAGGTACTATAACTCTCTAAGGGCAAGGAGGGATGATGCACAAGACAAATATATCAAAGATGCAAAACAATTGGTAATGAGTGAAAATTTCTCTGATCCATGATAATTTTTATGTGATGATAATTTTGATAGAATCCTATTAGTTTGTTTGTAAATTTCTCTATCATTTAATTTAATTTATTTTATTTTATTTTTTGCAGTAAGAATATGTGGAGAATTTTTTGAAAGCTTGCCTTGAAAGAGAGGCACAATCACAACCCTCTTTCAAATTGATAGACTCATAAAACACAAATTATGACTTTCAATATGTTATCAATGCTCTACAACAAGCCAACGATTCATAAGTTTCATACAACATTTATAAATAAGATAATCTAATTTAAATGTTTCTTAAAACTAACTATACCTATAATTTGTATGTAGTGTGAATTGTGGCCTCTTTGTACGCTACATAATGAGACAATATAGCAACCATGAACCTATCAGCTCGACATTGTCGACACAAGACATAAGGTTGATGAAGGCAGAAATCATAGAGAGATTTGCGACCGAAGTTGGCCAGTCATGGACAGAACTAATTCAAATACCACCAGAAGAAGAACTAAAAGTATAATAGTGAAAGCACACTAGTGAAAGGAAGACAATGCACACAATGTAATTAGGAATAACCCTTCAATTTTTTTTTCCCATACATTGAAGGAATGATGATGTTTGACATATATGTATATATTTTTTTGACTAATGTAAATTGCAAAATTTCATAGCTATCAATGGTTAAATATATATACTTTTTTATAATGCATGCTAAGTGATGATCGTTAACACAATCCACACAGAGAAAATTATGTCCGAAGAAATTTCTCTGGTATGAAGCTACCAGAATTTCACAGAGAAATTTATCTTGTATCGTGCCAAGAGGGTGCCTATATGATCATGTAATTTGTAATGCACTGTGTTGGTGCAAAACAATCATCAAATTCAAAAAACACAATGCACACAGTAATTTTCTCTACTATTGGCAAATGTCTCTGGATGAATTTGACTTCACAAAACACAATGCACAGAGTAATTTTCTTTGCTAGTGGCAAATTTCTTTGAATGAATTCAATTGGTATTATAAACACACTGCCTATAGTATGTTTCAATGAACACAATGCACATAGTAATTTTCTCTGCTATTGGCAAATTTCTCTAGATGAATTTGACTGGTATTATAAAGGCACTCCCAAAGTATGTTTCTAAAAACACAATACAAAAAGTGATTTTCTCTGCTATTGAAAAATTTCTTTGGATGAATTTGATTGATATTATATACACATTGTCCAAAAGTACATTTCAAAAAACCAAATACACAAAATAATTTTCTCTGCTACTAACGAATTTCTCTAGATTAATTTGGCTGGTATTATAAACACACTGCCCAAAGTATGGTTCAAAAACACAAGTGCATGGATCGAGAAATTATAGAAAAATTTCAGAGAAAATACTAAACACAATGCACAACAAACACGCTATTTTTTTAATAAGATCCTCTAACATCCTCAAATGTATTATTCAATCAATAAAATGTATTATCTTCAACTGTTTAACAAAGATTCCTTACATGTCCTCTTATTATGGTGACCAATACTCTCACATTGACTACACTTCATCACCATTTTAAACTCTCCAGTAAAAGCAATTATGTTCTTCTTTAGCCTCCCAGCTGGTCTCTTACTCAATGGAGGTAAAATCATAACATCATCAATGCTACACACGGGTTTTTCAATAGTTGGAACTGGGCCAATCGAAAACGAGTATGCTTGACGATATATACCAGCATGAAAAAATGGTTCAACAAATGAATTCAAATTCTTTCCACTCCTAAAGATTGCAACAACAGAATGTTGACATGGATACCCATTTATTTTCCATTTTCGACATAAACAAGTTCTCAACCCAAGATCAACCATAACCGAAGGAAAATAATGCACTTCAAACACATTATCAAATGATAAACTCACATTCCATGTCCTCCTATCCATGAAAGCCTTCTCCAACACACTATCCATACGAGGGCAGAGAACTTTATTCTATTTACTAGAAAGCATCCTTATATCAAACCTCATATTTGTGATTTGCAACCATATCATGTCCACTAAATTTGTTATTGGCAAGTGCCGAGCTTTTCGTATCCATGAATTGAATGACTCAGCTACATTTGAATACATTTCACCATAACGTTTACCCTCAAAATATGCATCACTCCAATTTTCATATGGTAAACTTCTCAAGAAAACACTCACAATGTCTCCTCCTTCACTTTTAATTCATTCAACTTGAAATGGAATGATGCCTGTAGCTCGACTTTCTTCGCGCCCCCTCCCCCCTTTCAGAGAGGCTCGAATGGGTCCTACAGTTCGAACTCCTGTCACGGTTCTGAATCTAATCTCACAAAGTATAGCGATCCCGGTTTCTAACTCGACCTTTATGGTGTTTCGGACTCGGGTCTTGTGGTTTAATGTTGTTGTTTATGTCTTTTCCTCTTCTTGCCCTTTGAATTTGAATTTTGGAATGTCTTGGGCGTGTTTAGAATAGGTGGGTTGCTAGTTGGTCTAGAACTTTGTTGTCCAGAATTTTGGTCCTCCGCTCGAGCGAGCCTTCTTGCGCTCGAGTGGGGTTTGCCATCACTCAGCACTTTGTACGTTTGAAAGAAATATTGTGGAAGTGTTTTTAACGCTCGAGTGGAGTTTCTTATGCTTGAGCAGGTCTGAGCTCTAGTGGCCCCTCTGGCGCTCGAGCGACTGTCAGAAGTCTATAAAAATACTGGACGAGTATATTTTATGCTCGAGCGGGTAGTGCCTTGCTGTTGTGTGTAGACCGCCCGAACTCCGCTCTGCGCGTGAGGGCGCGAATCGTTGTTCTTAGCTACTACAGTTCAGACTCTTGTCATGGTTCTGAATCTAATCTCGCAAAGTGCAATGCAAGACTGATAAATCACCAAAGAGTCCAAAGCCAGAAAATCGTTTTGGAAAACTGATTTTTATCAAAAAGCGCCAAACATGGACTGCTTTGCTAGATTTCAGAGTCGTCACCTAAATATTTTATTTTGGGGAAATTTAGAAAACCCTGACTCGTGCCTAAGGCCACGTGTCTGTCATCACCAAAGTTGCCTCGGCTCGGGAACTTGGGTACGAGAGGTGAAGGTCCTAAAATGAGTACCCTCGCTTGCCCGATCAAAGATCGGCCTCTACTAACATGATATGTTGTTTTTGAAAACACATGTGTTCTTGTTTGATTATTAGCTAGCTTACTATGTGATGCGCACAACATACAAGTATAGACTAAATCACTCAATTTGGAACAAAACATCTTATGTTTGTTTGTTTGAAAATGGTTTGAAGGTGCTATTCGCAAGTAGGCTAAGTCGTGGATTTGCCACCCTCAAGTGGGCTTAGAAAACATGATTTGCCATTCTCAAGTGGGCTTAAAACGCACATTTTGATGAATTGTCCCAATTCAAGCAATGAAGCCTTCATTCACAGACATTCATGCAGTTATAGCAGTTAAGCAAACAGCCTCATGGCAAGCATGCTAACATGGCAACATACACATCTCATGCAGTATGCTAAAGCGTAAAAGCTTACCTAGTACTCCGAGCCAAAACAAAAGCTAGTTAGTAATCAATGCATGATCCTAGCTATGTTAACAATGCCTAATGCAACACATACAAAAATGCAGCTACAATAGGCTCGGCTATTCTAAGATGTCATGTGAATGCAATTTGATAACATGTATTCAAATTGGTATTGAAATATAATGCAGTTTGTATGATGCGCCGAACCTAGTGCATGCAAAATAGATGAATGGATGCACGCATGCAAGCATAAGGATGCTAATTGAAATATGCCCTAAAACTAACCATCGAAAGCGGTTAAGTAAAAGGGAGAAAGAAATGGGGGTTGGAAGACATGCATCGCGCACACACACACTTATTACAACATTTGTGCCCTCTCGACGGAGGGTTCGAATAATAAGCTAACTAGCTAATCTAAGCTAATTAAACTAATTATTACAAAACGAAACTAATTAACTAATCCTAGTTAACTAATTAGTTTTTACAACACAAATTGAATAGTTAAGCGTATTAACTAATTAAGTACAATACCAAAGTATTAGCTAGCTAAGCAAAGAAGCTAAGTAAAGCAATAAAAGAGGAGCCTCGGGGCGAGAAGTGTATGCATGCTCGTCGCCTCGTTCGGAAATCCATTACAATGCCCCAACTTGCCTCTGTTTGCATTTGATCTCAGAACACTGCACAAAGCTCCAGATAGCTTCTAATCCATCATGGGAACCTCTAGGAAGGTTGCCGACCACTTATTGGTGTTGTAGACCACTTACATTTGCTGCAGACCAGAAAATGCTGCCCAACTCCAGTTTGCTGCAACAAAGAACAAGAAGGGGCACGGCAGTGTATTTGCAAGATGTGTGTGCACAACCACCCTCCCTATCATTTCTTAAGCTCAAGGGAGTGCAGTTCTCGACTTTCAGGCCACCAATCGAGCATCGCAATGCACGATGGCCGAGAAGCCAAGTTTGCACAATTCAATGTCAATGAATGCACAAATAACACATAAGGGCCTTAACCTCTATCATGCATGATCAAGGGGGTCGGCGACCAAGAAATGAGGCATGTTTCATCACTTCAAGTATGAAACGTCCCTCATTTCTCGTGTTTCGACTAACACCCTATCCAAACACAAATGCAATGCAACAACATGCCAAACACAATGCAATGCAACATGAGCATGTCAAAACAAAGTCCTTAAGCATTGAGGCACACAACACTAAGGCTATACAATGCAATGCACAATGGGCTAAAACAACCCCAAATAGACTTCATGCATGCCAAGACAATGGCCAAAATACTCTTAAAAGATGGCATGAAAGGCTAGAAAATGCATGCTCATGCATTGACTCACCAATTAAGCATAAGAGCACAACTCTCAAAAGTGCTCAAGGAGTGACAAATGTAAGAGTGTAGCCACACTATAAGCACTGAAATCATATATGAAATGATGCCAAATCATCCAAACAACATAAGCATAGCATGCTAGGAGGTCCTAAGGCACAAGGCCACCAAGAGGGACTACACAAGAGGCATGCGTTACATGGCACAAATGACTGAACCAGCCATAAACAGAGCTCAAATAGGTCAAAACAAAGACCAAAACATGCCGAGATGGGAGTTCAAAAGTCTAGGCATGCATGCATACGCATTGGTCCACAAACAAGGCAATAATGCACAACCCTTAAAGGCACTCAAAGAGTGAAAGAAGTGAGAAAATGGCAATGCTATATGCTCTAAAATAACATGTGAAATGATGCCAAATCATGTACATGTCACAAATAAAGCATGCTAGGAGGCTCAAAATTCAAGGCTAGCAAAGCCAATTGCACTACAGCTATGCAATACATGAACCATATGGCCAAGGCAACCCAAAACAGTCCTAGAGCATGCCAAAATGATGCTAAAACATGCATGGAGCAAAGCCAAAACAAGCTAGCATGAAGGGCCAAAACATCAAGGAGGTTAGGCCAATGAGCATGATTACACTACACCTAGCAAAACCAAGCATGAGATGGCTTCACCAACAAAAATTAGAGTTGTATCATGGCAAAACAAGACCAAAAATACACTAAAATAATAGCCCACAAGCTTAGGTAAGATGGCATACATAATGGCTCATGTTTAAGGCATAAAGAACCAACCCTCCAAAGCATCAAAAGAGTGAAAGATATGAGGGCATGGCAGTGAAACATGCTCTGAAATAACATAACAAATGATGCCAAATCAAGCAAATAGCCCAAGCAATGCATGCTAGTGATTTGGAAACTCAAAGCTAGTGAGCTAGAATGCACTATGGCTATGCAAAGCAAGGCATGCATGACCAAAATGACTTAAAACAGAGCTTAAGCATGGCAAAACATGATTAAAATCTTCCTAGAGTTGAGCCAAAATCATGCTAGAATGATGGTCCAAAGCATGATGCATATTAGGCTAGTTCGCAAGAATTACACTACAAGTGTATAGAGCATGCAAGGGTGGCCTAAACTAAGCCAAAAAAGAGGTATGCCATACTGAAATAACGCCAAAAATAGGCTGAGATGTAGCCAACATATGCTAGATAAACATGCTCAAACATGAGGCCAACAAGGCAAGCAACCAAGATACAAGGAGAGGGGATGACCCCCTCCTATTTGGGACCTCAAAACACCCTTTCCACCACTGAAATTCCTCTGAGTTTTAGTGGTGAGAAGTTCAAAAAGAGGTGGTCCCAATAGCTTAAAAGGATAGCTCAAAACAAGGCCAAACAAGGCACAAAAGGGGGTAGACCACCCCCAACACCAAAGAGACCTTAAACAAACATTTCAAGCACTTAAAATCAAAGCTTTTTGTAGTTTAAAGTTAGGCCTAAATCAGCATGAAAATAGGGCCAAAAGCTTAATCAAAAACAAAGGTTTAAGGGGTTAGAAACTCACCCTTGAAGAACAACTTCAAACCAGCAACTTCAGCAACCTTTTCTAAGCTAAAACCAATCCAAAAACTCCAAAACCAGCTTCAAGGTGCCTCAGCTCCATGAGTATGGTGTTTCACTATGTGTTTGTGTGCAAAAGTGTGAAGAAATGGCACTTTCAAGCACAAATATGAGACAAAGGGAGAAAGATAGAGATAGAAGTGTATGTATAGCTCCAAGCCCTTTTTTTTTTTTTTTTTTTCAACCTTAGACAAGAGGGAGGAGGCTCCCTTTTATAGAAAACCAAGCATCAAGCTTGTTGAACAAGTTTGGAGCTCTCTATGTATGGAGGATGCTTTTTGTGCCCAACAGTTGGCACAGTTGCCATGGAAAATGTCTGCAGAAAGTGTAGGAAAGCTGCTGACCAGTTGAAGTGGTCGGCCAGCTACTTTTTTTGGTCTACACGAAGAGAAAGTGGTCGACAAGTGGCTGGCAAGGCCGAAAAGTGGTTGGCAAATGTCCGAATTGAAGCCCCAGAAGTAAGCTTTGCAATGGTGGAAGCCTTGTATCAAAATTCCAACTGTGCAAAAAGTTATGCCTGTTTTGGTGAAGCCGCGCAATTTCGATCCTACTCGGATTTATGCCGAACTTCTCCTCAACTAGTTTTCTTCTCTCCTCTCTCATTTTCTTCAACTCCAAATCCCTAAACAAGGTGTTATGAAAGATTTTCAAAGATTTCATCTCTCTTTCATTCATTTCCACTTTGTCCTCGCTCGGTTTATCGAAAAGTGCAACATTTAACAAAATGCAAGCGTTGGAACATCGTAGAATCATTTTTCAAAAATATTTTGAAAGAGAGGGTTTTAAGGTCTAAAAACCATTCAAAATAGGGTGTAAGGTTGGGATTTGACTCTCTCCTTGCCAAAGAAACTGAACCTTTGCACTGCACAACTTTCAACACTAAGTAAACCATTAGTAACGCCCAAGTCTTAAAGGTAGTCGTGTCTACATTGTGTCTTGACGCTCGAGCAACCTTTATCGTGCTCGAGTGGGTCAAATTTATGTGTCTGACGCTCGAGCGTCAAATTCTCCGCTCGAGCGGACTGTACGTATATTAGATCGCGAAAGTGACATTCTAAATCACTTTTTCTGTCCTTTCTCTCTCTAAAACTTTCCAAAACCCTGAATTGAGAGCCTCTCTCTCTAAAATACTCTCTCTCTCTACATTTTGATCTAGATCTAGTGATCTCCTCACCCTCATTCCTTTGATAAAAAGTTGGAGCATCTCAAGATCTACCTTTTCATCCAAGTAGAAGTCGATTTCGTCATCTTTGGAGCTCATCTCTTGCTTGGCTCGTCTTCTCTTCTTGAGGTAGGGATAATCTACTCATTACTATGAGCTTTAACATAAATATTGGTCATTTTGTATAAATGGTTGGTTTGGGTGAAGTTAGGGTTTTGAGTTTGAAATAGTAAAAGAGGGGTTTCCTATTTTGGGTTCTATATGTATGTAAGATCTTGAAATGGGGTTGTTTGTGTATAATGGGAAAAATCTGGCCTTGAATGCAATTTTTGAGAAAAGGGAGGGGGGGAGAGGGGGAGGATGCCCTAAAATGAATTAAATAACTATTTTGTATAAATAGTGAAATAAATGTGGAATTATGAAATTGGTTTGAGAAATCATGAAATTAGAGGAAATTGTGATTAGATGGTGTAATTAGATCAATGAATCATTCACTTATGGAAAATGTGATAAATTATCTATTGAGAAATTTATTTATCTGTCTAGATATATCTGTTTGGGGCTATCGGTGGAGGATGGCCATGATTGTTGTAGAAACTGTATAATGATTAGGTGAATTAAAACTAATCAATTGGAATATGTCATTGAATATGACGATTGGATGTAAACATTGTATATGTGATTAAATTGGTCATTGTATATGACAACGTATTTAAATACATTGTATATGTATCTTTGTTTGGGAGGAGATAGGGGATAAACTCCATGGATAATTAAGTTGGCTGGAGTGTCCAGGGTGAAAGTCCATAAATTTTATTTATATTTGGGTGCTGGTTCCCTCAGACGTAGTTCTGTAAAATGGCAAGTGAATGGAAGTGTCCGATTGATGTTTATGATTGAAGTGTTGTTAAATGAGTTGTAGCCTCGTTTTGAATTGTTTGAATAATATTGAGCTATGTTAATGAATTGATTTGGATACTCAAAGGGAAGTAGATTTATTATGATGTAAATGTTGATTGGTCACGGGAATGGTGTAAGTTGGTTTTCAAGTGTTAAACATTTATCGGATACTAATGTTTTAGTTAATTCTCATATACTGTTTACCATATCTCTACTGGGCTTTGGCTCACCCTACTTGGGACACCATTTTTCAGGTATAGGGGACATGCCGCCTCCAAGGTCTTAGCTTGCGAGGTTTAGGAGTTGAAGATTCCGTTTTTGTTATTTGTATTTTGTGTTAAATGTAAATCCAAGCCGAGGGCTTTCTATGTATAGAGTTAGGACTTTCTTTTGTTGTAACCAAGTTATTACTTGGAAAGATGTAAGCCCGTAAGGCATTTATTTTGTTGCTAACATGTAATATCATTTGTGAAGAAGACTCTGATAAATGAAATTTAACTTTTCTATTATGTTTTATGGATTTTATAAATGGATGATTATGTCTTATTTTGAGGGTGTTACACAAAGTGCAATATGAGACTGATAAACACCAAAGAACCCAAATCCGGCAAATCATTTTGGAAAATTAGATTTTGAATCAAATAATACCAAAATTGGATTGCTTTGCTAGATTACAGAGTCGCCACCTAAATATTTTGTTTTTGGGAGGAAACCCTGACTCGTGCCAAAGGCCACATGTTCGTCATCACCAAAGTTGCCTCGGCTCGGGAACTTGGGTACGAGAGGGGAAGGTCCTGAAATGAGCACTCCCACTCGCCCGATCAAAGGATCGGCCTCTACTAAGCATGATATGTTGTTTTTATAAACACATGTGTTCTTACTCTGATTATTAGCTAACTTTACTACATGATGCGCGCGCAAGCAAGTATAGACTAAATTGCAAGAATTGGAACAAAACAACTCATGTTTGTTTTCGAAAATGGTTTGAAGTTGCCACCCTCAAGTGGGCTTAGAAATGCAGATTTGCCACATTAAGTGGGCTTAAAACATGATTTTGCGACTTCGCAAAGTGGGCTTAAAACTCACATTTATCGAATTGTTCCAATTCAAGTAATAAAGCCTTCATCTACAGGAATTCATGCAGTTTATCAAATAAGCAAATAGCCTCATGGCAAGCATGCTATTAGGACAACACTCACACTCATGCAAGTATGCTAAAGCGTAAAAAGCTTACCGAGTACTCCAAGCCAAAACAATAGCTAGTTAGAAAGAATGCATGATCCTAACTATACAAGATGCCTAATGCAACACATGCAATATGCAATTAATAGGCTCGGCTACCTAATCATGGTATTTGCAACACTTTGATAACATGCTTTTAAACACGTATTCAAATAAGTGTATTGAAATTGTGATGCAGTTTGAATGATGCGCCGAGCTCGGTGTATGCAATACAAATGAATGAAATGCAAACATGCAAGCATAAGGTATGCTAATTGAAACATGTCCCTAATCTAACCATCGCAAGTAGGTAAATAAAAGAGAGAAAAACGTGGGGTTGGAAGACATTCACACACACACGCACGCTTATTACAACATTGTGCCCTCTCGAAGGAGGGTCCGAATAAATAAGCTGAGCTAATTATTACAAAACGAATTACTTAACTATTCTAGCTAATTAATTATTACAACACAATTGAATAACTAGCTATGCTAAGCTAATTAAAATATTACAAAATGAATTGAATGATTAGCTACGCTAACTAACTAGTAAAGCAATTTAAACGGCCTCAAGGGACGAGGGATGCATGCATGCTCGGTTGCTTCCTCCCGAAAATGCTCTTGTCTTTCCATCGGATGCCTCTGTTTGCACTCATTTGATCTTGGAAAATTGCACTAACTTCCAGATTGCCTCTGCTCCAACACAAGAACACATTTGAACAAAACTTCACTGGTGGCCGGTCGGCCACAAAAAGTGGCTGTCGGCCACCTCAACTAGACGATCGGCTACTGCAAGTCGCCGGTCGGCCACCCCCCATTTTCTGGACTTCTGCTTTTGCTGCAATAGAGGCAAAGCAAAGCATTTTCAAGGAATGTATGTACTGCTACACTCTTTATCATTTCTCAAGCTCAAAGGAGTATAGCTCTTGGCTCTCAAGCCATCAACCAAGCATTTTCAATGCATGATGGCTAGAAAACCAAGCTTGTACAAAGTCAATGAATGCACAAATAAGACTCGAAGGACCACCACCCTATCATGCATGATGAAGAGTGTCGGTGACCAAGAAAAATGACATGTTTCATCACTTTGAGTATGAAATGTCCCATTTTTCTTGTGTTTGGATTAACGTTCAATCGAAACACATGCAATGCAACACAACATGCTTATCTTGCTCAAGTTTTACTTGGTTCATTTTGTTTACACATTTTAGATTACCGATTAGTCCTTTAACTAATTAAGTCCAAAGTGAGAGTCCTCTAATTGGAAAGAGGGCCTAAGCCACAAGTACCTTGAGCATGAAAGAGGTCTCATGCTATTGGTTAGGAGGAACCCTCAAGAGATGATTAAAACCATTAGGCCTGAGGGGCTCAATTTCACACTCAAGCCAACAAGGGGCTTAAGGCCACTTTCAAAACAAATTAAAAAGTGAAGAATAAAGGGAGGTTGCAGACATTTCAATGCTGATATGGCATGCAAAAAGACACTAAATCATGCAAGCAACTCATGCAAGTGATGCTTAGGAGCCTAAAGCATCAAACTAGTGAAGATCACAACACTATAAGCATGCAACACAAAGCTCAATTGACCAAACCAGCTCTGGACAGAGTTAAAACATGCCAAAAAGTGGCTAAAACATGCTCACATGTTAGCTCGCAAACAAGATTCAAAACACAACTCTCAAAAGCAATGAAAGAGTGAACTAAGTGAGAGTGTGACAAAGCTATATACACTAAAATCATATGTAAAATGATGCTATAACAAGCAAGCCACTCAAACACTTCATGCTTAAAGTCTCAAAACAATGAGCTAGTGAAGACCATTACACTATAGCCATGCAACACAAGCCTCGAAGGACTTAACCAACCCAAAACAGAGTTAAAGTAGGCCAAAATAGTAGCTAAAACAAGCTGAAGTTACGCTATCACAAGCTACAAAAATAGGCTAAACCATTAGGCATTCTAGACTAGTAAGCACAATTGCACTACAAGTACAAAAAGCAAGCAACAAATGCTCCAACCAACCCTAAACAGAGTTGAAACATGTAAAAACAAAGCCTAAAACATGCTTGAACTAAGCTAATATAAACTACAAAATCAAGCTACCATGTGAAGCTAACTAGGCTTGCAAGAGAGGCACAAGGAGGGGAGGCTAACCTCTCCATTTTTGGACTTCAAAACATACTTTTTACCACTGAAATAACTCTGAATTTTAGTGGTTTAAAAGCCCAAAAATTTTGATTTAAAGGTGGAAAGAAATGGCACAAAAGGCTTCACAAGCCGAAGAACAAAAAGATAAGACAACCCCCTAACTCACCAAGACTTTGTAGACACCCCATTTTTGACTGTCCTCAAGACTTGGTTGTGCTTGCAGGTACATCCAGCCACAAGTTCGATTGCTCGTCGAGGCCTCGACTTCCGCGGTGGAACGTCGCAGGTTTGAGCTTTCCAAACCCTGTATCCTTTCGGCCCCATTTTTGGACCATGTATTGGTCCTTTCAGCATGATTCTCATGGTGCACTACCGGCCACATTCTGCCACTGCCAGCCTTGCTTTTTTTCCTTGCCTGCTACTGATAATGCCTGCCGGCCATCAATGAGGCATTGCCGGCCACAACTGATTGCCGGCAGAACACTTTGTCTCAGCAGATTTCACTCCAGATCTTTTGAGCCAGCTGGTTTTCGCTCATCCCTCGTCCATATAGTGTATGGAGGGATGAGGCCCTTTTCAAGCTTGTTTAACAAGCTTTGCTTGGCATTCTTCTATATAAGGAGAGGCCCCTCCTCCCTTACAGAGGTTCAAAAACTTTTGAAGAGATATATCTCTCTCTCTATATATATTTCTCATTCTCTCTCTATATTGTTGTTGTTTTGTGCCTTAAAGTCCATTTTCCTCTCACTTTTGCACTACAACACTTAGTGATACACCACCATCTTTGAGTTGAGGTTCTTAAGAGTGTTATTTCAGCTCTGAAAGTTGGTTTTTGGCCTCAGAGGTTGCTGGTTTCGAAGTGGAGCTTCAAGGGTGAGTATATTTCCCTTTTAAGCATTTGTTTGTATATCATTTTGGCCATCCTTGCATATTGTTTTAGGCCTTTCTTTCAACTGAAAAAATTTCTATATTTAAGTGCTTTTGATGATTGTTTAAGGCCTCTTTGGTGTTTAGGGTGTTCTACCCTCTTGTATGCCTTGTTTGGCCTTGGTTTGAACCATGTCTTGCGGCCTTTGAGTTGGTCTTTCTTTGGCCTTTTAGCCACTGAAATCCAGTGGATTTTCAGTGGTAGGCATGTGGTTTTGAGGCCTCAAATAAGAGGGGGGTGACCCCCTCTCCTTTTGTTTTGTTTGCTTGAGTTATTGGCCTATCAAATGAGCATGTATCTCTATACTTTTGAGGCTTAGTTCAGGCACTTTTTTGTGACTTTTAGGGCCTGCCTTAACTCCGTCCATGGCTGGTTTGGTCATCTTGTGCATGCTTCTTGTATGTGTAGTGTAATCCCATTTGTGGCTCATCAAAGTAGCATGTCTTGGCTTCATTTCAGCAGATTTTTGGCCATCATTTGACATCTCATAACTCTGTCTAAAGTTGGTTTGGTAGTCTCTTGAGTGGCTCATGTACTTGTAGAACAAGTCTTGCTTACTAGCCTTGTATGCATGAGGTTTTGGCTCATCATTCTAGCATATTTTGGCTATGCTCCAGCATGATTTTATTCATATTTTGGGCTGCCTTAGGATTGTTTTGGGCTTCCATGGTCATATCACTCATGTTTTGTATAGCTATAGTGTAAATGCTTTGACTAGTCTTGAGTTTTGAGGCCCCTACCATGCTATACTTGTGATGTTTGCATGCTTTGGCATCATTTGAAATGTTATATTAGTGCATATTTCATGGTCATACACTTGTGCTTGCCACTCTTTTAATGCCTTGGAGGTTTGGCTCTTTATGCCTCAAGAGTGAAGTATTGTGCATGCCATCAAGCCTAGGCCTTTGGGCCATCATATCAGTGCATTTTTGCTCTTGTTGTATCATGATGTAACTCTGTTTTATGTTTTCCAAGTCATGCCATGTTTGGTTTTAATAGGTGTAGTGTAATGCCCCTTTGTAGCCTTGCATACTTCATGCTTTCGGTCTTTTGTTCTAGCTTGTATTGGCTAGGTTCTAGCATGTTTTTAGACTCACCTTGACTTGCCTTAGGACTATTTTTGATGCCCTTGGCCCTTTGGGGCTTGCTTTGTATAGCCATGGCTTAAGTCCCTTTGCTAGTTTCGAGCTTTGAGCTTTCTTGCATGCTATGTTTGTCTTGCTAGGGTGGTTTGGCACCATTCCATGCATGTTTTCAGAACTTATGGTGCTGTCACATATCCATGCTTGTCACTCTATAAGTGTGCTTAAGAGTCGCATCTTTGTGCTTTGATCCTTGAGCCAATTGGCATGCATGTTTGTCTTGCCTTTTCATGCTTTTCATACCATCATTTCAGCACTATTGGCCACTAATTTGGGCATGGCTGAGGTCTGTCCATTTTGGTTTAAGTCCATTGAGCATTGTGTATGCCATGTAGTTCATCACATTGTGTATGCCATGTTGTACCATTGCATTTGTGTATGCCATGTTCATAGCATTGTGTATGCTAGTTGTTGTTCTTAGCATTGTGCATTGTGCATGCCATTAGTCTTGTTAGGTTATTCATGTTGCATTGCATGTTTGCAAGTTTAGGCTTCTTTGCATTTTGCATGCTTGATACATTGCATTGGGCATGCTTATGTTGCATTGCATGGCATCTCCATGTTGCATGCATTGCATTATGTTTGGCTTGGGCGTTAAGCCAAACACGAGAAATGAGAGACGTTTCATACTTGAAGTGATGAAACGTGCCTCAATTCTCGGTCGCCGACGCTCTTGACGATGCATGATGGAGTTCTAGGCATTTATGTGTTTTTTGTGCATTCATTTTACATTGAATTGCACAAGTTAGATCTTTGGCCATCATGCATCGAGATGCGTGATTGATGGTCTTGGATCCGATTATGCCTCTCCCTTGATGTTTCGAGGTGATATGGGTTGCCATAGTGCGTACATATCCTTGGGAGACCCTTCATTTCCTCTATTTTGTGCTCTACCACAACTTGGTGTCACAGCACACCAGTGGCTGGCAGCCTTTTATTGTTGGCCGACAGACCTTCATTCTTGGCCGGCAGTGTACACTCTTGGTCGGCAGGGGGGTCGGCAGTATCTCCTCATGGCCGGCAGGCCACTGGTGCATTCCTCAGCATGGTTTTGGTAAGATCCAGCAGCAAGTTCTCAAGGACACCCTGCAGACAGAGCCTCTAAAGAGCATTCGGAGAGCTTTCGAGACGTGAATCGAGCATGCATCTTCACCTTCTTCAAGGCAGGGCTGAGGCGGCCTAGTCTACATATTTTAATGCTTTACTTGTTAATTAGCTTTAATTTGTAATTTAATTAGTTAATTTGTTAATTAATTAAGTGTTGTAATAATTAGTAAGTAGATTGCTTATTATTCAATTTGGTTGTGTAATAATTAATTAGTTTGTTAGTTAGTTAATTAGTTGGTTTGTATTATTTATTCAGACCCTCTGTCGAGAGGGCAAATTGTTGTAATAAGCGTGCGTGTGTGTGATGCATGTCTTCCAACCCCCATTTCTTTCTCCCTTTTACTTATCTGCTTTCAGTGGTTAGTTTTAGGACATGTTTCAATTAGCACCCTTATGCTTTGCATGTTTGCATACATTCATTTGTCTTGCATGCACCGGGCTCGTCGCATCATACTAACTGCATTGTATTTCAATACCAAGTTGAATACATGTATCAATTGTTGCATTTCATATGCCATCTTAGAATAGTCGAGCCTATTTTAGATACATCTTCGAATGTGTTGCATTAGCCATCTTAACATGAACTAGGATCATGCATTGATTTTTAACTAGTTCTCTGTTTTGGCTCGGAGTACACTGTGAGTATTTATGCTTCAGCATACTGCATGTGTGTTATTGATTGCCATGATAGCATGCTTGACATGAGGCTAACTGTTTATGTGATTAACTGCCTGAATGCTTGTGGGTGAAGGTTGGATTGCTTGAATTGGAACAATTCATTGAAATCCTCGATTTAGCCTACTTGCGGGTAGCAAATTTCAAGCTGTTTTCAAACAAACAAATATGCAATGTTTTGTTGCAACTTAGGTGATCTAGTTTATACTTGTATGCTGTGTGCATCACATAGTAATTCTAGGTTTAATAACCGGAATAAGAACACATGTGTTTTCAAAAACAAGATATCATGTTAGTAAAGGCCGATCTTTGATCGGGCGAGCGGGGGTGCTCATTGCATGACCTTCCCCTCTCGTACCCAAGTTCCCGAGCCGAGGCAACTTTGGTGATGAAAGACACGTGGCCTTAGGCATGAGTTAGGGTTTCCTAAATTCCCTCCAATAAAATATTTAAATGGCGACTCTGTATCTGGCAAAGCAGTCCATGTTTGGCACTTGTTTATAAAAATCAGTTTTCCAAAATGATTTGCCGGATTTGAACTCTTTGGTGATTTATCGGTCTTGCATTGCACTTTGCGAGATTAGATTTAGAACCGTGACATTGAGTCCGAATGTAGTAAGCCTAATGAACAAAACGGGATTTCGCGTCGATTTCACGCGCGGAGCCCGAGACGTTCGGGCACGTCTACAGACTTAAACCACCATTTTGAAACCTTAAAAACAGAGTTTTTTATGGCTGAAAAACCAGGTCAAAATAGTGTAAAAAGATAGCCAAGCAAGCAACTAAAACAAAGCATAAATGAGGTAAGCTTTATACCTTTGAAGCATAACACAAAGCAGCCACTATTCTGAGCTAAAACTAGCCTTAAGAACTCAAACCAAGCCTCAAACAACCTTAGCTCCAAGATGAAGATGTTTGGTTAAGGGTCTTAGTGCAAATGTATAGAGAATTCTCACGTTCAAGCACAAAATAAGAAGATATATATATATATATATATAGAGAGAGAGAGAGAGAGAGAGAGAGGAAAAAATTTTCTCCAAATTGTCTAACCTCTCAAAATGGGGGAAAGACCCTCTCTTATATAGAAAATCAAGCTAAAGGCTTGTATTCATCCCTCCATACACGTGTATGGAGATGAGCATCAGTGAACAACAGCTGGCACAACTGGCAAATAAATATCTAAAAAAGGAGAAAAATGGCCGTTGGCCATCATCAGTGGTCGACCGGCCATCAACGTAGCCGACCGGCCATCAGTGTGGTTGACTGGCCACCATTGATAGCTGGCAGGCACATGCCATGGCCGATGGACATTGGGGATGGCCAACAAGCTACCCTCTGTTCCAGATTCGAAGCAACAAGCTCTTGGTCCACAACCAAGCACAAAATAGACAAGTTGAGAGGCCCGAAGGTAAGGCACTCCGCCAAGAACTTCAGACGCTCAGAACGAACACGAGCATGCGAAATCATCAGGTGTTCAAACGATGACATCCAAGTCTTGATGATGGTCAAAAATGAGATGTTTACAATGCCTTTGTTGGTGCATATGCACATTCTGAAAACTTGGACACAATCGTCTCCCTAACCAAATTTATGTTTTCACATGATAACATATCCCTCAAATTTCTCTTTAGATGTTCAAGACAAAATCCATGATAGCAATTAGGGAAAAACCTAGCAATTCCTTCCACAGTACCACAATGTTGATCTAATATGAAACTTATCACCCTCTCCGATCCCAATAATTCACATAAATGTTCAAGGAACCAACACTAATTGTCTTTATTCTCAGCGTCAACAACGGCAAAAGCTATAGGAAAAAAACCTACAAAACAAATAGGAACAAGCATATTAGATATACACATGCAGAGAAAATTAGAACAATAAACAACCAGAGAAATTTGACACTGCCAAAATCCAAAGAAACTTCACACAGTGCCCAAATCTAGAGAAAATTCATACAGTGGCAACATCCAGAGAAAATTCACTTAGTGACCAAATCCAGAGAAAATTAACACAGTGGCAAAATCTAGAGAAAATTCACTGAAAATTCACACAGTGGCAACATTCAGAGAAATTTCACTTAGTCATCACCCCTAGAGAAAATTCACACAGTGCCAACATCTAGAGAAATTTCACACACTGATAGAAAATTCACACAATGGCCACCTCCAGAGAAAATTCAAAGTGTTAGAGAAAAATCACAAAACATAACCACAAAAATAGAAATGTCACTCAATTCCCACATGTATAGAAAATTCACATACGTAGAGAAAATTACATATATTTACAATTACCTTCATTCCTATCTTTTCTCGTCGCAACAAGCATAACTCCTTTGTATTGTCCTTTCAAAAATGTTCCATCAAGAAACAACAATGACCTACAATATTTGAAACCAACAATGCATGTATGAAAAGCCACAAAAACTCTTTTGAAATGCTTGTTATCTTCAAAATCTAACTAAAAACGACTACCTGGATTGTTCTTCAATGCCTTATCAAAATACCACCATAATTGATCGAATGACGGATAAGAATCCCCATATGTACTACATTTTGCTTTTTCAAACCCCAACCAACCACAATTATAACTAATTGAGACCTTATACTTGTCTTTCATTTCTTCCACAACATCCACTGGACGAGTTAAAGGTTTTGCACTTACCTTTTCAAGTATCAACCCAAAAACTAAGTTGGAAGTCATCCTACCATGTTTACTAGTACGAACCGCCACACTACATGTATATTCATTGTTCAAAGTTCTTATGTAAAAGAACCTATTTGTTTTTTCAACTGAAGCATGTACACGTCACATACATCCCCTTGATTCCTTATATGCACATCATGCCGTAACCCTCAGCTTGTCATTTTTATCATACGTAAACTGAAAACCAACCTCAATAGCATACTTGCATAAAACAGTATGTAACTAAACCAAACCACCCTTAAACTTTTGTCCCACACTAGTAATATTATTTTGCCAACCAGCTGACAATAACACCTTTTCTTGGTGAGAACAAAATTTAAAGAGTGAATTCCTTTCAATACATATCAAATTCACCATGCACAACATCTACCCAATAAGACCCTATTTCATCCTCTTGATCAGAAGTACTACACCTAATAACTGAAACATCAACTATAACCACACAACGTGCACAAACAACCCACAACATATTTAGAAAATCAATATTATTTCTAACCATACAATTTGGATGGCTCACAATAGAATATGGAATATACATCGTCTCAGGTTTCAATTCTCCCATGTTTTACACAAAATGCCAACCAATGCCTCAAAATTCAATTCACATGAAACATTAATGACAATAGTATCATTCCCATATTTCCACAGCAACAACACTGCACTGCCCATCTAAACGAAAAGAAAAAACACGAAAAATAACTTGTTCAATAAAAACACACTTCACAAGAACAACATAACAATCCAGGGAAATTTATAATAATTATAATTTTCTCTGGACTCAAATAAAAGTCCAGAGAAATTTGCAAACTTATATTCACCTTCAAGATAACAAAAACAAAAACAAAATTAAAGAAAAAATTAATGAATCCAGACAAAATTACAAAGAAATTTAATGCTAACTATTAAACACAATCATAGACAAAAATCACATAGAAAATCTGTTAGGAAATTATAAGCTTCTCTGTGATTTTCACTGGACTACAAGCTTACAATTTTCTCTGTGTGATTATGCAGTATTGGACTCAAATCAAAATCCAGAAAAATTTACGAACTTATATTCACCTTCAAGATAACAAAAATAAAATCATAAAGAAAATTAATGAGTCCATAGAAAATCACAGAGAAAATTAATGAGTCCAGCGAAAATCATAGACAAAATTAATGCTAACTATTAAACACAATCACTGACAAAAATCACAGAGAAGATCTGTTATGAAATTTTAATCTTCTCTGTGATTTTCACTGGACTATAAGCTTACAATTTTATCTGTGATTTTTGTTGGATTATAATAACAAACATATAATTTTCTCTGCAATACAAAGAAAAGTGCAGAATAAATGAAAAGTGCCAAAAAAAAAAAAAAAAACAGAGCACAAAACTTAGGAAAGTGTAGAAAAACAGAGCCAGTCTCCAAATACAAAGAACAAAACTTATCATTGATAAACATGTAACAGGGAATGAGACATTAACTCCAAAAATCAAAATCAACTCCATTGTCAATAACAAAGAATGAAAAATCAGCTTCAAAAATAATAAAAAAAAAACTACACTAAGTTGGCTTTTCTCTCACATTGATCAAAAATGGAAACAAAAACCTAATTCAAAATACACTACAAAAGCTTCTCTTAATTCGGAGTCCTTACATACAAATCAAATGAAAAATCAAAAAACTTACATTGATTATTGAACTTACCTGATTCAAATCCACTGGAAATCCGAGCTTCAACACGACTTCAACTTCTGCATGATTAGCGAAAATCAACTTCTACATGATTACAAAATCCCTATAAAATCTCTACGAAAATCTGTATCATCAAAATCTCCATCGCCAAGTTCATCCCAAAGCAATCTCCTACAAAAATAGCAACATAATCTTTAGTTTCCAAAATTGAAAACCACGTATAGTATAAAAAAAGGGTAAAATAGGTATTTTATAAACTAAAATAACATTGAGGGACCTTAGGCATTAAAAAATATTATTGTGTATCTCTCATCATACTAAAAGTTGGGTAGGGATCTTAGACCAATTTTTCTTATATTATATTATATTTGAATGACCAAAGGCCGCGAAACTTCTAGCACTAAAAAGAAGTTTCTACCAGTAAAAAATGATGGCTAGACGGCTTGTATAGTCAGCTATGTTTGCTTATAAAAGCAAAGCATGTTGCTGAATGAAACTTGTACTTTTGCAATAAGAAAAGAATATTTATTCTTTCTTTTCTATATCTCTTGTTTTCTTTTATATATATTATTTTATAACACGTTATCAGTACGAGATTCTAGCCAAGTTGAGTAGAAAAAGTTACTGGGTGGTTGAAGTAAGTATAAATAAATTCTAAAACTAATTTTATATTTTCTTAATATATTTACGTGATACTAAATATATTATTTTTGTTAAATTTAGGAAAATGTCAAATCTTTCAAAACTAGAATTCTTAGCTCTTGACATTTTTGAAAAAAATTATTTATCATGCATTATTGATGTTAAGATCCTCCTTGAGGCAATGAATCTTGGAGATACCATAAAACATGAAAATGAAGCATCTCTGCAAGATCGCGCAAAGGCAATGATATTCATTCGCCATCACCTCCAAGAAGAATTAGAAAATTAGTACCTCATAGTAGAAGTCCACTAATTTTGTGGAATAATTTGAAAGAGGGATACAAGCACTAGAAGACCATAATTCTCCTAAGAGTTCATTATGAGTGGTTGCACTTGAGTTTGCAATATTATAAATTAGTTAATGTGTACAACTCTTCTTTATTTAAAACAATCTCTCGATTAAAATTATGTGGAGAAAAAATTATTGAAGAAGATAAGCTTGAAAAAACATTATCTACATTTCACATTGATAATGTGCTCCTACAGCAGCAATATAGAGAGCATCATTTTTCAATGTACTCTGAATTGATTTCATGCCTTCTTGTGGCTGAACAAACTAAGCAATTGTTATTAAGAAATCATCTATCTCGTCCAATTGGTTTTGCTCTATTCCCTGAAGTGAATGAGGTTGCAGTTCATAGTCGTGGACGAGGGAGAGGTCATGGTTTTGGACGTGGCCAAGGTAGAAATAATTACCGAATCCATAGGGGATATGTTCAAAAAATACCATGACATTCCACCAGAAGTGGAATAACATGGCATTCCACCAGAAGTCGAATAATTCTGGAACATCACAAGAAAGGAAAAAAGGTTTACAGAATAAACCTCCCAAGAATCATAAAAATTCTTGTTACAGATATGGTATAAAAGAACAACGGTCACGTACCTGTCGTATACACAAACATTTGGTTGATCTTTATCAAGCATTGATAAAAGAAAAAAGAAAAGGCATTGAAATGCATTTCGCAGATCATTATGAACCCATTGTTATTAATCATCTTGATGTGTCTGATTTCTTTGAAAACCCTGACAGAAAAATTGATCATTTAATTGGTGATGGAAATACTCACGTTGATTAATCTGATTTTCTAGATATCATGTTTTTGAGTTATGCTTTGTATTGTCCTGTTTTACGATTTTGAAATTTGTATTTTTCTATTTTGGAGTGTTCATTTTTCCTATTGGGCCTTTAGAGTTTGTATTTTTTGGTTTGACAGTTTGTATTTTTCTTGTTTTGAGAATAATGAATTACAATTTTTATAGGCATGGCTTTCATTGATGTGATGCATTGACTACCTCCAAAATGATTGGTGATGATATCTGTTTAGTGGACAGTGCAACCACATAGACAATCTTACGTGATGCAAAATATTTTATACAATGAAGCATGGGAAAAACTAATGTCAATACAATTTCAGGTTCTGCAAACCTGATTGAGGGCTCCAGAGGAGCCAATATTATGTTGCCAAATGGAACAAAAATTTGTATTGATGAAGCTTTGTATTCTACCAGATCCAAAAGAAATCTATTAAGTTTCAAAGATATACGTCGTAATGGTTATCATATTGAAACTAGAAATAAAGGTTAGGAAGAGTATTTATTGATCACTGCAACTAGTTCTAGCCAGAAGCTAGTATTAGAAAAACTTCCTACATTTTCATCTGGATTATATTATATGACAATAAAAATGATTGCGTCACATGTTATCATGCACCAAAAGTGCTCTGACCCAAAAACGTTTATGCTATGGCATGACCAACTTGGGTATTCGAGATCTATAATGTTGAATAACTAAAAATTCACATGGACATCCATTAAAGAACTAGAAGATTCTTCTACCAAGTGATTATCCATGTTCTTCCTATTCACAAGGGAAATTAATTACCAGACCATCACCCACAAAAGTAATTGTTGAATCTCCATCCTTTTTGCAAAGAATTCAAGGGGATATATGTGGACCCATACACTCTTCTTGTGAACCATTTCGTTATTTTATGGTTTTAATATATGCATCAACTAGATGGTCACATGTTTGTTTACTTTTTACACATAATGTTGCATTTGCCAGACTCCTTGCTCAAATAATTAGATTGTCAGCACATTTTCCAAACCATCCTATCAAGACAATTCATCTTGATAATGTTAGTGAATTTATATCCTGAGCATTTGATAATTATTGCATGTCCATTGGCATTGATATTGAACACCATGTTACACATATTCATACCAAAAATGATTTAGCTGAATCATTCATTAAGAGACTTCATTGATTGCTTGGCCTTTGCTTATAAAAAGCAAATTACCTATTTCAGCATAGGGTGCTGCTATATTGCATGCAACATTTTTTATTTGTGTTAGACCAACTACATACCATAAGTACTCGTCATTACAACTTATATTTGATCAATCACCAAATGTTAGTCACCTTAGAGTGTTTGGTTGCACAGTTTATGTCCCTATTGCACCTCCACAGCGTACTAAGATGAGTCCACAACGTAGGCTTGGAATTTATATTAATTTTGATTCTCCATCAATCATTAGATATCTAGAACCTTTGACTGGTGATGTGTTTAAAGCACGAATTGAGGATTGCCATTTTGATGAAACAATTTTCCCATCATTAGGGGAAGACAAGTCGCAACTTAAAGCTTGACGGGAAATCAGTTGGAATACTTCAACATTATCTCATCTTGATCCTTGACTAATCAATGTGAATTAGAAGTTCAAAAGATCATTCATCTGCAAAGTATTGCAAATCAGTTACCGGATGCATTCATCGACACAAAAAATGTGACAAAATCTTACATACCAGCAGCTAGTACCCCAACAAGAATGGATTTTCTCGTCGGACAATCAGTGGGTATAGTAGCAAATGAGTCTAAGGCACACCAGAAATGTGGAAGACCCATCGGTGCAAAAGACAAAATTCCTTGAAAGAGGAAAATTCAAGAACAAACAGTTGATACTCTAGAAGAAACCATAAATGGATCTCCTGGAGAGAGCATACCCATAAATGAAAGCACCCCTGAAGAGGGTAAAATCACAAGACAGGCTATAATAAGTCTATCCAAATCTTCTACTTATAAACCTTCTAAAATAGAACCTCCAAAAGAGGAATCTCCCAAAAAGTTATCCCTTGAAGTGGAAAAGGTACCTGAAAATAATGAGATCTCAATACATTATATGAGTACAAGAGAAGTTTGGGATAGAAATCAAATTGTTGTTGACAATATATTTTTGTTTAAAATTGCTCTTGATATTACCAAAAGTAATAGTGAAAACATTACCAAAAGCACTAGTGAAAACATTACCAAAAATGATGATGATAATAAACGACAAACCGTCGAAGAATAATGACGTAGAAATAATTAGCCAATGTGGAAAAAAGCAATACAAGCAGAGTTAAACTCGTTTACAAAAACATAAAGTATTTGGACTTGTAGTCTAATCCCCTGAAGGAACATAGCCTATCAGATATAAGTGGATATTGTTGGATATAAGTGGGTATTTGTGCTGCAGCGTAATGAGAAAAATGAAATTGTTAGATATAAGGCACAACTTATTGTGCAAGGTTTCTTGCAGAAACTTAGTATTTACTATGAGAAAACTTATTCACCCGTAATAAATGCAATTGGATTTGGATTTCTCATTAGCTTGGTAATCATAGAAAATTTAGATATGCTTTTAATGGATATGGTTACAACATATTTATAGATCACTAGATAGTGATATATGTATATATATATATATGTATATCCCTGAAGGATTTAAGATGCCTGAGTCATTTAATTCAAAACCCAAAAGTGTTTATTCTATCAAGCTACAAAAATGTGGTATAATCGCCTCAATGAGTATCTGTTGAAAAAGGGATATGAAAATGATCCAATTTGCCTATGCATTTTTATTAAGTAATCAAAATCAAGATTTGCAATTGTTACAATATATGTTGATAATTTGAATCTTGTGGAACTCCAAAAGAGCTTACATAAACTATAGAATATTTAAAATGAATTTGAAATGAAAGATCTTAGCAAAACGAAATTTTGTATCGACTTGCAGATCGAACATTTGCTAAATGGAATTCTCGTTCATCAATTAAAAAGTCCTGAAGCACCTTTATATGAAAAATGCTCTTCCATTAAATGCTCCAATGGTTTTCTCACCCTCCAGAAAATGGTGAAGAAATTCTTAGTCCTTAAGTACTATATCTCAATGCAATTAGTGCTATTATGTATCTTATAAATTGTACCAAGCCCAATATTGCATTTGTAGTCAATTTATTTGCAAGATATAATTATATATCAACCAGAAGACATTGAATGTAGTGAAGCAAATATTACTTTATCTTCGTGAAACAACTGATATGAATTTATTTTATTTAAATGAATCAAAGCCGCAACTAATTGGATATGCAGATGTTGGATATCTCTCTGATCCACATAAAGTCAGATCACAAATATGATATGTTGTTACCTATGGAAATACTACTATATCTTGGCGATCAATAAAACAAACATTGATGGCTACTTCTTCAAATCATTCAGAGATATTTGCAATTCATGAAGCAAGTCGAGAATGTATTTGGCTTAGATCCATGATCCATCATATTCAAGACAGATGCAGATTGTCTTCAACAAAAGAAAGTCCAACCATATTATATGAAGATAATGCCGCATGTATCACGCAGATCAAAGGAAACTATATCAAAGGTGATAGGACCAAACACATTTCACCAAAATTCTTTTACACACATGAGCTCTAGAAGAATGGTGATATTGATGTTCAACAGATACGCTCAAATGATAATCTGGTTAATCTATTTACTAAAGCACTACCGACTGCAACATTTAAGAAACTGGTGCATAATATTGGGAATCATCGATATAAAGATCTATTATGCAGCTTTGAGGGGGAGTTATCTATTTCAACAGATTTGCAGATTGTACACTTTTTCCTTTGTCTAATGTTTTTTCCCACTGGGGTTTTCTTAGCAAGGTTTTAATGAGGCAATCTAAACAAATCACGTACAAGAACATTGTATTCTTTTTCCTTCACTAACCCTGTGTTTGATTAGAAGATTTTGGAAGGAATTTGGAAAAAGAAAGGAAAAAGGTAGATGAAATGTAAATAAAATATGCCTACATTTGACCTAATTTCACACACCTTTTCACTTTCCCTTTCTAAATCCCTTTCCAAATCTCCTAACCAAACACAACGTAAAAGTTTTTCCCACTGGGTTTTTCTTGGTAAGGTTTTAACGAGGCATATTCTTAGTATAAGGTCATTCAAGGTAGAGTATTGTATAATATATTATATTATATTTGAATGACCAAGGGTCGTGTAACTTCTAGCACTGAAAATAAATTTCTAGTAGTAAAAAAAGACGACTAGATAAAGAGTTAACACAAAGTTGGAGATTTTGAGAGAAGCACTTGAATCTAAAGGATTTCGAATAAGTAGAACTAAGATAGAATATATAAAGTGTAAATTTAGTAACAGTAACAATGAAAGTAGAGTAGGAGTGAAGATTGAGAACCAAGAACTATCTAAGAGTGAATATTTTTGTTATTTAGTGTTGATTATCACAACGGCAGGGGAGATTGATGTAGATGTAGTCCATAGAATTAAGATGGGGTGGCTTAAGTGGAGAAGTGTGTCTGGGGTACTATGCGATAGACATGTATCCACTAGACTAAAAGGAAAGTTCTATAGAACAGCAATTAGATCAGCGATGTTGTATGAGACGGAGTTTTCGGCAACCAAGAAACAACATGTAGATAAGATGAGTGTTGCTGAGATGAGAATGCTAAGGTGGATGTCTGGCAAGACTATAAAAGATAGAATTAGGAATGAGTATATTCAAAAATGGATAGAAGTAGTACTAATAGAAGATACGTTGAGAAAGAATAGATTGAGATGGTTTGGTTATATTCAAAGGAGACCAACGAGGCAATAGTGAAGAGATGTGATGCAGTAACGGTAGATGGAAGTATTAGGGGGACGGAGTAGACCTAGATTAACGTTGGCTAGCATAGTAAATAGAGATATGAATCTACTTAATTTGACTAACGATATGACCTTTGATAGAACCGTGTGGAGACTTAGGATTTATGTAGCCGACTCCATTTAATGGGACTTAAAACTTGGTTTGGTTTGATAAGGTAAAAAATGACAGCTAGACGGCTTATATAGTAGGCTATATTTGCTTATAAAAACAAAGCATATTGCTGAATGAAACTTGTACTTTTGCAATAAGAAGAAAATACTTATTCTTTCTTTTCTATATCTCTTGTTCTCTTTCATATATATTATTATTTTATAACAAAGGGAGGTTATTAGGAAAAAAAGAAACTATTATCATATGCAGATAATTGAATATAGGAATTAGAAAAAAAATTAAATTTAGTACCATCTGCAGCTGGCCTAGCTAAAATTAAATTTGTACACCTGACACTAAAGCAAAAAAAAAAAAAAAAAAAAAAACGAGTTACATTACTAGATTATCTTTTTTTGGTTCATTAAAAAACGTAGAAATGGTTTATCAAACATCATTTGCAACTAACACACATTAAAATATGATCTGAAAGTGAATGAAAAGATAACCTTAAATAATGGGGCAGAATGAGGACCTTTTCAAGCCTGATTCCAAAATGCTAAAATTCATCAAAATGTGTGTGAAAATCAAATATGAAAAATGTAGATACATCAGGCACAACTTATTGGAAACTACAGACACTACTAGAAAAGTGGCTTATTGCGACTAATTTTTTGCGACTGATTATTTAACGGTCGCAAAAAATAATATTTACAACAACACCCTGAGCCTTTCTTTTATTTATTTTGTGCCTTTGTTATACCTATGCCCTAAACCCCTTTTCACTTTCACTTTCACTTTCCCGACAATTCACAAACACATCTCTCTCTCTCTCTCTCTCTCTCTCTCTCTCTCTAAGATTGTGATGAGAAGCAACAAACAACAATGCCGGAGCTACTAAGGTTTGATGATCAGAACCAGTAGAGATCATCCAATTTCGTCATCTTCACCGTTGCATCCAACTTCAACCTCTTCTTTTCCGCTTCTAGTAGCATCGATCGTTGCTCCTTCGCTTCTGATGTTTACGATCACGACTCTTTCGTCTCCCAACTCACTCAGGTTCCTTTTTTTTTCATTTCAATTTTATCTTTCAAAAAAAAAAAAGAATAAAGATTACGTGTTTGATTTTTGATTGATTTGTTGTTTCTTCGAGTTGAGTATTGAACTGGAAATCAAGCAATATCAGTAACTTCATAGCATGCATGCATTTTTGGATTGGTATTCAATTTTGCCGACTATGCTGAGATTGTTATTATTTTAGAAATGATGGAAAATGATCTACTATTCAAGGCAATGAATTTGATCTTCAGCCCTAGAATTTGAAATTCGTTGATTTCAAAGAGTAATTTTTTTTTTTTTTTTGATTTGAACTAGAATTTGGTAGGACTTGTTCGATGTATGTTTCTTCTAACTGTTTTTGCTCCTCGAAGTTGAGTTCAGCTTGAAATCTTAAGTTTGTAATGCATTTCTGATTTTCTTTTTTCTTCTTTTTTGGCAATTTTCAAATAAATTCTTAATACATATTGTGGATTGCTTAATAAATAGAAGTTGAGTTTACACAGAACAAAATCATTTATACATAATCCAAATAAATCCTTGTTCAAGGACATATTGTGGATTGCAAAATCAATTCAATAAATGATACTACATTTTATATTACAAAACCCTCACTTGCCAAGAGTTTTTGTTGACAATATGAGAACTCTAATATTTGTTGGGACTTTAGTGTTCATTAAAGAACATAAAACAGCGGGGAGAAAATGAATTGGGCTCAATTGATTTGAATGCAATTCTATTTCTAAACTTTGCACATTCTATTAAAATTTATGATATATAATACTATTTATTACTGTCTATGGTAGAGGCTTTTAGAGCTCTAAAATTATATAAAAAATTTACATGACTCATAAGATTTTTATACAAATTTATACCAAAAACTCAAACCTTACAGTATATCTAAATTCATATATGTAGCACGTCCGCGGGGGACCTCGACTACAGCTCGGACTCTCTTTTGTGTGTTGCGGTTCTAAGTCTGAACCAAAGAGTCCACCTCTGGCAAATCGTTTTAAGGAAAACAGATTTTTGAAAAGTAGTGCCAAACATGGACTGCTTTGCCAGATTACAGAGTCGCCACCTAAATATTTTTTAAAATGGGGAAATTTAGGAAACCCTGACTCGGTGCCGAAGGCCACGTGTCCGTCATCACCAAAGTTGTCTTGGCTCGGGAGCTTGGGTACGATCGGGGAAGGTCAGCTATGAGCACCCCCTTTCGCCCGGTCCGAAGACCGGCCTCTACTAACCATGATATCCTATTTTGAAAACATTACGTGTTCTTATTCCAGTTATTAGCCTAGATTTACTATGTTATGCGCACAGCAAACAAGTATAGACCAAATCGCCTAAGTTGGAACAAAACATTGTAAGTTTGTATTGAAAATGACTTGCTACTCATAAGTAGGCTAAAATGCAGGTTTTGCCACTCTCAAGCGGGCTTTTAGAAAAGACGGTTTTGCCACTATCTAGTGGGCTTTAAAACTCACAGTTTTAATATGTTGTCCCAATTTAGGTAATTCAACCTCCATCCACAGGCATTCATGCAGTTATATCATATAAGCACTTAGCCTCATGGTAAGCATGCTATCATGGCAACATTCACACGCATGTGATATGCTAAAGCATAAAAGCTCACCTAGTACTCCAAGCCAAAACAGAAGCTTATTAGAAATCCATGCATGGACCTAAGCATACTGAAATGTCTAATGCAACACATGCAAAGATGTAATCTAGGCAGGCTCGGCTATCCTAAACATGGCATGTGAAATGTTACAAATAACATGTATTCAATTTGGAATTGAAGTACAATGCAGTTTGTATGATGTACCGAGCCTGATGCATGTTAACAAATGCATGGATGCACGCATGCATTGCATAAGGTGTGCTAAATTAAACATGCCCTAATCTACCATCATAAGCAGGTAAATAAAAGGGATAGAAAGAAATGGGGGTTGGAAGACATACACCCACTCACACACACTTATTACAAATTCGCCCTCACTCGGAGGCACCAAAATAATAATACAGTCCAAGATAATGAATGAATAAATTATTACAGAATTCTAATTACTTAATAAATAAATGTGAAATAAATGGGGGCCACAGCCCCTCGCCTCGGGATGCGCGAATGATGCATGCTCGATGTCCGCCTTGCCCGGGAATCCGCACCGTGCCACTGCTGCCTCTGTTTTGCTGTCTTACTTCTCTGGAAAATTGCCAAAGTCTTGGGACAGACCCCCTGAGTACCTCAGAACATCACCGGCTGGAAGAAATTACCACCGGCTGCTTGTGATGGCCACCGGCTGCAAAACAATCTATCGGCCAGAAATACAGTGTCCGGTCGGCACTATTTTCTGCCGGTCGGCTAAATAGTTCCTGCAGAAAACAGTTGACAGCAGCAGCAGACAGCAGTGCATGGCATTGGACTTTTGGACATATTTGTGCATGGCCAATGCTCCCTATCATGTGTAGAACTCAAGGAAGCATGGCACTTGGTTCTAGGGCTATCAATTGTGCACCTTGGTGCATGATAGCCTAAGGACCAAGGTTGCATTTTCAATGTAAAAATGCATGCAAACAAACACATGAAACCAAGACCTTATCATGCTCTAGTCAAAGGCCTTGGTGACTTGGGAATGGAGGTGTGTTTTGCCACTTGAAGTGCAAACACCCCTCACTTTCCACACTTGGTTTGACACCCCAAACCAAGTAATGAAATGCATATATGCAACATAAAGCAAATGATGCAATATGGGACTAAGATGCAAGGCATACTAAATGCAATGCAACCTAACATGACAAGTGTATGATGCTTAGACATGCAAGATACAAATGTAATGCAAGTGTAGACAACCTAAGCAATGTGACCATCATATCACAACACTTAATGAACCAAACACGTAATAAGCATAAGACAAGCATGCAATGGTGGACTAGACCACAAAGGGGCAGCCCTCAAACCTCCCCAAAACAGTGGCAAAATGGACCAAAAGATGTAGACAAACAACCATGTAAGCATACAAGCCAAAAGGCCTAAGGCAAAGGCATAAAGTGGTGTATTCAACCTTCCCCTATTCATGACCAAACATGGCACATATCAAGCAACCCAAAATGACAGATTTTCAGCATGCAAAACACACCCAAAACTCACACACATGGCATCCCAAAAGCTCTAAACACACAAGCATACATGAGGGATATTTCGAGGCATAAAAGGACACACCTTTAAAGCATGAAAGAGATGACAAATATGAACATGTGAGCATGGATTAAGGTCTGAAATAACATGTTGGGTAGTTCCAAACCCCTAAAATAATGGAAGCAATGCATGCTACACACTCACACACCTAAGGCTAGCAAGCCAAAATGCAAAGTGACTATATAAGGCATGTCATGGATGGCCTAAATAACCAAAAACAGATCTTATACATGACAAAATAAGCACATTTTCAGTGTATGACCAGCCACAAAAACAGAAGCAAGATAGGCTAAGAAAGCATGCAAGATTACGGTAAATCACATGGATTTCAAAGCAAGTAGCATAAGGATTATCCAAACAATGTTGAGCCCTTCAACAATGTTGAAGAAGGGCTCAAAATAAGCCTACTCTTAGCTTACATCATGCTCTGAAACAGATTATACATTAGTCAAAAATAGCATGCAAAGATCATGGCATACAAGGGGGTATTGAGATAGGTGCTAGATGCAGCCACCAAATGGCAAGGGGTCCTCAATCAAACATGAAGAGGACCCCAAAACAAGACTATTTGAAGTTTGGGTCGGAGCCCAAAAGTGCTTGCAACTAGGGCTAAGATATGAAGCAAGAAAAGGCTAGAAAGGGGAAGATGAAGACTTACCCTTGTAGACCAACAAACCAGCACCTCATGGACCAAGTTTTGGTGCTCCTAAGCTCTGCAAATGTCCCCCAAGTCGTTGGTATGGAGTGTGTATGAGTTGTGCTATGGGTTGATGAAGGAATGGCCCAAGAACTATGGACTTTGGAAGTTGTATGGAAGAGATATGGAGAGAGGGGGTGGGATATATATGTATATATCAGATATACATATATATCTGCTGGTTTTTGTTTCAAAGCTCCAACCCTTGCTCAAGGGAGAGGAGAGGTGCTTATATAGGCAAGTATAAGCACTAAACTTAGAGGCTAAGTTAAGGAAAGGGTCAAGGGGTTCAAAGGGAGGTGCAAGGCTTCTTGGAGAAGCTAATACAGCTGGCCAAGCTTCTCCAAGAAGCTTGGCCAAGGGTTCAAGCTCCTAGAGGAGAGAGGGGGTCAAAGGGCTCATAAGGGTGTAAAATAGGCACATGTATGCACGTGGGTCGAGTTCTGTGCACTCCAGCTGGCACAGCTGGCATGCACCAGGCTTGGGGGGTGCAAAGGGTTCAACCCGGCCAGCCAATTTGATTTTCAGCCAAAATAAAGTGCCGGTCGGCACTCTTTTCTGCCGGTCGGCTAAATAGAGTGCCGACATATGATTCCTTGGTCAAAACATGGCCGGTGGGTATGCAAATCGAAGCCCCGGAAGTTAGCTTTCCAATGGCGCAAACCTTGCATCAAAATTCCTCCTGTGCAAAAAGTTATGCCCTTTTCCGTAAAGTCGCGCAGACTCGATCCAACCGGGATGATCCCCTGCTTCAACCCAACATATCTCCTCCACCCGGACTTGGCTCTGGGAGATTCTTGAGTACAAAGTGAAGCCCCGGAAGTCTTCTTTCCAACGATGGTGGCCTCATAGCTTAACTCCAAGTATTGAATTGAATAAGCCCGATTTAGCGAGAGCTGCTCGATTCCCTTCTACCCGGATCTTTGCCAATCTTCTCCCAAACCAGTTTTCTCCTCTCCTTTCCTCTTTTCTTCAACTCCAAACCCTTAAACAAAGTGTTTGGGAAGATTTGCCTCTCTTCTTGCCGAAGGAATTGAACCTGTGCCCTGCACATCTCTCAACACCGAGCAAACTATCAGTAATGCCCAAGTCTTGAGGGCGGTCAAAAATGGGGTGTCTACAGTTGCCCCTCTTTGACAGAACTCGAAAGTCATAACAATGACGGGAGTGAATGTCAAAGCCCCGAGACGACCCATTTTTGACAAGGCCGAAGACTTGGACAAACAAACAAAATATCGATAAATAAATGGTTGTGCCCGCAGGCTGCCTACGTATCCCTTTGCAAGGAATCAAACCAGCGTAGTTCAGGGGCAGGATGCAAAGTGATGCACAATGCAAGTGCATAACTTATGATCATGTAAAGGATGCTGTGATGAAGCAATTATGCAAATAATGCAACAGTTTTAAGCTAGCATACACCAGACTACACTACAATGCAGAAAGGATGTAAGAGAATTATGCGATTCTCACGAACATGTGCGTTAGATACACAAAAGTGAACGAAGTGTGATAGATACACTAAGTGGACAAACACGTGTGATGGATACACCAAAGTGAAGAGAGTGTGATGGATACACTATATGACTAAAGTGTGGTTGATACACTAAGTGAAGCAAAGTGTGACAGATACACAAAGCAAAACGAGTGTGATGGATACACTAAGCAAATATGTGGTAGATACACTAAGCGAATGTGTGTGATGGATACACAAAGGGGGCATGTGATAGATACAAAAAGTGAATGTGTGTGGTAGATACACAAAGGGAGTATGTGATAGATACAAAAAGTGAATGTGTGTGGTAGATACACAAAGCGAAAGTGTGTGATTGATACACAAAGCGAGCGTGTGATCGATACATAAAGCAAAAGTGTGTGATTGATACACAAAGCACAAAGCGAGCGTGTGTGATTGATACACAAAGAGAGCGTGTGTGATTGATACACAAAGCGAGTGTGGTGAGCACAGTGTGTGTGATTGATACACTAAAAACGAACACAGAGTGTGATAGATGCACTGAGTGAACAGAGTGTGATTGATACACTAAAAGTGAACACAAAGTGTGATAGATGCACTGAGTGAACAGGAGTATGATTGATATACTAAAAGTGAACACAAAGTGTGATAGATGCACTTAGTGAACAAGTATGATTGATATACTAGAGGTGAACACGAAGTGTGATAGATGCACTTAGTGAACAAGTATGATGGATATACTAAATGTGAACACGAAGTGTGATAGATGCACTTAGTGAACAGGAGTATGATTGATATACTAAAAGTGAACACGAAGTGTGATAGATGCACTTAGTGAACAGGAGTATGATTGATATACTGAGGGTGAACACGAAGTGGGATAGATGCACTTAATGAACAGGAGTATGATTGATATACTAAGGGTGAACACGAAGTGTGATAGATGCACTTAATGAACAGGAGTATGATTGATATACTGAGGGTGAACACGAAGTGGGATAGATGCACTTAATGAACAGGAGTATGATTGATATACTAAGGGTGAACACGAAGTGTGATAGATGCACTTAGTGAACAGGAGTATGATTGATATACTAAGGGTGAACACGAAGTGTGATAGATGCACTTAGTGAACAGGAGTATGATTGATATACTAAAGGTGAGTGAAGTGTGTGATTGATACACTGAATGCAATGAAGTGTGTGATTGATACACTGAATGAAATGAAGTGTGTGATTGATACACTGGATGCAATGAAGTGTGTGATTGATACACTAAAGTGAGAATGGGTGTGATAGATACATAAAATGATAATGTGTGTGATTGATACACGAAATGAGGATGTGTGTGATAGATACAGAAAATGAGAATGAAATGTGATTGATACACTAAATGAGTATGTGCGTGATAGATACACAAAATGAGTGAATATGTGCGTGATAGATACACAAAATGAGAATGTGTGTGATAGATACACAAAATGAGAATGTGCGTGATAGATACACAAAATGAAAGAAGTGTGATTGATACACTAAATGAGAATGAAGTGTGATTGATACACTAAGGCAAATGAAATGTGTTAGATACACTAAGTGGAGCAAATGACTGTGTGTGATAGATACACGAAGTGAATGGGGTGTGATTGATACACTAAAGCAAATAAAGTGTGTTAGATACACTGAGTGAAAGACGTGTGATTGATACACGAAGGGAATGAGGTGTAATTGATACACTATTCTGGCTTGAAGTAGACTTGATCTTGAGCTTGAAGTAGAGGTACACTCATACTTCGGAGCACTGGCAAGGCCTGAAGAGGTACACACGGGATGTAGTCTCGGAATTTACTGAAGGTGAAACACACTCAGATGCTTCAATTTTCCCTCTTTTCTTTTGCTTTGCAGTCTGGAACCTATATAGCTTCAGATAGGTCCTGGTTCTACTGTTCACACTTATCGGGGGTGAACCCTGCAGTTTTATGAAAGAACGAATCTGTTTTGCACAAATGTGGAGAATGGCACGGCACTCTGAGCACAAGATGATTTGATTTTGAAATTGAAATTGAGTTCTCAACTGGGTATTGAGTCTACGACTGGACACAGCACACCACGACTCAACATGGAAATAAAAGGCACATAACCTAGACACATCGAGTGACACTCGAGACGACTCAAAACAAGAATCGAGACAAACAAAAGGACACGACACTCAAACGTGCACAGGGAGCCTGTTTCACCGGGTAGTATTTCCCACCCTTTCTCATTTGTGATCCTCACATCACTCGGCCCTCAAGCTCTATTTTTCTGAAAAAGCCCTTTTCTCACTTTTTCTCTCATCGCGCACCTCTCTATTCTTCAATCTCTCATTTTTCATCCCTCCCCTGGGTGGTTGGCGGATAGACAAGGAGTTGCGGGCTTTTGCCCCTAGCATTCTGCTAGATTCTTTTCTTCTGCTTACAACAGTGAACTTTCCCACAGAGGGGTTGTGCCACAGCTGGGTGTGTAGCAAATCCACAGCTAACATCGGTTGATGATGCCCTGCTGGGGAGTTTGGACGTGGTTAGATCTGTCCAGATGAGGAAGTGGAACATCTTGATCCATTCCAATTCGTGCTTCGCACTTGACTTAATACCTCGCTGCTTGGAGGGTTAGAGAGCTTTCAGCCCTTTGTTGTTGACTTCAGTTGTGCCCTTTCTGGCAAGTATGCTGGCGACGGGGGAAAGACAGGAAGCCTGACTCAACTGTGCCCCTAGTTCATCATTTTGACCATTTTTTTTTGGTTTTAAAACAATTTTGACCAACATGAAAGTTAGATTAACATGCTTATTCAACTTTTTGATTTTGAAAATCATGCAAGTTAGGCCGTGAGCACTGAAAATTTTCCTTTTTCGGGTCCAAGAAAATGGTCCAGTTTTGGAAAATATGGAATAATTTTCGAGAGAATTGTCAACCTCAGTAAAAATTCTCAAAAACTGTTTTTGCAAACGGCTACCGCTCAACGAGCACGGAACCTACTCTTGAGATGCGCAACCTCGGACCATTAGCAATGGAAAATTGCCCCTTGTCTGAAGGACACTGCATGGCAACGGAAAGTTGCCCCTTGTTTGAAATGACATCGCGGCATTTTGAATGGCAACGGAAAGTTGCCCCTTGTTTGGATAATGCCGCAGCGCATTGAATGGCAACGGAACGTTGCCCCTTGTTTGGATAGGACCGCAGCGCATTGAATGGCAACGGAACGTTGCCCCTTGTTTGGATAGCGCCGTGGCATACTGCAATCAATCTTCAGAGTGACGATGACAACCAAACTCTCAGATACAGAGAAGGCAAGGATGATCAAAACCATTACATGGACACAATCGATTTGGAAGTGTTTACGGCTGGACTTCAAAGTGAAGTTGCCTACGTATCCCAAACATGGGAATCAAGCCTTACGTAGTTCGGGGTTAAGGTACACTCGGGTATTTAACCTCTCCTTTTTATGCTCTAACTTTTGCCAAGGCGCCTATTGCAGGTTTTCGACCTTGCGAGCTTCTTTTTCTTTCCTTTTCAATTCTTTTTCATTTTTTTTCTTCTTTTTTTTTTCTTTTTCTTTTAGGCTCTAACTTTTGCCAAGGCGCCCGATGCGGGTTTTCGACCTTGCGATCTTCTTTTTCTTCTTTTTTTTCTTTTTTTTTTCTATTCTTTTCATTCCTTTTCATTTTTTCATTTTTTGCATTTTTTTTTTTATTTTTATTTTTCTCTTGCTCTAACTTTTGCCTGGGTCGCCCTTCCGGGTTTTCGGCCCAGCGAGCCTCTCAAAGGGTAAAAAGTGTAACAAGTCCATGCCAAATGGTTTTCGAGATTGAAGCCATCTGTATCCAAAAGAGTGGCTGTTGTATCGATTTGCAGAAGGATCCATCTTCGGCTCTTCGAGCACATCGGATATTTTTTGCCCCTAGTTCAAAGGGGGGGCTTCTGATCTAGCTTCCCAAGCCTCTCTTGACGACATCTGATCTTCTTGATTTGACTTTCTTGCCTCTTGTTCGAGGGCTGCTTTGAATCTGGCCACACAGGCCTCACATTGTAGTTAACCGTTGAACGTTTTGAATCCAAGTTCAAGGTTTGAAAGCAAAGGGGTTGAGTCTCGAGGCCGAGAGCGATCCTAAGCTGCACAATCTCAAGAGCGATTCTACACATGTCTTCGCAGGACCGTGCAAAACAATTTTTGAAAGTTTTTAAGAAAGCGACGAGTCGCTCGCGCTGAAGACAGTGTAGGACCAATCTGGATCAAAGCTAGGGTCCTTCTCAGTACTTACACTAACAAGCATGATTTCATTCATTAAGGGCTTAGCACGCCTCTCTTTCTCTCAATTCGATCAAAGTTTTGCAAATTCCGAGGAATTCCTCCCTCTTTGTTTTCACCGCAGTGTTAGAAAAAAGTTTTGAAAAACTTAGGTCATTACAATGACTTCAAGGCACAGAAAAGACAGAGCTTCTAGTCAAATACTGCCATCTCATTTAGAACTTCTGGCACAACTGGCACACGGCAGAAACAAATGCGAGAGCGTGAAAATCACTGCTGTTTCATTCAGATCTGTTGGCACAACTGGCTCCCTGGCAGAAACAGACTCAAAACAAAATGAAAAGACAGACGCGAAACAAGCAAGTGATGTCCGAGGTAACACCCCCGAAATCACCCGACTCTGACGAAACAGGACTGACTCGATACAACAAGACAGACCCGACTGACTCAGTATAAAAAGACTGACCCAACACAAAACGACAAGACTGACCCAATACCCAAGTCAGAAAGTATAAAACTAGCATTCAAAATGCTCAAAACAGTGCATGCCATACGCCGCATCTGGAGTAAACTGAGTGCCGCCCGCAGGTGGTTCATCCCCTGATCACATATTCGTACTATCCCCAAAGTTCACTGATCCAGTGGTGATGGACCTTACTGAGCTGGTGCGGTGATGACGTTGTTGTCAAACAAATCTTGTACATCATGGCGCAGACGAAAGCAGCTATCGGTCTCATGACCGGTTTGTTGATGGTACGCACAGTACTTAGTCCTGTCATGCTTTGGAGGGAGAGGATCAGGTAAAGGCCGTTGTTCCAATGGTTTCAGATGTCCTTTCCGGATTAGGACCTCTAGAGCCTTTGACAAAGGCATATGAAGTGGGGTGAAAACCCTCTTGACTCGAGGTGGATATTTGGTTTTCTGTGAGCTACTTCCGGACACACTGGTAAATGGGGTAGCTGTTTTTGATGCGGTGTTGGTGACCATGCCCACTTCAGAAGATCTTGCAGCTGCATCACCACTGGTGGTCGCATTCGAACTGCGAGAAAATGCCCTCCTGGGCTGCTCCTTCTCCTGATCAATAAGGCCTTGTTTCATAGCATCTTCGATCTGTACTCCCATCTCATGTAAGTCTGAAAAGGTGGGGAAGGGGACTACTATCATCTTTTGCATTAACTTCGGCTGAAGATTGCGCACAATCATCCGAATCTGGTCTTTATCCGTCGGCCTAGCGGCCATCATTGAGGCCTTGGCCCTCCAACGGGTTACAAAGTCAGAGAAGCTCTCTTTCGGCTCTTGCCTGGTTGTCTCAAGATCACGGGTTGTGATCTCGATCTGGGTATTGTATGAATATTGTGCGACGAAGGCCTCAGACATCTCCTCCCAGCTTCGTTTTACTGAGTCTTCTAGTTTGGCGTACCAGTTGGCCGCAATACCCGACAGGGTCCTGCTAAAGAGGGAGAGCTTCTGTAATCTTGTCAAGCCCATCGGGCGTAGAACATCTGAAAACAAACTTAGGTGGACCATGGGGTCCCCGGACCCATCAAATCGGTCAATGTGAGGCATCTTGAAACGATCTGGCAACGTCACAGCTGCGTCGGTATATCCATCTTCGATATCCGGGATGGACTTGACTCCTTGGGATTTCTTAAACATTTTTTCCAACTTACTCAGCTTCAGCGCTGTGGGGTCCGCTTCGAACTCGAAGGGAGAGTCCGGTACATTGATAGGCGTGGGCGCCTTGGATAGTTGCGGTAGAATCGGGGGCGGAGCTGGCCCCGTTGGAAGATCTGTATCCTCTTGGACATTTTGGACATTTGGCGTCTCCCCAGGTGCTGGAGCTCCTGTTGGGGGAGGAACTTGTTGTGAAGCAGACGCGCCGCTTTGCTGTTGCAGCCTGGTGATGAGCTCGGCCTGCTGAGCCATAATTGCAGCCTGCTGCTTGGAGAATTCCGCTTGGCGGACAGCGTCTTGCTGCATGAGTTTCATAGTTTCATGCATCTGACGCATCATTGCCTCTACCCCTGACGTATTCTGTTGGTCCATCTGACTGACTGGTATATCTATCCCTGTGGTGTAAACTGAGACCTCGGCCTGACAATCCACTGGTGAGGGGGATAAGGGTTACTGATTTAGGTAACTGCTGAACCGGTGACCCGTGCTTGACTGGCCCTTTTTACTCTGCCTTTGGCAAACTGAATCTCTGACCCGACAAAGTCTACCAACGCAAATCCAATGTACCCAGAGGATAGTGGAGCCTTCTGAAGCTATGGTTCCAAGACTACCTATCAAAAGGGAAAACAGACAGCATCTCAGCTCAACTTCACCAAAACAGATACGAGCAGAGCTGAACGACTGTATTCTATTACTGATCATTGTTCCCCGAAATCACTGCCCCAAATCTGAATCTGATACCCGCAGATATGACTGATTCTCAAAAAAAACTGATACTGGTGCCTGCAGGCCGGATATCCAGGCCCGCAAATTGGTGTATGCATTCCCTGTAGAGATACACTCTAAAAGCACATAGCAAGTAAAAAGAGCCAAAACACCCCTATGTTGGGGTAGGGTTTCCCTGTCCTATTTTGTCAGGAGCTAGGGTTTCACTACGCACACAGCGGTTTCAAACAACCTAACATCGGGTAAGCAACCTGTCCTAATTTGGAATGGTCACTATGGATCCGAATATGCACTAGGTCGAATGGTCGAAAAGGGTGCCCCGGTAAAACCGGGGTTTGTGTTCCCATACTGGCAGAGCCCGCAACCGGTCAGCCTTACGGACATGCCTTGACAAGACAAGCCTCCAGCAAACCGCTCAGGAATAGCAGATGGCCAACACGGTGTCCTAGGCGCACCAATGCACATGCAATGCAAAGAAACACATAAGTGTAGTCAAAACAGGATATCACGAGTTCGAGTCAAGCTCTCTAAAACTCCCCAGCAGAGTCGCCAGAAACTGTAACAAGCCCGGGGGGGACCTCGCTACAGCTCGGACTCTTTAAGTTTGTTGCGGTTCTAAATCTGAACCAAAGAGTCCACCTCTGGCAAATCGTTTTAAGGAAAACAGATTTTTCGAAAAGTAGTGCCAAACATGGACTGCTTTGCCAGATTACAGAGTCGCCACCTAAATATTTTTAAAATGGGGGAATTTAGGAAACCCTGACTCGGTGCCGAAGGCCACGTGTCCGTCATCACCAAAGTTGTCTTGGCTCGGGAGCTTGGGTACGATCGGGGAAGGTCAGCTATGAGCACCCCCTTTCGCCCGGTCCGAAGACCGGCCTCTACTAACCATGATATCCTCTTTTGAAAACATTACGTGTTCTTATTCCGGTTATTAGCCTAGATTTACTATGTTATGCGCACAGCAAACAAGTATAGACCAAATCGCCTAAGTTGGAACAAAACATTGTAAGTTTGTATTGAAAATGACTTGCTACTCATAAGTAGGCTAAAATGCAGGTTTTGCCACTCTCAAGCGGGCTTTTAGAAAAGACGGTTTTGCCACTATCTAGTGGGCTTTAAAACTCACAGTTTTAATATGTTGTCCCAATTTAGGTAATTCAACCTCCATCCACAGGCATTCATGCAGTTATATCATATAAGCACTTAGCCTCATGGTAAGCATGCTATCATGGCAACATTCACACGCATGTGATATGCTAAAGCATAAAAGCTCACCTAGTACTCCAAGCCAAAACAGAAGCTTATTAGAAATCCATGCATGGACCTAAGCATACTGAAATGTCTAATGCAACACATGCAAAGATGTAATCTAGGCAGGCTCGGCTATCCTAAACATGGCATGTGAAATGTTACAAATAACATGTATTCAATTTGGAATTGAAGTACAATGCAGTTTGTATGATGTACCGAGCCTGATGCATGTTAACAAATGCATGGATGCACGCATGCATTGCATAAGGTGTGCTAAATTAAACATGCCCTAATCTACCATCATAAGCAGGTAAATAAAAGGGATAGAAAGAAATGGGGGTTGGAAGACATACACCCACTCACACACACTTATTACAAATTCGCCCTCACTCGGAGGCACCAAAATAATAATACAGTCCAAGATAATGAATGAATAAATTATTACAGAATTCTAATTACTTAATAAATAAATGTGAAATAAATGGGGGCCACAGCCCCTCGCCTCGGGATGCGCGAATGATGCATGCTCGATGTCCGCCTTGCCCGGGAATCCGCACCGTGCCACTGCTGCCTCTGTTTTGCTGTCTTACTTCTCTGGAAAATTGCCAAAGTCTTGGGACAGACCCCCTGAGTACCTCAGAACATCACCGGCTGGAAGAAATTACCACCGGCTGCTTGTGATGGCCACCGGCTGCAAAACAATCTATCGGCCAGAAATACAGTGCCGGTCGGCACTATTTTCTGCCGGTCGGCTAAATAGTTCCTGCAGAAAACAGTTGACAGCAGCAGCAGACAGCAGTGCATGGCATTGGACTTTTGGACATATTTGTGCATGGCCAATGCTCCCTATCATGTGTAGAACTCAAGGAAGCATGGCACTTGGTTCTAGGGCTATCAATTGTGCACCTTGGTGCATGATAGCCTAAGGACCAAGGTTGCATTTTCAATGTAAAAATGCATGCAAACAAACACATGAAACCAAGACCTTATCATGCTCTAGTCAAAGGCCTTGGTGACTTGGGAATGGAGGTGTGTTTTGCCACTTGAAGTGCAAACACCCCTCACTTTCCACACTTGGTTTGACACCCCAAACCAAGTAATGAAATGCATATATGCAACATAAAGCAAATGATGCAATATGGGACTAAGATGCAAGGCATACTAAATGCAATGCAACCTAACATGACAAGTGTATGATGCTTAGACATGCAAGATACAAATGTAATGCAAGTGTAGACAACCTAAGCAATGTGACCATCATATCACAACACTTAATGAACCAAACACGTAATAAGCATAAGACAAGCATGCAATGGTGGACTAGACCACAAAGGGGCAGCCCTCAAACCTCCCCAAAACAGTGGCAAAATGGACCAAAAGATGTAGACAAACAACCATGTAAGCATACAAGCCAAAAGGCCTAAGGCAAAGGCATAAAGTGGTGTATTCAACCTTCCCCTATTCATGACCAAACATGGCACATATCAAGCAACCCAAAATGACAGATTTTCAGCATGCAAAACACACCCAAAACTCACACACATGGCATCCCAAAAGCTCTAAACACACAAGCATACATGAGGGATATTTCGAGGCATAAAAGGACACACCTTTAAAGCATGAAAGAGATGACAAATATGAACATGTGAGCATGGATTAAGGTCTGAAATAACATGTTGGGTAGTTCCAAACCCCTAAAATAATGGAAGCAATGCATGCTACACACTCACACACCTAAGGCTAGCAAGCCAAAATGCAAAGTGACTATATAAGGCATGTCATGGATGGCCTAAATAACCAAAAACAGATCTTATACATGACAAAATAAGCACATTTTCAGTGTATGACCAGCCACAAAAACAGAAGCAAGATAGGCTAAGAAAGCATGCAAGATTACGGTAAATCACATGGATTTCAAAGCAAGTAGCATAAGGATTATCCAAACAATGTTGAGCCCTTCAACAATGTTGAAGAAGGGCTCAAAATAAGCCTACTCTTAGCTTACATCATGCTCTGAAACAGATTATACATTAGTCAAAAATAGCATGCAAAGATCATGGCATACAAGGGGGTATTGAGATAGGTGCTAGATGCAGCCACCAAATGGCAAGGGGTCCTCAATCAAACATGAAGAGGACCCCAAAACAAGACTATTTGAAGTTTGGGTCGGAGCCCAAAAGTGCTTGCAACTAGGGCTAAGATATGAAGCAAGAAAAGGCTAGAAAGGGGAAGATGAAGACTTACCCTTGTAGACCAACAAACCAGCACCTCATGGACCAAGTTTTGGTGCTCCTAAGCTCTGCAAATGTCCCCCAAGTCGTTGGTATGGAGTGTGTATGAGTTGTGCTATGGGTTGATGAAGGAATGGCCCAAGAACTATGGACTTTGGAAGTTGTATGGAAGAGATATGGAGAGAGGGGGTGGGATATATATGTATATATCAGATATACATATATATCTGCTGGTTTTTGTTTCAAAGCTCCAACCCTTGCTCAAGGGAGAGGAGAGGTGCTTATATAGGCAAGTATAAGCACTAAACTTAGAGGCTAAGTTAAGGAAAGGGTCAAGGGGTTCAAAGGGAGGTGCAAGGCTTCTTGGAGAAGCTAATACAGCTGGCCAAGCTTCTCCAAGAAGCTTGGCCAAGGGTTCAAGCTCCTAGAGGAGAGAGGGGGTCAAAGGGCTCATAAGGGTGCAAAATAGGCACATGTATGCACGTGGGTCGAGTTCTGTGCACTCCAGCTGGCACAGCTGGCATGCACCAGGCTTGGGGGGTGCAAAGGGTTCAACCCGGCCAGCCAATTTGATTTTCAGCCAAAATAAAGTGCCGGTCGGCACTCTTTTCTGCCGGTCGGCTAAATAGAGTGCCGACATATGATTCCTTGGTCAAAACATGGCCGGTGGGTATGCAAATCGAAGCCCCGGAAGTTAGCTTTCCAATGGCGCAAACCTTGCATCAAAATTCCTCCTGTGCAAAAAGTTATGCCCTTTTCCGTAAAGTCGCGCAGACTCGATCCAACCGGGATGATCCCCTGCTTCAACCCAACATATCTCCTCCACCCGGACTTGGCTCTGGGAGATTCTTGAGTACAAAGTGAAGCCCCGGAAGTCTTCTTTCCAACGATGGTGGCCTCATAGCTTAACTCCAAGTATTGAATTGAATAAGCCCGATTTAGCGAGAGCTGCTCGATTCCCTTCTACCCGGATCTTTGCCAATCTTCTCCCAAACCAGTTTTCTCCTCTCCTTTCCTCTTTTCTTCAACTCCAAACCCTTAAACAAAGTGTTTGGGAAGATTTGCCTCTCTTCTTGCCGAAGGAATTGAACCTGTGCCCTGCACATCTCTCAACACCGAGCAAACTATCAGTAATGCCCAAGTCTTGAGGGCGGTCAAAAATGGGGTGTCTACAATATAACTCATCAAAATGGGGCAAAATTCAGAGGTGAGTGTGGGTAAATTTTCTGCAAGCTATTGTTGAATGACAGTATAAGTGGCTACATTTTTTTTTTTCCCCTTTCAATCTCAACAGGGGCAATTGCCCCCATTTCCCCTAATGTCCTTCCACCTTGGCAACTCAATTACCTTGCTCTCAGTATAAGCTAGTAGTGTCTTTTGATTTTTGTGTTGAGAATCTAATACGGTGAACATGTTTCTTACACTGAGTTAATTATTTTCTTAATAGAGGATATTAATTCTAATTTGATATAAACGTCAAATCAAATATATCTGCCCCTTACCTTTTGTTTGTTATTTCTATGCTAGCTATATATATTCAGATCTTAGTTTTGTTGCTTCCATCATTGTAGCCTTCTAAAACTTATGCCACGTTCAGTTCTTTTATTTCTTTGTATGTGCTTGTGTGTTTTGTATTAAAACTGAGGTTTATACCATGAACTATTTTTATTCTAATATCTGGTCCCCAAAGCAGCCTGGAATTCTAAAGGTCTTTGAAGCAGATCAGGTTGCCATCCTTCTTCGACTGCTACGGACTAGGAATAAGAATGATTAATGGTGATTAATTTTAAAACTTTCATCTAAGTAATATGCTGGTAATTTTTTCATACGATAACATATTTCATATGATGTCTTTTTGTCCAGGTTTAGAGGGATTACTATTGTCCAGTTTGGATGCTAAACTTGCTCCTAAACACTTGTTCTGCCTTTGTTTGGAGCATGAACAAAAATTAAATTCATCTCATAAATCAACTCATGCATATAATTTTTACAAGGTTTTCCAAGCTTTATTTCTATGTATTTTACAATTTACTTTTTAAACTCGTTTGGTCCTTAACCTTTTTTCTCCTTTTTTAATTGTGTCTAGGATTCAAATGCTCCTGTGATGGTTAAGATGGTGGTGCTGGTTACAATTCTTCAACAGAGAACTGTATTTCTTTTGAATGAATGCGATGATCATCCAGCTCTTCAAAAAATCGTGGATGTGATAGAAATGATTTTACCTATTCCTTTTTATGACTCAGCTGAATTGGATCCGATTTTTAACCTGGTATCCTCGTGGCAAAAGTTGGAATTTGAGTCTTGGCCTTGCCTTGCTTGATGATGTTCAAATTCAATTTGAGATTAATGCCAGGAAGGTATGTTATTTGCTTTTTTTATTTTTAATTTTTAATTTTTAAATTTAAGAACATATGGTCAGTTTCTAGCGAAAACACTCAAAAAGCATTTATAGCTTACTCGAAATATTCATATCAAATTTGTGAGGATGATCTAGAAATCGATTTCAAAACTTCAACAATATGACAAAGAATCAAGGCCAAGAAAGTTCAACAATTAAAAGTTGAGATAGGAAGCTAACCAGCTTCAATTTGATCCCTGCCCACCTTAAAACTATTTGATCCCTGCCCACTCTACTATACAGGTGCTGGCTTGTTCTTATTCCATGGTCTGGGATTCACATTTCATTGCCTATTTTATATTAATTTGGGGCTGAAAACCAGCTTCAATTTGATCCCTGCCCACCTTAAAACTGTCACTTGTGAAATATATCAGACTTGATTGTACTTTGTTAATTTCTCTTAGTTACAAATTCACAATAGGTTTGCTCCATGCCTTTGCTTAGTTACAAAGTCACTTTAGGGATGATTGAGCTCAAACACCAGTCTGATAAACTAGTCCAAACAAACTGATTTCATGTGGCTCTGTCCACGGGGGTTCAAATGCTGAGCAAAAACTGTTGTTCCAAGTTACTTTGGGTTTTCTAGAAATTGAGAGCAGCTTTAAGCAAACACCACTTTCCTTTTTATTGCTCGTGCATCATTGCTAGCAGTAAGTCAAGTGAGATATCCAAGAAAACAACCCAATTTGGAATTCCTTCGTTAATCATCTATGACATTATTATGGACGTTATTGTTGTTGGAATTTAATCCTGAGCCATGCTTTTGTTCTGGTGATTTTAGTCAAAAGCAATGATAAAATGGCAAAGCTTACCTGATGATATGTTGATAAGCTGGCTCATCATCTGTAAGAATAGTAACCCTCTAGGCGATTACAAATCATTTTTTAGGGGAAAAAAAAAGGAAGAAAAAAAGAAACACTCACTAGAACAGAATATGCACTCAAGTAGTGGCATTTTTTATTTGAATTTGAATACAAACCAGAAAGGCAAGAAAACACCACCACGGACCACTCTTGCTTCGTATAGCTCACCTTCATTTATTTGAAACTCATACATACATATATATGGATATGGTAGAGAGTAGGCAAGTGTCTAGAGTAGGGGTAAAGGCTAGAAAAGTAGGTAGCTAAACCAAGAGGGGGTATTGTTAAGTTAAAAGACTTTTAAGCGACACAAGTGCAAGCCATCGCCGCACTTGCAGCCGGCAGCAGTGGTGACGCTGTTGGTGCAAGGTGCAGGGGTTGCAACCACAGTGCTTGCCACATGAGCACTTCTTGTGGTCTACTACACTGGGATCATCCCCTAGTAGACTGTGATTGCAATCAGTGCTCTTATAATATATGTGACCCGTGTGGCTTGGGTTACAAACAGGCATGGGATAGGTATCAAGTGAGTTTCACCAAGTTTGTTCTGTCTTCTGTGGAGATCTTGATCTTGAACAAAAGTAGATGTCTTTATTGCCATACTAACCCTTTTTTGTTTTTAGTTTACCACATGATTTTTATAAGAAATGCATTATTACAGCTTCTGGTCAACAAGACACTTTATGAGAAAACCATAGCAAGTGGCTTTGGCTCATGTTCACTTTCTTCTGGATGCTTCTGAACAGCAGCAAGTGAGTTGATGATTTTATTTATTTATTCATTTTTTCTGCTAGAAGATAGAGACAGGTGTTTATAAAATAAAAAATAAATAAAGAAAAGAAAAAGGAAATGATTGAGAAGATGCTATGGGTTGTTCCCTTCTTTTCTTTCTTATTATTTTTTGGTCTGATTCTTTTCCTTCTCTCAATATGTAGTACAAGGAAGCCATATTGGCTTATGCAATCTTGCTTAAAGCAGAGACTGGCCAGGTTTGTCCTGTCTTCTCCATTTTATATTTCTAATCAGTGAAACAATTGAACACTGCAAATGCTGAATGGAATTTGATATTTGTGATCATTTAATTAATTATAAATTACTATATTTGAACATGTCAAATGGTTGTTTCTAGATTCTATTTTCAATCAAACAGATAAATTTATTTGAAGGTACTTTTGTTAGTCCTTTAGAAAAGTTAAGAAAGAACAGGTCACAAAAGATTATTCTAATTGCTTGGGAACGGATTAAGAGCTATGAACTTAAATTGAATTTAAGAGCAAAAATTAAACAATGCCTACATTGCCACATGAGCACTTCTTGTGCTCTACTACACTGGGATCATCCCCAGTTTATATATCTATTAAAATGATAGATATATAAATTTATTCACAACAGTCCCTCCAATTTGTTTATCATTTTTCTTTAAGATGTAACAGATATATTCTTGCCAACTGCAGATTCTTTGCCTAATTGCTATGAGAAGCCTATTTCTCTTACACCTGAGCATATTTGAGATGAGAAAGTGAAGGTGCATCAATTAGTTTCTTATGTCTTCTACTGATAATATGTCGGTGGTCCCTTTCTATCAATCGGCTCAAGATTGAAAAACTCTTGGATGCCTTTTCTAGTCAATGTAAAGAATAAGTGAATATGAAAGACATATCAAGATTTAAGTATTTCTTTTTTACTATGGAATGGAGAACAAATGCATGTAAATGAAGGAGCTTTTCCCCTCGTCATATTTATTTATATTTATATTTTATATTTATATTTTTAATTTTTTGCGACGGTAACAAGATGGTCGCCAAAGATCATGTTAGTGTTTTTCTTCTTTTTTTTGCGACGGCAAAATAGCGGTCGCCATAAATAGTTTAGGTGGTCGCAAATAATTTGCGACCGTTGCTTTGCCGTCGCTAAAAGTATTTTCCACCCCCATATTCGCGACCCCCATTTGCCGTCGCATGGGCTGTCGCAAAAAGTCTTTTTGCGACTGTTTTTTATTATTTGCGACGGTTTATAGCGGTCGCAAAAAGTGGTTTTTTTAGTAGTGAGAAAACAATACAAAATTATAAAGTGTGTCAATATGCAATCAAAATTTAGGTAATAAAATGAGTTTCATACTATGAAGCATGGGTACTTTGGCAAACATGCAGTACCCGTATCGGGTACTTATCGACGTATAGTATTTCGTATCATATTTCTACATATGTATCAGGTATTTGAAACACATATCCAAATTTTTTCTTCTTAATTTTTAACGTATTCAAACGTACTTAATATATACCCAAGCCGTACTGTACCTCAGTCGAAACAATATTTTCTGAAACTATGGAGATAAAATTACCTTCATTAGATTTCTTTTTTAGTTTTAGTTTTATACTTGGTGTGATTTTAAAATTAAGTTATGATTTGTAAGTTATTTAATATAATAACATTTAATTTTGGTTTATACCTATACTTTTGGCATTAAATGTTAATTGTAGGTTGGATCTTCACAAATTAATCTATTTAATCAATTTTTGCATTACTTCAAATTAAAAATAAATATTTTTTTACAAATGTACCAAAGCCGTACCCGTATCATATTTTTTAAAATTTTACCATATTAACATACCCGTCTTATACCAATGCCAGCACACATACCCGTACCCTGCTTCATAAGTTTCATAACAGAAATCTAAGTCCATGGAAAAAAAAAATGTCATTAGAAACACAAATGCAGAAGACTTACAAAATGAGGTAATGATCCAAGGAGATTCCTTTTTTAGCCTTTTCTTGAGGATAGGTGGCGACGAGCTTGTCTCATTTCATTAACATTGCCGCCAGTTGGTCTGTCTAGTGAGCCACACTGTTGAACCTTATCTTGCGATTGCTTTTCAAGAAGAGAGATTAGTCTATGAAGGTCACTGGCTGATTGTTCCTACAAAATGGAGTCCTAAGGAGAGCTACTCCAGGATTGGACACATAGCATTCATTCATCACATTTGAAGTCTCACTACCTTTTGATCAAACGGCCAAGGGTTAATGTGGAATAATCACTTCCATTTCTTGGGGGATACACCAGAGATGCTTGGGTAAGGTGGATATCACGGGACACTTGGCACTTTTAAGAGCTAACCTAGCATTCCACTAACCAAAGTAGTTGAGGAGAATCAGGCGGCTGTTCCTAACAATCAGGAAGTTCCCGTAGCAAGACCTCTAATCCAACTAAAATCAAATATTTAGCAAGACATCCGTGTCAAAATTTAGCCTAGTTTAGTTCTAAGGCATCCATGCCAAACTATATCCGTGTCGATTTTAGTTGTAGTTTTGACTAAAGTAAGATTTGGTGTAAAAAACTGAGGTGCAAAGTGAAATTTTCCCTAACCCAATATTTCGCTATGCCATTAGAATCCCTTAAACTAATGAATTTCACATATCTAAAATTATATCAATTAAAAAATTTCTTAAAGGTATATTATCTCGGGTGGTGTTTGCGAGGCATGTAATAATGTAGTGGAGCTCCTGAATCTGATATACATTGCTTGCTGGATTGTTATTTTACCTCTTGAAGTTTGGAAATTATGCGGATTTTGAGATTGGGATACTATCTAAAGAATAGAGGAACAATGTGGGGCTTCGACCCATTAAATGTGAGGATCCCACTCCACATAAGGGAGTTGTATCCAATTATGTGATTGGATTCTGTGCACATAGAAGATCTGTTCATTGTGGTTTTTGGGCTATTTGGAGTGACAGAAATGCAGTAAAATTGGTGGGCCTGGCAGAATTTGCTGTTAACTACATTTCAAAGCCAGGTGTAATATTAGTTACAACAGGCTAATTAGTGTAATGTTAGTTAATCTAAGGAGGAAGAGATGGACAATTCAAAGTCATTACGAACATTAACTAAAAGGCAGTAGATATATAACAACAATAATGAGAAACACAATGCTCAGAAAAGAGTTCCACAAGAACATTGCATAGACGACATACCCAACAAAACAACATTAATAACAGAATCCTAAATATGGCTAAGTTCAAGGGCTGCTGCTGGAGATAACATGCTCCTTCCTCCTCCTTTTTAGATACAAGCCATTCATCAGTTGGTTTTCCATCGAACATCTGTCACTTTCTCTTGCCTTTATGAAATTTCCAGTATATGCACTAAGACAATGTCAGAAGAATCAGTTAATGCTAGAAAGAATAAAAATATAAGCAATACTTTCTAGTTCAAAGAAATTGACTCACCTGGGAGAGCCACAGACTCATAAAATCTTGTACACTTCAATTTATTGAAGCCTCTTAAGGCCACTAAAGTCTTCCCACCCTGCCAAGTCAAGATTTGGACAGTTACTAATCTCAAGATTCCTCAACTTGGCTAGGTTCTTCATGGTACTTGGCAGAGAGGTCAAATTGGGACATGCTGCGATAGTCACTGTTTTGAGTTTGACGAGGAGTTGCATTCCTTCAGGCAAAGATTTAAGGTTTCCACATTCTATAATTCGAAAGGATCGGAGAGAGGTCAAGCGTTGGATTTCATTCTCTGGAAAACAACTTTGTTGTGTGGTTAAGTATAAATGCCTAAGACTAATTAAGTTCCCTATATTTTTAGGCAACTCTCGAATTTTCACACATAACCAGATTCGCAAAGTTTGCAAATTGAACAGTTTGCAAATGGCATTAGGTAGTCTCTCAATATTTGCATTCCCACTGATGTCAAAAAATCTCAAATGCTTCAAATTACCAATGGAATGTGGCAATACCTGAAAACATGAGTTACTCAAATCAAGCACATACAGATACTTGAACTTTGAGATGCATCTGTTAACAAAGCTTTTGTCACCTGCTCCCAGTCCTTGAAATGGAAAGAAAATAGTCCTGAGATTCTCTAGTTTGAACAATGACTTTGGGACCTCTTCTTCCCCTGAACAATCAAAATCATGAAATGATACATGCTTTACCTTGTCAGAAATGGGTCCAGAACGATAATTTGTTGTACTTAAGCATTCTTTATTTGCCATAAATACAGCAAGATCATGAATGATCTCAGGCATTCTACACGTATTTGGTAAATTGCTATGTTCAATCTTTTCTAAGAAAAATATGGAACATAATTGATTCAAATAATCAGCCCCAATATCTTCCAACTCACAATTTAGGCCAGATGATTGAATGAGCCCCTGCGCCATCCACAACTGAATCAATTTATCAATTTCAATTTCATAGCCTTTTGGAAAAATTGAGCAATACATGAAGCAGCGTTTCATGTCAGTTGGTTGTGGGTCATAGGTTGATCTTAACACTGTGAAAATGTCACGTTTCTTTTGCGCCAATTCCCATAGTTGTTTCTCTTTTAAATCTAACCATTTACTTTCATCAGTCTCCATAAACAAATTGTTGCCTAAAGTCTTTGCTGCAAGGGGAGATCCGTGGCACTTTTTCACAATTTCCTTTGCAATTTCTGAGAGCTTCACAATCACATGTTCTTCCATCAATTTTTCACGACAACCTGCCCATTTCCAAAGCAATTCAAGGCAATCTTTATCTGAAAGACTCTCTAAATTGTATGTGGGAACTGTGCCCACATTTGTAGCAACCCGCATGTTACGTGTAGTCACTATGACCTTACTTCCTGTGTCACCGTATGTCAATAAGCCATACAACTTGCACCAATCTCGATTATCACAATCACATAAATTGTCCAAAACGAGTAGAAATTTCGTTTTATGCAATTTTTCTCGAAGGAGATTCTTTAACTGACTTGAATTGAGGTCAGCACAAGGGGGGGAATCAGTTATGGACTGAAAAATTTTTCGCATCACATGTTTAACATTAAGATACTGTGCTACTGTCACCCAAACCCTCAACTCAAAAAGCTTGGCGACCATTTCATGATTGTACAGAAATTTAACGAGAGTTGTTTTACCAATGCCTCCAATGCCAACAATGGGGAGGACAAACAAGTTCTCATCATAATCACTTGGTGTCATTATGAGTTCTAATAACTGTACTCTGTCATTGTCCCTTCCGACAAATTCTGATTCATTGACATTGGAGGACATTGACGCACTGGGCACGTTTTGTTGTGATGTTGTGACGATGGGATGAAATTTATTCCTATCATCTGCAATCATGTCTAATCTCTTTCTGATCTTTTTTATTCTAGTACCCATTTTAAATGTAAATGGCAAATCCAGTGTGTGTGAGAATGATAAGGATTTGCGTACCAGCTCCTTCTGTATTCCAATGCTGCTGCTGCTACAATGATTCATCCTCATCAACTGCACCTGACGTCGCAAAACTTCGTAGTGGAATTCATCGAGTAGGTCATCTGCTTCATAGAAAGCAGCTTGCAGCCTCTCATACCATAAGCCCGTCACAATTGAGTAATGCGCCTGATCGCCGTGGAGTCTCTCAGCATCTACGAGCACAGCATTGATGGTGGACAAGGTGCCCTCAAGTGTTTTCAGCTCCTGCTCAACACCCCATGCCTGGCCAACTTCCTGGAGAGCAACGGAGCCTATCTTGCTCACAACTTTACTTGCTAAGTTGAAAAGAATTGTTTCTACCATGTTCAATAAACTTTCAAGGAAGACCTTACATTATAGATCAATAAAGTTAAAGGCATATCTTGATCAAGAACAACAGCAAGAACAAGAAGGAAGATTAAGCAATAGTTAGTTATGGAAGCTAGGTAGGTGTAGTTGAGAAATAACTCAGAGTCAATGGAAAAAATGGACAGAGGATCTGAATCAAGAGTTATGTAATTTACCCTTTCATTGATATGTGTAATTTAAATAAGTAAAAATAAAATAAAAATATTACTATGTAATGTGGGTTACACCGCTGTCTCTCTTTCCCTTGTATGAAAAAAAGAAAAGTACGAAAGATTTAGGATTTATTATTATTATTATTATTACATGAAAAAAAAAAAAACAAGCAATTATTGTCTACACATGTTCCACATGGTTTTTCACTTTCAGAGTTTCTTGTCGGGGCGGTTCTAGCTTATTGTAATTTTTAATTTTTTAAAAATAATTTCTATTTTTTTTATCCAATAATAATTTCTATTTAAAAATAAATTATAATATTCTCTTTTGAAATTTAGAGAAAAAAATATAATAAATCACATAATTTTAATATAATTATACTGACTTTCATTTTAGCAAGGTCAAATGAACCAAAACTAATATAGATAGTGTAAAGTAAAACTTTAAAAGAATTTAATGAAATTATGTCAAAATTATGAGACTTACTATATTGTTTTCTTCTAAATTTTAGGAGAGATTGGTATAATTTATTCTTTTATTTTAAGATTGGGTAAATTACACTTTGTTCCTTTTATGTTTGGTTATTTTTTTATTTTGGCCCTTAAAGTTTATTTTTTTCCCACTTTAACTCTTTATGTTTCAAAATTTTCTTAGTTTACTCATAAAATTAAATTTTATTAAAAATTAGACAAAAATGACACATTGACAATCACGTAACATAAAAATATTTTACTATATATAATTCACACATTTAATACTCAAACCTCAAACCTTAACATAATAATATATTTTTTATATTAAGTGAACTTTCATGACATTTTCTGTCTAATTTTGAAGGATCCTAGGGAGGGTAAGCTTGGCCTAAACAAGGAGGGGTCTTATAGAATCATCTCGGTTGCCGACAATGGGGCATACCAGCTTGAAGACATTGATGGCAAAGAGTTGCCAAGACCCTAGAATACTTGCAATTTGAATTTTTTAATCATTAGTTTTTTGTTTTCGAAATTTATGTCATAATTTTATTAGCCGAAGTAATAATAAAATGCTAGTTTGATTTTTATAAATTTGAAATTTGTGTGATAGGACTGACCAGTCCTATAACGATGTTTCTAAATGAAACATGACAAATAACTTAAACTTATTATATGGCAAAGTTGAATTATACTTGCATATAATAGAGTTGAACTAAGTTGGCGATATTTCTAAGTGAAACATGACGAATAACTTAGACTTATTATATGACAGAGTTGAATTATACTTGCATATAATAGAGTTGAACTAAGTTGGCGATATTTCTAAGTGAAACATGACGAATAACTTAGACTTATTATATGACAGAGTTGAATTATACTTGCATATAATAGAGTTGAACTAAGTTGGCGATGTTTTTGAATAAAACATGACGAGTAACTAAGACTTATTATATGGCAGAGTTAAATTATACTTGCATATAATAGAGTTGAACTAAGTTGAGTTAACCTAGACTTGCCATGTCGGTAGAGTTAAACCTTGAATGGAACTAACTCCGCTTTAGTCAGGTCAACAGAGAAACCAAAGTCAAACACCTCGGTTAGTCTTTGTTTGAATCAGACTTCGGCGAAAGGCCAAAAATGCATGATGTGAACTTAAGTAGAACTTAGGTTCACATTAGGGGGCAAGGAGCAAGAATGATAAATAAGCTTGAGAGCTTGGGCAATTGTTGAAATTTTTAGGAAAAATTTACAAGTTAGAATGGGCTTGACACTTGTTGAAATTTCAGAACAATTTACAAGTTGAAGTGAGCCGAGGCAATAAGCAAAGGAGTATCCGAGGTACATATTACCCGAGATAACCAACTGGGTTGTCAAGCTTGGAAGGGTTAGAAGGGTGAAGTCTTGATAGAAGACAGCAAGTGGAAGTAAATGAATACATGATTGAATAAAGAAACAACACACTTGTAGAAATATTTTAATAAAATATTTTTAAGTGTTAGCCGAGAAAAACACTCAAGGTTTAAAACCGAGGTGGTCAGCTAAGGATAACTCCGAGGTAATACTTATCCGATATGTTCTACCTCAAAGTGATTCATAGAATATACTTGGAAGAAGTAGAAAAATATTCTAAGTATGGAGAAACATACAAACATGCAAGGCATAAAGAGAAAAGTAGTGAACATATATACACTTAGCCAAAAGAAAGCATGCATTCATAGAAGAAACTATTTCAAAAACAAAAAGGCACTTCATCCTGGCCAAGGAAACTACTTGTGCAGATTACAAATAGGCACATTGGCCAAAAGAAAAGTAAAATAACTCAGATGGAAAAATGTTACAACTACTTAAAAGTAAGAAGAAAAAGTACAAAAGAGGAAAAATCCTAAGTTCATGCATCTCTGACGTTTTCCGCAGTCTGCCCTGCTTCGGCAATTGGTGTTGTGTCAGCCTCGGCAGGCAACTCAGAAAACCTTTTAGCTTGGACCTCGGTGTCGATCTCACGAAGAGTGTCATTCAGGCTCTTATTGGTAGTCTCAATCTCTGCTTCAGAAGTAATTTTTTGAACCTCGTCCTCGTCATCCTGAGTCAAGTCTAGGACTTGCTTATTCAGAGTTAGAAACTTGGCCTCAACAGTTGTAACTTTTTTAGCATCAACCTCAGCCTCGTCCTCGGATTGACTTGGAGTAGGAGGAAAGGGCATGACAAGTCGGCTTGTATACCAAAAAGGCGAGTCGTCGGAGATGGCCAACTCGTTCAAAGCAACCATCCAGCCCAGGGTATACCCCTTGTTGCACGCCTGGTTGACTTCCTTTTTGTAGGCATCTCACACGTCAGTTGCCCCTTTGGTATAGGCCTTCTCGTTAGCTGCCTTAATTTCGGCCGCTTTGGTAGCCAATGCCGCTTGGAGCGCAGTCTGGGCCTGAGACTCCTTCTCCTTGGCTTCTTTGGCCTTGATCTTAGCGACCTCAACCACATTCTCAGCAGCTTCGGCGCGATCCTCAGCTTTGCTCTGGGCTAGTTAGGCAGTTTTTGCCTGGTCCTGCAAACTTTGAATGAGGGCCTCGGCCTTATTTAGAGAAGACAGGAGCTTGGCTGTCTCCTTTGTCTTGTTTGTCAGTTACTTTTTAAATTCCTCGGTTTTAACTGCAAAAAAAAAAAAAAATCGTTAAGTATAAAAACCATAGTTAAAATTAAACAAAAAGCTACAAGTGTTGAAACTATACGAAGACACAATGCTGCATCATCAATGCATAGTTTTCGTACTCTGAGAGCTCGGCCATTCGATTGATATCTGCTAGAAGAAGAACGACAGTAGATACTGCAACGCTGACTTCCACGCTATCGAGTGCGCTATCCCCGGCTAGAAGAGGCCGGTCTCCAACCTTAACATTCGAAGTCAAGACCTCGTTGCCATGGAAAACACCGGGTTGAGGATCCCCACCAGACCTCGGCCTTTTGGATTGCGGTTGATTAGACACCTCGGCCTCGATAGGCCTCTTCTCGACAAAGGCAGACTTCTCTATTTCAACCAATTTGGAAATTAACACTGTGTCCTCTGATTCTACCTCGGTGGCACTGGGTTTGGCCTTAGCCCTTTTAACCTTTTTGACCTTGGGTTTTGGCTGAGATTGGGAAGGGGAGAAGGAATGAACCAACACCACGCTAGGAATGTCGGCAAGAAGGTCGTCTAGAATAATTTTAGCTCGGCCCATTTCTTTGGCGGTAGCAACAACAATGACTTTGGTACCAAAACGGATTGCTGGAAAGGCTATGGGTAGTTTAGCAGCGTAGTGAGCAAATGCCTCTGATTCTCGGCATCAGTGGCTACGAGTTCTGCCAGCAGGAGCAGAAACTGGAGCTCGGCGCGTCAGCGTTGGCGCTGGGATGAAAGAATTAGCTAGGGGGGGCAGAAGTTGATGGTTGGTCTACAGGATCAGAGATAGAGGCCTGATTTGGCCTTAGAGATAAGGCAACTGGAGAAGTGGTGGTGGATGAAGGAGATTTGCTCTTTCTAGGGACGTCAGACAGAGGACTCCTGTACGTAAGGCTGAAGTTAAAGAGGACTAGAGCCTTGCGCACTTCAATGGGCAAGCCAAGAAAATGCACCAAATCCTTGCCTGGCACGTAGTATTGGCGAAAATCCCTTTTGGGTTGAGAAAGGACTGCAAAAACACAAAGAGAACATTAGAAACTGAAAGATAGTTAAGTAAGGCAACGGAGAAATGGACTTTGGGAGGAGACTAGGTCCTTACCTTTGTCATCCTTAAAACTTTGCGGTGTAGGAGGAAGAGGTGGAGTTCATCATCTGGCGCAAACTCCCAATTGCCTGAGACAATTAGGTAGTCGTCTGCCACGCCTTTATTAGAATTTGGGATATCAGCTATCAGCTTGTATTGCGTAGATCTCGACTTGAGGTAGTAGGTGTAGCCTTTGGGGGTTTTTAAGCTACACATGGTGTAGCAATACTGGATATCAGAAAGGGTGATTCTGGCATTCTGCCGACGTGCTTGTTCGGCAATGCCATTGATAATCCTAAAAGAGTTAACGGCTAGTTGCATGAGATTGAGTTTATAATAGTAGAGGACTTCCTTAAAGAGGATATCTAGGGGAAACCTAACTCCTCCTTCAACAATAGAGACGACTGGGAATGGCATGTAATCTTGACCAAGCATAATTGAGTCGTCCTTTCCAGCCAACCTCAGATGGACATCGGCCAGGACAAAAAATTCTTACCGGAAGTACTCTAGTTTGGTCGGGTTGTCTACTCTCCACCTGAACATGTCCATAATCTCGGCTAGAGTGGGTTCGGTAAATAGGATTTTGATAAAATAGCTTAACAAGGGGTTAAAAACCTTGGCTAGATCCTAAAAAAGGCACTGTGGCAAGGATTTTGGAGATCTAAAAGGAAATTTTTTTTCAATTTTTCTTACATATATGGGTTCTATGGAAAATCCCAAACATAGAACTACAGAAACAAGAAATAGGAGCAAGAATCTGAAAAACAGACAAAGCAAACAGAAACAAAACGAAGTTCAGGGCCAAGAAGGATTCAAAGGCAGAATTCAAGAATCATAGGACAAAGAAAGAAACACAGATATAGAATCCCAAATCCATAAAACACTGAGTGGGTGTCTGAGGGCAATGTGCATAGATCACAAACAAACGTGATTGACAGTCAAGAGACATAATGACAAACTTCAAAATATAGCACATATTCAAAAAATCGATTCATGATACAACTATGAATGCGAAATTCAACAAACAACGAATGCAATAAAAAGAGCATATGGAGAGTTCAGGAAAGAAACATATTCAGAAAAGTGGAAGACTAAAATTTTAAAAGATAGAAATTAAGAACTTACCGAATAAGGCCGAGGAAACGAGGCCGTAGTAATACTCATCGGAGTTAGACAGTGGTAAACGCTGGAGTGGAAGAGTGAAAAATGCACCGAATGAGCGAAACAGAGCATGGTTACAAAGCTTTAAAGGTAAGAAAATGGTGAATGTTGTAGAGAGAGAGAAAATATGGGTAGAGAGAGAACAAAAGAATGAAAAGTGAAGAGACGAAGAGAGAGAAGGAAAGAGTTTTGTCAAAAAATCGAAAAGGCGGCAAACCGTAATGAAATGCCTTGGACGACGTGCTTGTCAGGCAGCGTACGCAGAAGCGACGCAACTTGATAGCACGTGTCAGGTACGAACCAATGAGAAAGGGACACGTGGCGGAAACGGTTGAGAAAACCGTGCATAACAGCTCATGCGCAGATAAAACTCTTGGAGTTCTTGATTTAATGAAGCAAAAACCTTGGCTAGAGGAACGATCTCGGCTAAGGAACTCAAAGAACTTGGTTCTTGGTTCTTGGTCATTGATAAAGATGGACAGTTGAGTCCTGGGAACTTGAAACCGACGAGTCATGATCTCGGGTCGAAAGAAAGAATGATTTTTAGTCGACATAATATATGAATAGGCGATATAGGTTCCATCACCTCAAGTTGCTGAGGTAACAGAACCTAGGGGCAGTTGCGGGGACATATTTTGAATGACAACACGTGGCCAAGGTGACACTGAAGTGTCAGCCAAGGTGCCACGTGGCCTGGTCTTGATACCGAGGTAATCTCGGCTAGGCCGAGGTTATCTGCGAAGATACTGGAATCTGAGATAAGCGGATAAAGGACAAGAGTCCTAGAATAGAGAAGGATCTCAGTCTGGATAAAGATAAAGCTCTTATGAAGTTTATCCCTATCTAGCTGAGAGTCTACGATGAGCATTAAGCCTGAGTTCACTGAAATGAGGCTTCTACAAGGATTAGGTCAATATTGGCTATAAAAGCAAGACACTCTCGTGGGTCTCAGGTATGTGTGATAGACTGTGAACAGTAAGTTCTTTCTTGTGAGTTAAACACAATTAGCTATCTTTGACAGATATTTGATCACTGACTTAAGCATCGGAGTGCCCCCGGGGTGGACGAACCACCACCGGATTCTTATCTTTCTGTGACAGGTTGTTCAGGCTTAATCTATTCTGCCGATGCTCTCCAGCTGAGTTTCCCGTTTGGTTGTATGGTCAGAAATCAACACCTACAATTTAGCGCCATCTATGGGAACTTAGTTAGAATAGATGACCATTATCGTGCAAGATCAACGTGTGTAGACACCTGTAGACGTCCCCGAACGCATCCCGGGGGAAAGGGAGTGTGAGTCCCCCCCCCCGGTTCTGGTTCGATATTGGGTCACTACAATTCGAAGGACTCAAATGCCACGGTTCTCAATCTTGAACCGAAGAGTCCAAATTCGGCAAATCGTTTTGAAAACAGATTTTTTGAAAGAAGTGCCAAACATGGACTGCTTCGCCAGATACAGAGTCGCCACCTAAATGTTTTAAAATGGGAAATTTAGGAAACCCTGACTCGGTGCCAAAGGCCACGCGTCCGTCATCACCAAAGTTGCCTCGGCTCGGGAACTTGGGTACGATTGGGGAAGGTCACTTCATGAGCACCCCCGCTCGCTCGGTCAAAGACCGGCCTCTACTAACCATGATATCTTATTTTGAAAACATTGTGAGTTCTTATTCCGGTTATTAGCCTAGGTTACTATGTGATGCGCACAGCATACAAGTATAGACTGAATCGTCTGAATTGGAACAAAACATTTCATGTTTGTTTGTTTGAAAACGGTTTGATGGTGCTACCCGCAAGTAGGCTAAGACGTGAATTTGCCACCCTCAGGTGGGCTTAGAAAACAAATGGTTTTGCCACTATCTAGTGGGCTTAAAACAAGCATTTGATGAATTGTTCCAATTCAAGTAACTCAACCTCCACCCACAGGCATTCAGGCAGTTATATCATATAAGCACATAGCCTCATGGTAAGCATGCTATTCATGGCAGTCACTCACACGCATGCAAGGATGCTAAAGCATAAAACTCACCGAGTACTCCAAGCCAAAACAGAAGCTTGTTAGAAATCCATGCATGGACCTAAGTATACTGAAATGTCTAATGCAACACATGCAAAGATGCAAACTATAGTAGGCTCAGCTATTCTAAACATGGCATGTGAAATGCTACAGCTAACACGTGTTCAATTTGGAATTGAAATACAAATGCAGTTTGTATGATGCGCCGAGCCCGGTGCGTGCAAAACAGATGAATGATGCAAACATGCTGTCATACTGTATGCTAATTGAAATATTCCCTATATCTAACCATCATAAGCGGGTAAATAAAAGGGAAGAAAGACGTGGGGTTGGAAGACATACATCACACTCACCCACACTTATTACAATTATGCCCTCGCGCAGAGGGTCCAACCGGAGTGATGCCCTACTTCAATCAACCATATCTCCTCCATCAGGAATTGAACTTAGGAGATTCTTAAGTGAAAAATGAAGCCCCGGGAGTAAGCTTTCCAACGATGGTGGCCTCATACTTTAATTCCTCTTGTACAAAGAGTTACGCCCGTTTCGGTGAAGCCGCGCAGACTTTTCTCCTTCCCGGATCCACTTTTCAAAGAGGTTTCAAAATGGAAAAAAGAATTACTGGCCGGCCATTTGTTTTTAGGATCCTCCCATGTGTGTACAACACAAATACGTGGTTTCGGCTCGAAGAAAATGGCCCTAGGGTGCTCAACATTAGCCCGGAAGTGAGAAAAACGGGCGCCGGGGGGGCGCCGGAGGAGCATAACTGGTTGCTGAGATAATTGCTGGCCTCCCACCCTCCAGTGACCTTCCTGGTGATAAAACAGAGGTACCTTCCAAAAATGAACAAAAACCGATGCAAAACGAATGCTTGGGGGCCAAAACACGCAGTTCGGGGTCCCGAAAACCGGCCGTTAAGCGCTGAAAGTGGTGTTTGGCCAGGAAGTGGGTATCTAAGACCTCAGTGTCCCTCAAAAGGGAGTAAATGAGATGCATGCCAAAAACCGGAGGAATCGGAGATGGTTAGACGGTCCCGAGCCGAGGCACACGGCCTGACGGCTCCGAAAACCGAGAACCGGGCTCCGAAATGGGCAAAATGGCCTACAGGCACGAAATGTAGCCCACGGCCACTGAGAGATAGTCTACGGGACCTCTCCCTCCCTTCAGGAAAGAAAACAGAGAAAACCGAGTCTGGTTCGCAAACCGAGGCAAGGCACAGAAGAGGGTTCGGAAGTCCGGAGGCAGGGCGCACGGCCGCGACTCTGAGACTTCTGAACGAGCACAATATGCAACATCACCGAGTGCTCAATCGGTGACGTCTGAGTCTTAAGGTCGGTCAAAAATGGGGTGTCTGTAGTTGCCTCTCTTTGACAGAACTCGGAAGTCACAAGTGACGGGAGTGAATGTCAAAGCCCAGAGACGACCCATTTTTGACAAGGCCGAAAACTTAGACAATCATACAAGATAAACAGAGATATGTGTGCCCGCAGGCATGCCCGCAGGCAGGGGCAAAATGCAAAATGATATGCAGGGAGATTTTGATAATTGGACTTATACGCTACGCGAAGCCGGTTTGACAATTGGACTTATACGCTACGCGAAGCCGGTTTGAAGATTGGACTTACACGCTACGCGAAGCAGGTTTGACAATTGGACTTACACGCTACGCGAAGCCGGTTTGAAGATTGGACTTACACGCTACGCGAAGCCGGTTTGAAGATTGGACTTACACGCTACGCGAAGCCGGTTTGAAGATTGGACTTACACGCTACGCGAAGCCGGTTTGAAAATTGAGGATTCATGCAATGCACTGTAATGTAGTGGCTAAAATGCAATGTGATAGCTAGGAAAAGGGAGGTACCTTACAGGGGCAATTGGCAATGACTTACCTCGGCAATGTCCTACCTTATGCTGATGTGAGAATCTTCCGCTTCTTCTTGGTTGAACCACAGGTACTACTTTTTTCCCTGACTATGGTCGCAGCTTTCCCTATTCTCCAACAGGGTGACAGACTAGGTTGATTCAGTATCCAGAATTGAGGCGCATACACATGCTATCTCAATCTATGGGGCTGCCATACAGATTTCAAGCCGAGGATATACCCCTGGGTATTTAAACCAGACTTTAGTCTCGGAAATCCCGAACCTTTGCGTTCTAGGCATAAGCCATTCGAACTCTAGTTTCCACCGTCTCAGTTGGTCTCCTAGGAACTCACCGCTAACACAGGCAGGTAGCTATACTAGGCCACTGGAAGTCGTTCGGGCACAACAAACACCAAAGGAATTGCACCTTTAGAGGATTTAAGGTCTCCTAGACCAGACAATGAAACAGATATGATGCAATGGATGTGATAGATGTGATGCAATAGATAATAGATGCGATGTAACAGAGAGTACAATAGACGCAAAATGGTGACATACTCCAACCGCGCTGGACTCGTGGAAGGAGAGAGAACAAAGAAAACCAATCAGGCGTGTTCCACGTAACCTGAGATAAATTCCAGACACGCTGAAAACCGTGTGAGGAAGGGGACACTCAAAACACGCTGATAGTCGTAAGAGGAGGTCCGAAAACAACCGCCCAGGTGCGTACACAACGCAACCTGAGATAAATTCCAAACACGCTGAAATCGTGTGAGGAACGGGACACTCAAACCATGCTGAAATCGAGAGAAGAGGTCAAAACAACCGCCCAGGTGCGTACACAACGCAACCTAAGATAAATTCCAAACACGCTGAAATCGCGTAAGGAAAGAACCAAACTCTAACCACGCTGAAATCGTGAGAAGAGGAACGGGACACTCAATCCACGCTGAAATCGTGAGAGGAGGTCCAAACAAAAACAACCCGCCCAGCGCGTCTACAACGCAACCTGGGATAAATTCCAAACACGCTGAAATCGTGTGAGGAACGGGACACTCAAACCACGCTGAAATCGCGAGAAGAGGTCAAAACAAAAACAACCGCCCAGGTGCGTACACAACGCAACCTGAGATAAATTCCAAACACGCTGAAATCGCGTAAGGAACGGGACACTCAAACCACGCTAAAAATGCGAGAAGAGGTCAAAACAAAAACAACCGCCCAGGTGCGTACACAACGCAACTTGAGATAAATTCCAAATACGCTGAAATCGCGTAAGGAACGGGACACTCAAACCACGCTGAAATCGCGAGAAAAGGTCAAAACAACCGCCCAGGTACGTACACAACGCAACCTGAGATAGATTCCAAACACGCTAAAATCGTGTGAGGAACGGGACACTCGAACCACGCTGAAATCGTGAGAGGAGGTCCAAACAAAAACAACCCGCCCAGCGCGTCTACAACGCAACCTGGGATAAATTCCAAACACGCTGAAAACCGCGTAAGGAAAGAACCAAACTCTAACCACGCTGAAATCGTGAGAAGAGGAACGGGACACTCAAACCACGCTAAAATCGTGAGAGGAGGTCCAAACAACAATATTCTGAACACGTAGCTCATAATACAATACTCTGTTTATTCGGCACACAGCTCATAAAGACGAAACTTGCAGAAGTTGAAACACACTCAGATGCTCCAAATTTTCCATCTTTTCTTTTGCTTGGTAGCCCGGAACTTTCATAGCTTCAGATGGGTCCTGGTTTTACTATTTTCACATGACCTGGGTTGACCCCGCGGCTTTAACAAATTCTGTTTTGCACAAATGTGGAGAACATCACAGCACTCGGAGCACAAAACGATTTTATTTTTGAAATTGAGAGATGGATTTTCGACCAGGTATTGAGCCTATGACTGAAGACAGCAAAACGACTCAACACGGAAATAAAAGGCACACAACCTAGACACAACGAGACACGCTCGGGATGAAATGAGACAAACGAAAAGACACGACACTCAGACGTGCACAGGGAGCCTGTTTCACTGGGTAGTGTTTCCCACCCTTTCTCACTTGTGATTCTCACATCACTTGGCACTCAATCTCTAGTTTTCTAAAAAAGCCCTTTTCTCACTTTTTCCTCATCACACATCTCTCTATTCTTCAATCTCTCATTTTTCAATCCCTCCCCTGGGTGGTTGATGGATAAGCAAAAAGTTGTGGGCTTTTGCCCCTGGTATTCTACCAGATTCTTCTTCTTCTGCATGCAGCTAGTGAATTCCTCCCACAGAGGGGTTGCACTACATTTGGGTGTGTAGCAAATCTGCAACTGACATCGGTTGACGATGCTCTGCTGGGGAGTTTGGACATGATCAGATCCGTCTAGATGAGGGAGTGGAATATCCTGATCCATTCCAGTTCGTGCTTCGCACTTGGCTTGATACCTCGCTACTTGGAGGATACGAGAGCTTTCTGCCCTTTCTAGCTTCAGTTGTGCCCTCTTCTGGCAGGTAGAGTGCCCTTTTTTTGGCAAATGCATTGACAACAGGGAAAAGACAGGGAGCCTGACTCAACTGTGCCCCTAGTTCATCATTTCGACCATTTTTTGTTTTTGGCTTTCTACTAAAACAATTTTGACCAAAAATGAGAGTTAGATTAACATGCTTGTTCAGTTTTTGATTTGAAATCATGCAAGTCAGGCTATAAGCATTGAAAATTTTCCTTTTTTGGGTCCAAGAAATGGTCCAGTTTTGGAAAAGATAGAATGATTTTTCGAGAAAATTAGCCAACCTGAGTAAAAATTCTCAAAAACTATTTTTGCAAACGACCACTTGCTCAACGAGCATGAAACCTACTCCTGAGATGCACAACCTCGGATCCAAAGGAAAACTGCCCCGTACTTGAAGAGAGCTGCATGGCAACAGAAAGTTGCCCCTTGTTTGAACGACACCGCGGCGCATTGAATGGCAACGGAAAGTTGCCCCTTGTTTGAATGGCACCGCAGCGCATTGTAGTCAGTCCTCAGGGCGATGATTGCAACCGTACTCTTGGATACAGAGAAGGCAAGGATGGTCAAAACTATTACATGGACACAATTGAATTTGAATCGTTTTACGGCTGGACTTCAGAATGAAGTTGCCTACGTATCCCAAAGATGGGAATCAAACCTTACGTAGTTCGGGGGTTAAGGTACACTCGGGTATTTAACCTCTCCTTTTTATGCTCTAACTTTTGCCAAGACGCCTGTTGCAGGTTTTCGACCTTGCGAGCTTTGTTTTTCTTTCTTTTCTTTTTTTCTATTCTTTTCATTCCTTTTTCTTCTTCTGTTTTGCATTTTTCTTTTCTTTTCTTTTTTTGCATTTTTCGTATCTTTGCATTTTTTTTTTCTTTTTGCATTTTTGTATATATATTTTTCTTGTCTCGCTCTAACTTTTGCCTGGGTCGCCCTTTCGGGTTTTCGGCCCAGCGAGCCTCTCAAAGGGTAAAAATGTAACCAGTCCATGCCAAATGGTTCTGAGATTGAAGCCCTCTATATCCAGGAGAGTGGCTATTGTATTGACTTGCAGAAAGATCCACCTTTGGCTCTTCGAGCACATCGGATATTTTTTGCCCCTAGTTCGAGGGATGCTTCTGCTCTAGCCTTACAAGCTTCTTCTGACGAGGTCTGACCTTCTTGATCTGACTTTGGTGCCTCTTGTTCGAGGGCTGCTTCAAATCTGGCCACACAAGCCTTACATCGTGGTCGACCGTTGAACATTCTGAATGCCAGTTCAAGGTTTGAAAGCCAAGGGGGGTCGAGTCTCGAGGCTGAGAGCAATCCTAAGCTGCACAATCTCAAGAGCGATTCCACACATGTCTTTGCAAGACCGCGCAAAACATTTTTTGAAAGTTTTTAAGAAAGTAACAAATCGCTCACGCTGAAGACAGTGTAGGATCAATCTGGATCAAAGCCAGGGTCCTTCTCAGTACTCACACTAACAAGCATGATTTCATTCATTAAGGGCTTAGCACGCCTCTCTTTCTCTCAATTTGATCAAAGTTTTGCAAATCCAGAGGAATTCCTCCCTCTTTGTTTTCACTGCAGTGTTCAAAAAGGTTTTGAAAAACTTAGGTCAATACAATGGCTTCAAGGCACAAGAGAGCAGGTGGAATGCACTGCCATTTCATTCAACTCCCGGCACAACTAGCACATGGTAGAAACAAATGCGAGAGTATGGAAATCACTACTGTTTCATTCAAAATCTGTTGGCATAACTGGCTCCCTGGCAGAAACAGACTCGAAACAAAACAAAAAGACAAACACGAAACAAAATGGTGACGCCTGAGATAACACCCCCGGAATCACCTGACTTCTATACAACAGGACTGACTCGATACAACAAGACAGACCCAAGACAAAAGAGACTGACTCAAAACAAAAAGACAGACTCAAAACAAAGTAACAAAAACTGACCCAATACCCAAGTCAGAAAGCACAAAACTGGTATTTGCATATTGCTCAAAACAGTGCGTGTCATTCCCATGTCTGGAGTTGATTGAGCGCCGCCCGCAGGTGGTTCATCCCCTATTCACATAACATTATCCCCCAAGTTCACTGACCCAGTGCCGATAGACTTTGCTGAGCGGCAGGAGGATGACCTCGTTGTCAAATAGATCCTGTACTTCATGGCGAAGACGGAAGCATTTGTTGGTAGCATGGCCAGTTTGCTGATGGTATGCGCAGTACTGGGTAGCATCATGTGTAGCCGGAAGAGGGTTCAGGAGAGACCGAGGCTCAAGGGGTTTGAGATGGCCTTGTCCAACAAGGATTTGGAAAGCTTTGGATAAAGGCATGTAGAGGGCATGGAAGACCCTCTGACCTCGGGGTTGGTACTTCAAGGTTTGTGGATTTTTGCTGGACGCACCAGTAGAGGGATTGGCAGGTGCTAGCCTGGTTTGTTGATCTCTTCTAAGTGGAGGATTAGAGCTAACAGGGTTGCCTCTGGTATAACGGCCCTTCTCCCGGTTTTCCCTTTGATTCGGGCTGCCCCTGACTTGAGTGGCGAAAATGCCGTCCACAGTTTTTGCAAAAACTGCGAGCACTTGCTCTTTGTTCAGTCCCTCGGCTTTCAAGGCCTCAACAGCCAATAGAAGATACTCATGGGGATCCATGTCTACCCTTACCTTGTTCTTTCCACTCGCTTCCACTTTGCCACGGGATTGGCCTTCCTCAGATGTAGCCCGCCTCAGGACTGGGGAGCCTTTTGACATGAACTCCCTGGTATGTGATGTGACTGATGATGGAGCCAATGTCCCAGAGGCCAAATCTATTACATTTCTTTGAAGATCTTCGATCATTCTCTTTAGCTCAGAAGTAGTGGGCTCACGAGTTTGAGATGATTGGGGTCCAGGTGCATCCATCATGCATAAGTCCATGCCTTCCAGAATGAACACCTCAGGCTTGGGTAGACGGGCTGGGGTGATGTATATGCTGGGGTCGTAGGTGGATGGCAGTATATGGATGAGGTTGAGATGTAGAGGTGATGGGTCGGTACTAACTTCAGGTCCTTTTGGTGGAGCTAAGGTCTCTTCATCAATAAGGTCCTGAATCTTATGACGGAGATGGATACAACGGTTCGTATCATGACCGTGCTGTTGATGGTAGGCACAGTATTTAGCTGGGTCATACCTTGGTGGAAGAGGATTTGGGAGGGGTTGGGGTTCTAGGAGTTCTAGGTGCCCTTCTTCTTGCAGCTTTTTCAAAGCTTGGAGAGACTCATGTAAAGAGGATGGAATTTTCGGGCTTGGGGCCGAGCTGAAGTGGTTGGTTTTTGGTCATTGGGGGAAGTGGTGATAGTGTCTACTTCTGAGCATTTCGCAGCTGTGCTACCATCAGTAGTAGCATTGGAACTGTGAGCAACATTCCTCCTCAAAGGCTCATTATCTTCTGCGAAGATCCCTTGTCTGATGGCATCCTCGATTTGAACCCCCATTTCATGAAGGGCTGGAAAGGTAAACAGAGGTAGAACGACCATCTTTTGCAGCAACTCGCCATGCAGATTCCGAACAATCATCATGATCTGATCTTTGTCGGAAGGCCTTATAGTCATCATTGAGGCCTTTGCCCTCCATCTCATCACGAACTCTGAGAAACCCTCCTTTGGTTCTTGGCGGGTGACTTCGAGATCACGAGTTGTGACCTCGATTTGTGTGTTATAGGAGTATTGAGCAACAAAGGCCTCAGCCAGCTCTTCCCAGTTCTGTTTCACAGAGCTCTCTAATTTTGCATACCAAATTGCGGCTATCCCAGACAGGGTTCGGCCGAATAGTGACAATTTCTGGGCTGTAGTCAAACCCATTGGCCTCAGAATATCAGAAAACAGTTGGAGGTGCACCATTGGGTCTTCAGAGCCATCGAATCGATTGATATGTGGCAGCTTGAACCGATCCGGTAATGTCACCACTTAGTCGGTAAAACCATCCTCTATGTCAGGAATAGAATGGGCCCCCTGAGACTTTTTGAACAATTCCTCAAGCTTGCTCACTTTCAATGCTGTGGGGTCCGTCTTGAACTCAAAGGGGGAGTCTGGTAGGTTGGTGGGTGTTTTAGATAGTTGGGGTAGAACCAGGGGCGGAGCTGGCCTACCTGGAATGTCCGTATCATCCTGGACATTAGCTGTCTCCCCGAGCGTTGGAACTCTGGGTAGGGAAGGAGCCTGGTGTGAAGTAGATACTCCAGTTTGCTGCTCTAGCCTGGCAATTGTCTCTGCCTGTTGGGCTATAATCTCGGCGTGGCTTTTGGAAAATTCCGCTTGACGGGCAGTGTCCTGCTGCATGAGTTTCATACTTTCCTGGAGTTGACGCATCATTTCCTCCATCCCTGCCATATTGCCCTGGTCTAACTGAACAACCGGTATAACTGTCCCTGACTGGCCTTTTTACCCTGCCTTTGGTGAAGGAACACTGATTGCCCTTGAACTGAATTTCTGACCCGACAAAGTCTATCAGCACAAGTCTAATGATCCTCGGGGGATATTGGAGCCTTCTAAAGCTATGGTTCCCAAGACTACCTAGCAAAAGAGAAAACAGACAGCATCTCAGCCTAATTTCACCATAGCCAATATGAGCAAAGCTGAATGAGTGTGCTCTCTACTGAATTCTGCCCCAAAATTCCGCCTGTAAGCTGATACCCTCAGGTAAAACTGATTCCACCAAATACTGATGCCTGCAGGCCTGATACCCAAAATACTGAATTGGTGCCCGCAGGTCTGATGCTCAAACTCGCAAACTGATACATGCATTCCCTATAGAGGCACACTCTAACAAGCACATAACAGATAAGTGAGAGCCAAAACACCCCTATGTTGGGGTAGGGTTGCCCTGTCCTATTTTGTCAGGATCTAGGGTTTCACTACGCACGCAGCGGCTTCAAACAACCTATAAACGGGTAAGCAACCTGTCCTAGTTTGGAATTGTCACTATGGATCCGAATATGCACTAGGTCGAATGGTCAAAAAGGTCAATGTTGGCTATAAAAGCAAGACACTCTCGTGGGTCTCAGGTATGTGTGATAGACTGTGAACAGTAAGTTCTTTCTTGTGAGTTAAACACAATTAGCTATCTTTGATAGATATTTGATCACTGACTTAAGCATCGGAGTGCCCCCGGGGTGGACGAACCACCACCGGATTCTTATCTTTCTGTGACAGGTTGTTCAGGCTTAATCTATTCTGCCAATGCTCTCCAGCTGAGTTTCCCGTTTGGTTGTATGGTCAGAAATCAACACCTACAATTTGGCGCCATCTATGGGAACTTAGTTAGAATAGATGACCATTATCGTGCAAGATCAACGTGTGTAGACACCTGTAGACGTCCCCGAACGCATCCCGGGGGAAAGGGAGTGTGAGTCCCCCCCGTTCTGGTTCGATATTGGGTCACTACAGTTCGAAGGACTCAAATGCCACGGTTCTCAATCTTGAACCGAAGAGTCCAAATCCGGCAAATCGTTTTGAAAACAGTTTTTTTGAAAGAAGTGCCAAACATGGACTACTTCGCCAGATACAGAGTCGCCACCTAAATGTTTTAAAATGGGAAATTTAGGAAACCTTGACTCGGTGCCAAAGGCCACGCGTCCGTCATCACCAAAGTTGCCTCGGCTCGGGAACTTGGGTACGATTGGGGAAGGTCACTTCGTGAGCACCCCCGCTCGCCCGGTCAAAGACCGGCCTCTACTAACCATGATATCTTATTTTGAAAACATTGTGAGTTCTTATTCCGGTTATTAGCCTAGGTTACTATGTGATGCGCACAGCATACAAGTATAGACTGAATCGTCTGAATTGGAACAAAACATTTCATGTTTGTTTGTTTGAAAACAGTTTGATGGTGCTACCCGCAAGTAGGCTAAGACGTGAATTTGCCACCCTCAGGTGGGCTTAGAAAACAAATGGTTTTGCCACTATCTAGTGGGCTTAAAACAAGCATTTGATGAATTGTTCCAATTCAAGTAACTTAACCTCCACCCACAGGCATTCAGGCAGTTATATCATATAAGCACATAGCCTCATGGTAAGCATGCTATTCATGGCAGTCACTCACACGCATGCAAGGATGCTAAAGCATAAAACTCACCGAGTACTCCAAGCCAAAACAGAAGCTTGTTAGAAATCCATGCATGGACCTAAGCATACTGAAATATCTAATGCAACACATGCAAAGATGCAAACTATAGCAGGCTCAGCTATTCTAAACATGGCATGTGAAATGCTACAGCTAACACGTGTTCAATTTGGAATTGAAATACAAATGCAGTTTGTATGATGCGCCGAGCCCGGTGCGTGCAAAACAGATGAATGATGCAAACATGCTGTCATACTGTATGCTAATTGAAATATTCCCTATATCTAACCATCATAAGCGGGTAAATAAAAGGGAAGAAAGACGTGGGGTTGGAAGACATACATCACACTCACCCACACTTATTACAATTATGCCCTCGCGCAGAGGGTCCAACCGGAGTGATGCCCTACTTCAATCAACCATATCTCCTCCATCCGGAATTGAACTTAGGAGATTCTTAAGTGAAAAATGAAGCCCCGGGAGTAAGCTTTCCAACGATGGTGGCCTCATACTTTAATTCCTCTTGTACAAAGAGTTACGCCCGTTTCGGTGAAGCCGCGCAGACTTTTCTCCTTCCCGGATCCACTTTTCAAAGAGGTTTCAAAATGGAAAAAAGAATTATTGGCCGGCCATTTGTTTTTAGGATCCTCCCATGTGTGTACAACACAAATACGTGGTTTCGGCTCGAAGAAAATGGCCCTAGGGTGTTCAACATTAGCCCGGAAGTGAGAAAAACGGGCGCCGGGGGGGCGCCGGAGGAGCATAACTGGTTGCTGAGATAATTGCTGGCCTCCCACCCTCCAGTGACCTTCCTGGTGATAAAACAGAGGTACCTTCCAAAAATGAACAAAAACCGATGCAAAACGAATGCTCGGGGGCCAAAACACGCAGTTCGGGGTCCCGAAAACCGGCCGTTAAGCGCTGAAAGTGGTGTTTGGCCAGGAAGTGGGTATCTAAGACCCCAGTGTCCCTCGAAAGGGAGTAAATGAGATGCATGCCAAAAACCGGAGGAATCGGAGATGGTTAGACGGTCTCGAGCCGAGGCACACGGCCTGACGGCTCCGAAAACCGAGAACCGAGCTCCGAAATGGGCAAAATGGCCTACAGGCACGAAATGTAGCCCACGGCCACTGAGAGATAGTCTACGGGACCTCTCCCTCCCTTCAGGAAAGAAAACAGAGAAAACCGAGTCTGGTTCGCAAACCGAAGCAAGGCACAGAAGAGGGTTCGGAAGTCCGGAGGCAGGGCGCACGGCCGCAACTCTGAGACTTCTGAACGAGCACAATATGCAACATCACCGAGTGCTCAATCGGTGACGTCTGAGTCTTAAGGTCGGTCAAAAATGGGGTGTCTACAACACCCCATTTTTGACCGCCCTCAAGACCTGGATGTCACCGCTTGAACACTCGGTGATTATCCATGTTCGTGTTCGTTTGGAGTTCCCGGAGTTCTCGGCTACGCGCCTTGCCTCAGGACATCCGAACTTGGCCGTTTTGTGTCTGGTTTTGCACCAAACACTTGCGCTTTGCCTTGGAGGGGCAGGGAATGCCTTGTGAGGCATCCCCACACACCACCGGCAATGGCTAGAGGCCACCGGCTGGTTGGTGTTTCCGTCGGCACTATATTGTGCCGGTCGGCACTCTTTTGTGCTGGTCGGCAGTCAATTTTGTCAAAATGACAATTTTGCCCTGCCGACTACTGTGCAGTTGCTTTTTCAGATATTTTGAAGCAGCTGTATAGCACTTTCTTCCCCTCCATACACGTGTATGGAGGGATGAGCCTCTTATTTTGCTTAGTGGCTAAGCTTACAAAATTGTCTCCTCTATAAGAGGAGGCCTTGTCCTCTTGGTTGAGGGTTGGCCATTGGAGAGACAAAAAACCAGAGCTCATATATCTCTATACACTTCCTCTCTCTATATTTTCCATCTCTCTCATCCTTGTGTGTTTTGCCTTATTTTTACACCATTACACACACTATTACACCTAGCTCCGAGATTGAGGGACTTGGAGGTTTGTTTGTGGTGGTTTTGGACTGGTTTTGATCATTAGAGGAGAGCTACATCACTTGTTCTTCAAGGAGTCTTCAAGGGTGAGCTAGTTACTTTAGTTTCCCCATTTTTGCAACTAGTTTTTACCTATCTTGCTTTGTGTTTTTGGCTTTGTGTCCAACATAAAAAAGGCTTATATTTTCATGCTTAAGAACATTTATTAAGGGTATTTTGTGGTTTGAGTCAAAGCTCACCTTCTTAGGCCTTTGTTTTGGCCATTTTGTTGCCTTTTCTTAAGGCTTTATTTGCTCGGTGTTCTTGGTCTTCTCACCACTGAAAACCAGTGGGTTTTCAGTGGTGAGGGAGGTATTTTGAAGTCATAAATAGGGGAGGGACACCCCTCTCCCCTTGGCCCCTTTCTTGCCTTTGTCCTTGGCTCACAAAGTAGCATGTATGCATACTTGCATTTGGCTTCATTTCAGAGTTTTTTTGGGTGTTTTGGATCATATATCATCTCTGTTTTAGGTTGTTTTTGTGGTCCTTAGCATGCTTCTTACACTTGCTTTGTAATGCTCTAGTTTGCCTAGAAATGAGCCGTGAGTTTAGGCCATGTTTCTTGCATGTATGAGCCTCACTTCATGAAGATATTAGCATCATTTTGCCATGTCTAGAGGCTGTAGGCCATTGATTTCGCCATGTTTGGTATGTTTGACAAAGTTGTTTTGCATTAGGGCTTGTTAGTCTTAAGATGTGAGTTCTTAGCATGCATTTGGTTAGGCTATTTTAGTGATTTGGAATCATCTAATATGCTATCTCAGTCCTTATGCCATGTTTATATGTCTCCATTTGTCATGCCTTTCATGCTTTGAAGTATTGGTCTCTTATGCTTTAAAAAGGGTGTTGTGCATGCTTGCATATTTAGAGCATTTTGGGGCTGTGATACCAAGGTTTTTGGGTGTATTTATGCATGATGGAACTCTTTGTTTTTTGCTTACATAATTCATGTCATGAGTGGTCTTGGTAATGGTGGAGGAGTGCTCCCTTTTGGTGCCCTAGACTTGGCCCCATTTGATTTGCACATTGGCATGCACATTGGTTACAATCTTGGGTGTTTTGCCACTATTTTTGGTTGGTTTGAGGGCTGCCCCATTGTAGTTAAATCCACCATTGCATGTTTACCTCATGTTTGTCGCTTAATTGATTCATTAAGTGTTGCTACATGTTAGTCCTATCACCTAAATTGCCCATGTTTGCATTGCATTTGCACCTTGCATGTTGCATCGCATTTGGCATGTTGGCATTTTAGTATTAGGTTGCATCACGGAGCCATGTTTGCATAACATGCATTGTATTACTTGGTTTGGGGTTGTCAAACCAAGCATAAGGGTTGAGGGAAGTTCACATTACAAGTGGTGCAACTTGTTTCAACTCTTGGTCCCCAAGGTCCTTGACCGACACATGATAGGGTCTTGGTTTCATTTGTGTGTTTGCATGCATTTTTACATTAAAATGCAATCTTGGTTCCTTAGGCTATCATGCACCAAGATGCATAGTTGATGGCCCAAGAACCAAGGGTCATGCTCCCTTGAGTCCCAAACATGATAGGGAAGCATTGGCCATGCTTACATATGCCTAAAATTCATGCCATGCACTGCTTGTCTGCTGCTGCTGTCAAAACTGTCTCCTGCAGGAATTTTGTGCCGACCGGCATTATATAGTGCCGACCGGCACTATATGGGTGGCCGATAACATCATTGAAAGCCGGTGACTTTTGTACACGGCCGGTGGCCATCCCCCCCAGCCGATGATGTTCTGCAGTGCTCATAGAAGGTTCTCTGGGACTTTGACAGTTTTCAGAGAAGGAAAGGCAGTAAAACAGAGGCAACAGTGGCATGGTGCGGAATTTCCGGGCGAGTCGGATTCGAGCATGCATCATTCGCATATCCCGAGGCAGGGCTGAGGCCCCCTTCTTTTTACATTTGATTTAATTTGATAATTAGAAATCTCTGTAACAATTTATTTATTTTGTATTCGGACTGTATTATCTTTGGACTGTATATTCTTTTGGTCCCTCCGAGAGAGGGCATAATTGTAATAAGCGTGGGTGAGTGTGTGTATGTCTTCCAACCCCCATTTCTTTCTTTCCTTTTATTTACCTGCTTATGATGGTAGATTAGGGCATATTTAAAATTAGCATACCTTATGCAATGCATGCGTGCATCCATGCATTTGTTTACATGCATCGGGCTCGGTACATCATACAAACTGCATCGTACTTTCAATTCCAAATTGAATACGTGTTATTTGTAGCATTCCATATGCCATATTTAGGATAGCCAGGCCTGTCTAGATTACATCTTTGCTTGCGTTGCATTAGCCACTTAACATGAACTAGGATCATGCATATGATTACTAACTGGTTTCTGTTTTGGCTTGGAGTACTAGGTAAGCTTTTATGCTTTAGCATACCACATGCGTGTGAATGTTGCCATAATAGCATGACTACTATGAGGCTAAGTGCCTATGTGATATAACTGTTTGAATGCCTGTGGGTGGAGGTTGGGTTGCTTGAGTTGGAAAACTCATTGAAATCCGTGTTTTAGCCTACTTGCGAGTAGTAAATTCCGAAGCATTTTCAAAACGAACGGATATGCAATGTTTGTTTCCAAATTAGGCGATCTAGTCTATACTTGTTTGCTGTGCGCATAACATAGTAATTCTAGGCTAATAATTGGAATAAAAGCATGTAATGTTTTCAAAATCGGATATCACGGTTAGTAGAGGCCGGTCTTCGGACCGGGCGAAACGAGGTGCTCATAGCTGACCTTCCCCGATCGTACCCAAGCTCCCGAGCCAAGATAACTTTGGTGATGACGGACACATGGCCTTCGGCACCGAGTCAGGGTTTCCTAAATTTTCCATTTTAAAATATTTAGGTGGCGACTCTGTAATCTGGCAAAGCAGTCCATGTTTGGCACTACTTTTCAAAAAATCTGTTTTTCTTCAAAACGATTTGCCAGAGTTGGACTCTTTGGTTCAGATTTAGAACCGCAACAAACAAAAAGGGAGTCCGAACTATAGCGAGGTCCCCCGCGGGCTTGTTACAACGTGTCGGCGACGATGAGTTCAGTGAAGATGGCAAATGTATCAACATTGACAGAATAATGACTCTTCCAGAAGGGATGAATGCAAAAATAAGGAGGCATGAGCGCTCTCAAGGAAATAAAGATGACCTTCAAGTGAGCATGGCCTAGGTGGAGCAAATCCCAGATGGAAGAGCATGGCCTAGGTGAAGTAGATCCACCATGGAAGAACATAGCCTAGGTGGAGCAGATCCTAGATAGAAAAGCATGGCCTAGGTGAAGTAGATCCAAGATAAAAGAGCTCAACCTAAGTGAGCAGATCCCAAATCCAGAAGACAAGATCTCGGCCTAGATGATTAGGTCTGATAAGACAAGCGCTCAACTTAAGTGAGCAGATCCCAGATCCAGAAGACGAGCTCGGTGTAGACACCCCATTTTTTACCGTCCTCAAGACTTGGACGTCATCGCTTGTGCACTCGATGATTATGATTGCATGTGCTCGTTTTAGTGCCCGAAGACCTCGGAGGAATGCCCTACCTTTGAGCCTTTAAACCCTGTCCATTATGTGCCTTGTTTTGGACCAAAACCTTAGTGTTTCAAACCTCAAGACCCTAGGACTTGCAAGCCTCCTCTGGTGGGCTGCCGGCCACCCTTGTGCCTTGCCGGCCAATGGTGTGGCCTACCGGCCAAGCCACCAGTGTCTTTTTTTGCAGATATTTTGTTGACAACTGTTCCAGGTGTTGGCACAATGGGCTTCATCTCCCTACACGTGTATGGAGGGATTTATCTCAGCCAAATGCACGTTTTTCTATATATAGAGGGTCTCTTCCCCCATTTTTGAGGGTTGAAAATTTTGGAACAAAAATCTCTCTCTCTCTCTCTCTCTCTTTACATTTCTCTCTCTCTCTCTCTCTCTTGCAAATTTGTGCACATTAGTCTATACACACCCCACTTTTGCCTACACCTCCTTAACAAAAGTTGATCATCTTTGAGCTGAGGTTCTTTGAGGCCTTCTTGGTGCTCTAGAAGGTAGTTTTGGCTTGAATTGTTGTCTAAAGTTGATATTTGCTTCAAGAGGTATAATACTTGCCTTTTTAATTTGTTTTACATACTTGTTTTTCTATCTTTTTCCCATGGATTTTGGGCTATTTTGGGCTATAAAAAACTCTATTTTGTTGAGCTGAAATTGGTGGTTTTAGGCCATTTAAGGTTAGGGGGTGGTTCACCTCTCTTTATTCCTTGTTTGTAAGGCATTTCCTCATTTGTTTCCCACTTTCAAACTATCTTTTTTTGGGCTTTTGAACACTGAATTTCAGTGTATTTTCGGTAGTAAAAATCATCTTTTGAAGTCTAAATTTGGAGGGATTAGCCTCCCCTCCTTATGTCTTGTTTACTAGCCTAATTAGCTTTATGTGTTCGATTAATTTTCTAGCCTTTTGTGGTTTAATTTCAGCATGTTTTAGGCTCTATTTTGGATTGTTTTAACTTTATTTTTGGCTAGTTGCTACATTTGAGTCTTGTTTTGCATGCTTCTAGTGTAAGTGCCCTCACAAGCTTAGTGTTTTAGGCCTTTAGACACCACTTGTTTGAGTTGATTGCATGTTTTAGTGTTTTTCTCACTTATTTTCAACACTCATTAATCTCTGCAACCTCTCTCATTTCTTGACTTTTTTTATTTGCTTTGAGGGTTGTTTCAACCTTAGGATAGTTTAAGCTTGAGATTGAGGTCCATGCCTAATGGTTTAATCCTCTTTTGAGGGTTCATTATCAACAGCATGACACTTCTCTCTTGCCTTAAACTACCCCTTGTTTGACACTTCCTTCTCTTTTAGAGGGCTAACTCACCAATGGACTTAATTGGTTAAAGAATGGAATGGTAAATTAAAATGAGTAACTAAAAATGGAAACTAAAATTGTGCAAAGATTTGGTTATTTTTTGATATTGGACGTTAATTGAACACAAGAAAAATTGAGGCGTTTCATACTCAAAGTGATGAAATGTGCCAATTTTTCTAAGGTCTCCATTGCCCTTAATGATAGGGTGATGGTTTTTTGTCTCGTTTGCGTATTTATTAAACTTGTACATCTTGGTTCCTTAGCCATCATGCAATAAAATTGCTTGGTTGATGGTTTGAGGACCAAGTGTATCACTCATTTGAGATGTTTTACTGATAAAGAGGGATATACAGTACAAACTATCTGTGAGAATACCCTCTCTTTGCCCTGTTTGCTCTTAGTTGCAGTAAGGAATAGTGCATCATCAGTGGCCGACCGACCACTGTTTCTGGCCAGCAGGCCATCAGTGTTAGACGGTAACCCCCCAATGGTAGCCGGCCGGCCACCACTTCTGGCCACCAATGAATTTTGAGCAGAATGTTTGTGAAGCAAAGCAGCTTTGACCTGGAAGTGGAAAATCAGTGTAAGTGTTGTGCAACCAAAGGCTTTCAGAAGCAGACAGTGGACGTTCTTCGGGTAGAAATCGAGCATGCCTGGACCTCCCTTGCTTCCCGGAACTAGTTAATTAGTTTAATTGGCAATTAGTCAATTATTTGTTGTACTTAATTAGTTGTAGCTAATTTGTTTGTTTTGTACTTATTTAATTAGTTTAGATTGACTAATTAAATTAGTTTGTGTTGTAAATATTTAATTAGCTTAGCCTAGTTAAATTATTTAATTGTTGTAATATTTAATTAGCTTAGATAGCTAGCTTATTTATTCAAGTTTTGTAATAATTAGTTAAGTAGTTTAGCTTAGCTAGTTTATTCATTCGATCCCTCCTGCGCGAGGGCATCTATGTTGTAATAATGTGTATGTTTTCCAACCCCACGTCTTTCTCTCCTTTATTTATCCGCTTTTGATGGTTAGATTAGGGACATCACGTTTTAATTAGCATATCGCATGTTTGCATTCATTCATTTGTATTGCATGCACCGAGGCTCGATTCATCATTTTAACTACATTGTCATTTCAATATATTCTTTGAATACATGCTTAGAACGTATGTTATCAAATCAATTCATATGTCATGCTTCTTAGCTGACCCTATTTTAGTTGCATTATTGCATGTGTTGCATTAGCCATCTTGTATAGTTAGGGATCATGCATGTTTTTCTAACTCTTTTATTTTATCTTAGCTTGGAGTACTAGGTGAGTTTTTAATGCTTTAGCATACTTGCATGAGCGTGAGTGATTGCTATGACTAGTATGCTTGCCATGAGGCTAAGTGCTTACTTGTTAAACTGTTTGAGTGCCTGTGGATGAAAGTTTGTTGCTTGAATTGGAATGATTCAATGAATGTACGTTTAAGCCCACTTTGTCAAGTGGCAAATTCACAAACTTTAAGCCCACTTTGTTAAATGGCAAAATCAAAACCTTTTCGAGAAACAAACACAAAATTGAATTGTTCCAATTCAGGCAAACTAGTCTATACCTTGTGTGTGTGTGCAACACATAGTAAATGCTAGCCTAATAAACCGAAATAAGAGCATATAATATTGATAAAAATCATATCATGATTAGTAGAGGCCGATCTTTGATCGAACGAGTGGGGGTGCTCAATTCATGACCTTCCTATCTCGTACCTAAGTTCCCGAGCTGAGACAACTTTGGTGATGATGGATACGTGGCCTTTGGCACAAGTCACGGGTTTTAGGTGGCAACTCTGTATTTGGAAAAGTAGTTCATTTTTTGGCAATTTGATTCAAAATCGATTTTTCAAAAGATTTGCCGGATTTGGACTCTTTGGTGTTTATCAATTTTATATTGCACTTGTGAGATTAGATTCAAAACTGCAGGAGTCCGAACGTAGGGCTTATTCCGAGCTTCCAAAAGGGGGCGCGAAAAAAACGAGCTACACTCGACCTAGATAATTAGGTCCGAGAAGACAAGAGCTCAACTTAAGTGAGCAGATCCCAGATCCTGGAAGAGAACATCTCGTCCTAGATGATTAGGTTCGAGAAGACAAGCGCTTGACCTAAGTGAGCAGATCCCAGATCCCAGAAGACTATCTCGGCCTAGATGAGTAGGTCTAAGAAGACAAGAGCTCAACCTAAAGGAGTAGATCCCAGATCCAGAAGACAAGATATCGGCCTAAATGATTAGGTCCGAGAAGACAAGAGCTCAGGCTAAGTGAGCAGATCCCAGATCCCAAAAGACAAGATCTTGGCCTAGATGAGTAGGTCTGAGAAGATAAGAGCTCAGCCTAAGTAAGTAGATCCCAGATCTCAGAAGACAAGATCTTGGCCTAGATGATTAGGTCTAAGAAAACAAGAGCTCAACCTAAGGGAGCAGATCCTAGATCCAAAAGACAAGATCTCAGCCTAGATGATTAGGTCCGAGAAGACAAGAGCTCAAGCTAAGTGAACAAATCCCAGATCCTAGAAGACAAGATCTCAACCTAGATGAGGAAGTCTGAGAAGATAAGAGCTCAGCCTAAGTAAGCAGATCCCAAATCCCAAAAGACAAGATCTTGGCCTAGATGAGTAGGTCAGAGAAGACAGGAGTTCGACCTAGGAAAAGTGCGTAGATATTAGATACCAGAAGACAAGATCTCATCCTAGTTGAGTAAGTTCGAAAAGATAAGAGCTCACGCTAAGTAAGCAGATCCCAGATCTAGAAGACAAGATCTCGGTCTAGATTATTAGGTCTGAACAAGAGCTCAAGCTAAGTGAGCAGATCCCAGATCCAAAAGACAAGATCTCGGCCTAGATGAGTAGGCCTGAAAAGACAAGAACTCAACCTAAGTGAGCAGATCCCAGATCTTAGAAGAAAAGATCTCGACTTAGATGAGTACGTCTAAGAAGACAAGAGCTCAACCTAAGTGAGCAGATCCTAGATCCAGAAAATAAGATCTCAGCCTAGATGATTAGGTCTGAGAAGACAATAGCTCAGCCTAAGTGAACAGATCCCAAATCTTAGAAGACAAGATCTCGGTCTAGATTAGTAGGTCCGAGAAGATAAGAGCTCAACCTAAGAAAACAGATCCCAAATCCTCGAAAACAAGATCTTGGCCTCGATAAGTAGGTCCGAGAAGACAGGAGTTCGACCTAGGAAAACAATTTTGAAAAGATCAGAACTTACCGGAGGCAAACAGAGTTTAACTAAGTTTGTGATGTTTCAGTATGAAACATGATGAATAACTTAGACTTGCCATGGTGGTAGAGTTGAACTAAGTTTACCATGTTTCGGCATGAAACATGACGAATAACTTAGACTTGCCACAATGGTAGAGTGGAACTAAGTTTGCAATATTTCGATATGAAACATGACGAATAACTTAGACTTGCCATGATGGTAGAGTTGAACTAACTTTGCGATGTTTTGGTATGAAACATGACGAATAACTTAGACTTGCCATGATGGTAGAGTTGAACTAAGTCTGCGATGTTTCAGCATAAAACATGACGATTAACTTAGACTTGTCATGATGGTAGAGTTAAACTAAGTCGGTGATGTTTCGACATGAAACAAGACGAAACTGGCCATGACTTGGTCAGTTTGTAAGAAAAGCTGAGATAGTTAGTAATCTCGGTGCACTAAGGTTAAGCCTAAAGTGCTTCGTTTGGGTGAGCCAAACATAATGATCTCGGTTGACATAATGATCTCGGTTGAGATGTTGATCTTGGTTAACATGTTGATCTCGGTTGAAGATGTTGTTCTTGGTTCTTGATGAGTTGATACTAGGATCTTGATATTCTTGAACTAGCAAGTCATGATCTCTGCTAATAGTGCGGTCTCTGTCAATATGTTGGACTTGGATGAGATAGAACATGATGGTTCTTGGTTCTTGATTTTTGATTCTTAACGAGTGGACATTTGAGTCCTTGTTTCTTTACGTCAGCGAGTCATGATTTTGGTCGGAAAAGTATATCTAGCATGTTGTTCAGTCGACATGTTGGAAGATGCAATGATGTAGGTTCCATCACCTTAGGTTGCCGAGATAATAGAACCTAGGGGGCAGTTGTGGGGACATATTTTTTGGTAGTCCGCATGGCCGAGGTTGTTAGCCGAGGTGCCACGTGGGCAAACCATGGTGTCGAGATATGGTGCGGTAATATAGGAATCCAAGATATTTGGATAGAGGACTAAAGTCTTAGATGAAATTAAGCTACCTATTTGGATAGAGATGGAACTCTTGAGGAAGTTCATCTTAATCTAAATATTGTGAGTTGTGATAGATGTTATCTTTGTAAAGGATATAGTCCCATGAAGTGAGACTTCTAGGGAAAGTTGGACACTGAACATTATAAAAGTGAGGCACCCCCGTGGGTCTAAGGTATGCTTTATTTGAGATGCTTTTACTTGTGAGTTTAAGTACTGTTTTGATATCTGTGAGAGATAAGATTTACTGACTTGATCGTCGGAGTGCTCCCGGGCGGATGAACCCCTGCGATATTCTCATTTTCTTGTTGGCAGGTGGTTGTCTTAATTTATTCTACCGTGTGCTCTCCATCTGAGTTCCCGATTTTGGTTGTGTGGTCAAAAATCAACACCCACCGAATTTAATTTTAAGAGTAAACTGAGAAAAATTTGAAACATGAAAAGTAAAAAAAAAAAAAAAAACAAAAAAAATCAAACTTTAAAAATTAAAATAAAAAAAGAAGTCAAATATAAAAGGGCCAAAGTGTAATTTACACATTAAGATTCAAGAACTTTACAATCAAAACAATTTTATTTGTTCTTATTTTTTTTCTTTTCTTGACACAAATCACCCTAATATCCTTGACTTGACTGCCACAAATAAAACAATTTTGATAATCAATAAAATCAGTCACGTAAGATATTAATCAATAAATTAATCATACATGGGTCCACAAGGATACGAGATATTCAATATTTTATTGCAAAACACGTCATCATCTTACTCAGCATCAAATATTTGTATCTCCTAAACACCTTTATATCGTTAATTTCACTTTTATCTTTTAACTTTTCACTATTTTTATTATTTCACTGATTCAGTGGAGAATATAAGCCAATTGGAAATGATTATCAATAAAGGCCGAAATTTAATTTAATAAAAGAATATTTTTTAGAATTTAAACAACTTAACTCATATAACAAAATACTTATTTTCTTATTGTTTTAATCAAATTATACTCTGCAGCTAATTTAATGCGCGTTTGATTGTCTGAGATAACTTGTCTAAATGATAAAACTATTTTTTTTGCCCATTAAATTAGAGTTCAACGGTTATATTTTGTATGTCTATAAATTGGACAATATGAATAAAAGTTCAAAACTTTAATAATTAAATGGAAAAGCTTATGGTGTGCATCTTTTAGAGGGGTGCATATATATACACCTTATCACAAATTAGTATAATTTTATTTTAAAATTTTGTAACATTAATCACAAATTAGCATTGTTATGAAAGTAGTGAGAGAAGAGAAAGAAGAAACTCTGTATTGAATTGAATGAATAATACAATAGGAGAAGCCTCTATATATAGGCAGAAAGGAAACCTAGAGAAGTAAGGAGATAGAGATTGAGAGAGATACAAATACAAGAGATGGAGAGAGATACAAATACAAATAGATAAGAAACAACTATAATAATATACAGCTAACACCCCCCCGCAAGCTTAAGGTGGTAAGTCAGATATCAATTTGAGCTTGGAGAGGAGATCAGAAAAGCGGCCTGGAAGATGAGCTTTGGTGAAGAGGTCGGCGGTCTGATCAGCAGAGGTAACAAAGAGAAGACGAACATGGCCACTAGTAACATGCTGTCGTATGAAGTGGCAATCGATCTCAATATGCTTGGTGCGGTCATGGAAGACATCGTTATGAGCAATCTGAATAGCACTTTGATTGTCACAATAAAGATTAGTGGCAGCGGAATGAGAAACACCCATGTCAGAAAGAAGCCAACGAAGCCACACAAGCTCCTGAGCAGTATCTGCAAGAGCACGATACTCAGCCTCGGTACTAGAACGAGCAACAAGGGTTTGCTTCTTACTACGCCAGGAAATGAGAGAAGTGCCCAAGAAGAAGCAGTACCCAGTAGTGGAACGACGATCGGTAGGATCCCCTGCCCAATCGGCATCAGAAAAGGCATGCAGCTGGAGAGAAGAGTGAGGGGAATAGTGAAGACCATGAAACAAAGTTCCTTTGAGATAGCGCAAAATGCGAACCAGAGCAGCATAGTGTGGAGAGCGAGGAGCAGTCATAAATTGACTGACAATGTGAACAGCATAGGCAATATCTGGGCGAGTAACTGTGAGATAGACAAGACTACCAACTAACTGACGATATAAAGTTGCATCTGACAATAGGGGGCCGTCAAGAGGTGTAAGACGAGTCTGAGGATCAACTGGAGTAGTGACAGTCTTGCTATCGGAAAGGTTAGCACGAGCCAAAAGATCAGAAGTATACTTGGCTTGAGTGAGAAAATAACCAGAGGAATCTTGAGAAATTTCTAAGCCAAGGAAGTAGCTAAGTGCACCCAAATCTTTCATCTCAAACTGGCGATGGAGAAACTGTTTGAGACTAGAAATACCCACTGTGTCATCTCCAGTGATAATCATATCATCCACATAGAGGAGAAGAAGAATAGTACCCCGTTTCGTCTTACGGATAAACAAGGCAGAATCATGGGCACTGGAAGAAAAACCAAAGTCACGAATGGTAGAGCTGAACTTGGCAAACCAGGCACGTGGAGCTTGTTTCAAACCATATAAAGCACGGCGAAGTTTGCAAACCTTGTTTGAGGGAACAGAAGAACCAGGAGGAGGTTGCATAAAAACTTCCTCAGTGAGATCACCATTGAGAAATGCATTCTTGACATCCATCTGAGAAAGATGCCAGTGGCGAGCAGCAGCAACAGCAAGTAAGCTGCGAACTGAAGTAAGGCGGGCAACAGGAGCAAATGTTTCCTCATAATCAATCCCATATTCTTGACTAAATCCCCGGGCGACAAGGCGAGCTTTGTAACGCTCAAGGGAGCCATCAGAATGAGTTTTGATCTTGTAAACCCATTTGCAACTAACAGTACGCTTGCCAGGAGGAAGATCAACTACATCCCAGGTATGAGTTTGTTCGAAAGCCTGCAGTTCATCAGTCATAGCTTGTTGCCAAAGAGGGTTAGAAGAAGCTTCTTGATAAGAAGTAGGCTCATGAGAGCAAAAAGCAGTGGAACCAACAATATAATCACGAAGAAGAGCAGAAGGTCGCCTTACCCGGGTAGAATGACGCTCAGGTGGAGGAGGAACCTCAATGGAAATAGGGGCCGAGGGAACCTCCACCGGAGCCGGAGAAGGCGGAGGGCCATCAGCTGACACAGGATCCTCAGGATGGACGATAGGCATAGGCGGCTGTGGAAGCATGGGGCCAGAATCTGCATCAAAGTCATCAGAAAACAAATCGATAGAAACATCAGTGAAGACTGGTGAGTGGGTGGACTGGGGTAGGTGAAACTTGGAAAGAGTGGAGAACATTTTGTGTTCCCAGAAGACCACATGACGAGAAATACGAAGACGCTTAGAGATAGGATCCCAACAACGATACCCTTTATGTTCGATACCATACCCCAGAAAACAACAAAGACGAGAACGAGGTTCTAGTTTAGTGTGTTCATGAGGCTGAAGGAGAACAAAACAAGCAGAACCAAAAACTTTAAGAGTGGTATAATCAGGAGGAGAACCATACAAACGCTCGTAAGGAGTTGTGTTAGCTATGACAGGGGTAGGTACTCGATTGATGGTATGGATGGCAGTGAGGGCAGCTTCCCCCCAAAAGTTTTCAGGACAAGAAGAAGAAAGGAGAAGAGCCCGAGTAGTGTCTAGAATATGACGGTGCTTTCTTTCGGCTCGTCCATTTTGTTGGGAAGTGCCTGCACAAGATCGATGAGAAAGAGTACCATGAGCCTGAAGAAAAGAAAGAAAGTCAGAATCCAAGTACTCCTTAGCATTATCAGAACGAAAAAGCTTAATAGTACAAGAAAACTGAGTGTGGACCATAGCAGAGAAATCATAGTAAATCTGTTTAAGTTCAGAGCGATTTTTGAGAAGAAAAAGCCAAGTATAGCGAGAAAAATCATCAACAAAAATCACAAAATATCTAGACCCCCCCATGGTAGGTGTGGGGGAAGGTCCCCAAATATCTGAATGCACAAGATCAAAAGGAGCAGTAGAAATAGAATTACTTTTATTAAAAGGTAATGCAGGTTGTTTAGCAATTTGACAAGATAAGCAATCGACATCGTCAACACAGACACGACCTAACTGACCACTAGAAACTAAATGTTTTAAACGACTAAAAGAGACATGTCCTAAGCGACAATGCCAAAGATGAAAAGGAGACATAGTAGAGGCAGCAGCAACAGGAGATGATTGGTGCGGACTGCGAAGGTAGAGAAGCTCGAACAGACGTCCATGCTTACGGCCTATCCCAAGGATCTGTCTCGTCTGAGGGTCCTGCACCAAACAACCATTAGCAGAAAAAGTAATAGTGAGACCAAGGTCACATAATTGACCAACAGAGATAAGGTTCATTTTAAGAGAAGGAATATGGTAAGCATCAGAAAGTGTTACAGTGGAAGTAGAGATTTGGCCAATATGACTAACAGGAATATGAGAACCATCAGCAGTGTGTATAGTGGGAGCAGAAGAAGATGAGGACAACGAAGAAAATAGAGTGGAGTCAGAAGTCATGTGATTACAGCATGCGGAATCAAAATACCATGAAGAGTTACCTGAGGTTACGGAAAGAGCAGTAGAAGGAGGAGTACCCGATTTGTTGAGAACTTGGTGGATAAGGGACTCAACATCATCCATAGAGAAAGAAGGAGCAGAAGAACCCTCAGAAGCAACAGCAGCAGAGCGAGAACCGGAGTTAAATTTGGACTGAGACCCAGAACGAGAAGCCCCTTTCTTAGATGAAGTAGTAGAGGGAGCTCGAGGACAATGGCTTTGGAGATGGCCTGGAGCAGTCTTATGACAAGTCAAGCATTCGCGAACCTGGCAGTGAACAAGAGAATGAGTGGCTGGCAGGCCTCGGTTGCGACAATAACTGCATATGAGTGGCTGTGAAGATGAGGAACTCTGAGAAGATGGAGTAGCAAGAACAGAATCTGTGTCGTGAGATCTGAGACTCTTAAAACGAGTCTCCTCTGATAAGAGCTCAGTAATGGCTTGCTCTAAAGTGGGCAAGGGCAAACGATGAAGCAAAGAAGCACGCACGGGCTCAAACGTGCTATGAAGAGCCATAAGAAACTGTAATAGTCGCTGATGATTCCGATAAGTAATAAATAGCTGTGCATCATCAGAATGAGCCCATGGAGGTTCAGAAAGAGCAAGCTGGTCCCAAACGGATGACATCTGGAATAGAAAGTCATTAAGAGACTGACCGGGTGCTTGACGCATGTGATGAAGAGTCTGCAATAGTTGATATTGATGAGCATGGCCAGTGGTCTGATAACGTTCCTTCAAAAAATCCCAAATTGCTTTGGCAGGAGAGGCAAGGGAGTCATCGTCCTGAAAGCGTCCAAATTGAAGGTTGATGGAAGGAACTGAGGTAGCCCGGAACCATGTGATGATTTGATAATTCTTACTTTCCCAGTCGTCAAGACGGTCATCGAATGTAGAGTCGGTCTCATCTACCTTTTTGGTGGGTTTGGAAAGAGTACCAGTAATAATCCGCCAAAGGCGTTTCCCTTTAATGAAGCTAGAGAGAGCTTGAGCCCAACTAACATAATTGGACCCATCAAGGATAACAGAGACAGATTGGATGTTCTCGGTACGATCCATAACTGTCAAAACGGAGGTCACCAACAGATTCAGAAGGCTGGAAAACCTTAGGAACAAGTAGGGCTGATGTCAGCCTTGGGGCTGGATGATGTCAGCAGCCTTGGGGCTGGATGTGTAGGGCTGACGGCAGCAGCTGAAGACAGATGACGTCAGCAGCTGAAGGCAAAGGCAAACGGCTGGGCAAGCCGGGCGGAGGCAGCACGCGGCTAAGAGAAGCCGGGCGGAAGCCGATGGAGAATCGGCTGGGGCGGAAGCCGAAGGGGAGTCGGCGGAGGCGGAAGCTGATGGCGAGCTGAGGGCGAAGCAGCCGAAGCGGAAGCCGAGGGCTGAAGGGAAAGCCGCGGGGCTGTAGCGGACGCAGGCAATGCGTGCGGAGCGTGGTGAAAGTGAGAACGCGGATTAACGACGCGCCACTCGTGTGGACGCGCGTGAGAGCGCGTGTGGAGGCCGATGGTGGTGATTTTGGTGGCGATGGCTTCGTCGTGAGGAGACGAAGAGTTTGGTGTAGTTCAAACGTGAAAAGACGGATGAACAAAATACGCAGAAGCCAGTAGAAACAACACCAGGGACAGAAGCAAATTAAAAAAAAAAACTAGGAGAGAATTTTTTCTTTTGGCTCTGATACCATGTTATGAAAGTAGTGAGAGAAGAGAAAGAAGAAACTCTGTATTGAATTGAATGAATAATACAATAGGAGAAGCCTCTATATATAGGCAGAAAGGAAACCTAGAGAAGTAAGGAGATAGAGATTGAGAGAGATACAAATACAAGAGATGGAGAGAGATACAAATACAAATAGATAAGAAACAACTATAATAATATACAGCTAACAAGCATAATAAAATGTCTAAAATTTTGTGATTCATGCAACAAAAGTTTATGGTTTGATTATGACATTTTTTGTTACGTCAATTTACAGTAATTTTACGAAATTTTATGATAAAATTATATTAATTTATAATATGATGCATATGATATGTATCCTACAAGGAAGTGCACACTATTAAGTTTTTTCCTAATTAAATAGATGAAATTGATAACTTACAGGTGAAATAGAAACTTTGTAATGATTTAAGGAGTAAAAGTAAAATTAAACCTTGTTTATAGAAGTTGCCCTACCATTGAATTGCCGGTGAGTAAAGCTGCTAACTTTTTTATTTTTAATTTATTTTTGAGAAAAAATAAGTGGCAACAAGAATTTTGAATTGGGTTCACACGGTTGTCCAACAAGAAGAAGTAAAATAGAGGATAGTGGCACGACCGCATAACTGAGTTGGTAAGATTTGAGATCGTAGGTTCGGATGAATAAAAATAAAATATGAGTGAGATGGTGATGAGTGAAATTTGTTTTCTCTTTTTGTAATTTAAGAGACAATCTTGGTATTGTAATTATTTTATAACCAATTAACTTGTTTTCTATTAAATCTCATTAGTAAGAAAGTTTTATTTCTCAGCATTTCTTATCTCTTCTCACTATGTTTTACTCAACTTACAAATTGCACTAGAAAAGAGTAATCTTTCTTATCATTTCTCATCAAATCACCCAATATAAATAGAGTATAATTCTTTGATTTAATTCTTGATCACGTATTAGTAACGTTTTAGTTTCGGCTGAATAGAATCCCAACATAAAAACTTTACTAATCAACCAAACAATTAAGCGATTGTGGGTAGTTCAGTGCCTTGAAAAATTCAAGGAACTTCAAATTTATCCAGTGTAAAGAAAAACAAACAATAAAAAGAAAAAGTAAAAGAGAGAAGAATATAATGAAATAAAATGATTGAATGAATAATCAAATTATAAATAAAATATATTAAAACTATTCTGATCTAAGTTATAACTACTCTTATGATAGAAAATAAAAAAAATAAAAAAAATAAAAAATTTAGAAATCAAATTATATTTGATTAGTTGGAGATCCTTACAATAGAGACATGAATGTCCATTTATAAAGAAAAAAAAAATAAAAGAAAAAATTAACACTAACCACTACCAAAATAACTATTCTTAACTTCCTACATCTCTCATATTTTTTCTTACAAAATCATGTGTATGTTTTCATAACTTTTCTCAACTTGCAAGTGACCAAGAGAAAGCAACATGTTTTGTATAATAATAAGTAATAGAAAGTTTAAACTTGGCCATAATTGATAAAATAAATAAATAAATAAATAATTTATGATGCAAACAACATGCAAGGCTCTTGCTTTTTGTCCGATGTAAAGTAGTGCATTTCATTAATTTAAGTTTAGATATCTAATCTAACTAGGATTTAAGATTCAGCCTAATCTAAACTTAAAAAGGACCATATGTCTTGAGTAATAGAAATAAATAATAAATTACAAATACACTTTTTAAGATTGGTTTAAATGCGAATTATCCGTTATAATTTTAAAAATTATATCTTGATCTTTCAAATTTTTTATCAAATAACAAATGACCCATTTTATTAATAAATTATCAAATCAATTAATATTTTTTAATATTAATATATTTTAATTAAATTTTTAAGTAATTTTATTATTGTATAAGATAGTAATTATAAATTTTATTCTCTATTAATTTTTTAAAATAAAAAATTATAACAAGAAAGTTTTTGTAATTTTTAAAATTGCAAAGAGTAACTTATATTTTAAATAAAAATTAATATGTAAATAAAGTGAAAAAAAATAAATAAATAAAGGAGGAAAGAGAGTGGAAGGGGAACGAAGGGAGAATAGCCGACAGTGTGAACAGGGGAAGAAAATAAAAAGCAGACATGGACCACTTGATAAAGTGATTCATAGAATATCTATCCCAATATATAAAGGCTGAATATCACTGCGAATTGATTTTATTGCCCTATCTTTGCTTGCTTTTATGTCATCTCATCATCACCTCATGCCATCTCAATCATCATCCCATGCCAATGCTATTTTATACATGCATCAGTGCTGGAGAGCTTTAATTAGAGCTATACTGTAGCAGCTCTAATAAGTTGGTGCACATATAAAAAAAATAATGAAAAAATAATGAGGTAAAAAACAAAGTATGATAAAGAAAAAGATAAATTAATGCTCCATTAAAATTCTCTTTTTAGAGGTCTAACTCATTTTTCTTTATACATGCCTTGGTTTGGATACACCTCGAATAAGTTCCTTATTAATTTATTAATTTATTTTTATCATATTTTTTCTATATGTCATTCTTTTTGTAATAATAAGTAAAAAAATCAAAAAATAAATCATACTAAAACAAAGTATTGCCAAATTACTCTTTGCTCTTTTATATTTATTTATTTTAGTTTTTGGGTTAATTACTGTTAGAATGGTTGAGAAAATTCTGTACAAAAACAGAATTTTTATTCAACTTTGTACTATAATTTAACTAGGTCCCAAGTATCGATTATAGCGGGTATTGGTGGTAACACGTTCTATTTCGCATTATGATTCACGTAGTATATTTGGTTGTTCAAAATCATTAACGGGTAAATGAGAAATTGAAGTCAAAGTGAGCTTCATGAAAATGGTGTGTTTGGTGAAATTTCTATAAAGGTTGGAGTTAAGATTTGTCCCACATTGCTTTGGTGGGCAAACTTTGTGTGAGTTTATAAGCCTTGGGTTTACAACTTCGGGAGGGCCCCAAGGGATACCCAAGTTTTGTGGAAAGGTAAGGTTATGGGCAAAGTAAACTAGACCTATTGGACCCAAAACAAACACACACAGCCAGGTTGGGCTGGGCGTGGGTGCGTGGTGTGAGATGTGAGGTTGGATTGCACTTGTTTGGCCCAATGTTTATCTTTTTGGGCTAAAATCTGTTCAAATTTAAATCCGAACAGGTACTGTACGTGTTCATATCAGTCTGAACAAGTTTCTATCTGTTCAACACTGTTCCAAACAGGTTTTTACCTGTTAAAACCTATTATGAAAAACCACAATTTGCAACGCCCCAAAATAATACAAATACTTTAACTCATAAGAGAAATGAATGTAATAGAATTGGTATACTTTCATATATCAGAGTTCGTATTACAAAAGATATTACATGCATTATACATTCATAAATGTTCATCATGAATCTACAGCATGCAACACTAGTCAATGATAACAAAATGAATGCCCTACGCGCTTACATCTTTCCAAGATATTACTTGGGTAAAACAAAGAGAGTTATAAGTTTTGTACATATATAAAGCCCTTGGCTTGAACAAACATTTAATACAAAATACAAAATAGAGCCTCCAGCTCCAAAGTCCTTCCAAGCTACGTTCTTGGAGGAAGCATGTCACCGATACCTGAAAATGGTTTCCCAAGTAGGGTGAGCCAAAGCTCAGTAGAGACAGTCCAACACAATATATGAAGTTTAACTAAGATACCGATATACACATCTCAATTCATTTTCATTTATTCATTCCATGTTAACCCATTTCAAAACAACTCATGGGCCACGTTTATAATTTTCCAAATAACCCAACTGAGACTACAACTCCGTGGTTTTTAATCAATATAACTATCATACAGACACTTCAATCTTGTCATTTTATGAAAATTTCATCCGCGGGATCGGCACCCATGTATACATAAGATTTCGAGACTTTCACCCTGGGCACTCTGGCCAACTTAATTCTCAATGGAGTCTATCCCCTATCTCCTCCCAAACATTGGAGTACATTCTATTTCTCCTCTCAAAACGTTATACATATACAATGTATTTAAAAATATCATCGTATACAATAACTAACCACAACACATATTCAATGCCTTAATCATACCGTCATATTCAATGACACAATTGAAATGATTAGTTTTGATTCACCTAATCCTCATGCAATTTCTACAACAATCATAGTTATCCTCCACCGATAGCCTGAGACCGATATTTCTAAACAGATATACAATCTTTTAAATAGATAATTCCTTAAATTTCCATAGGTGAGTGATTCAATAAATCCAACTACACCATTCATACATACATCCACTCAATTTCACGTACTTCATACCAATTTCATTATTTTTACAAAATAATTATTCAAGTTATATTAGGGCAAAACTTCACATTCTTCCAATATTGATCCAAAGGTTAAAATCAACTATTTTAACACAAGATCACTTCAAAACCAAACCCCATGACCAATTATATAACATCACATAGAAACCCCTCTTTTTAGACTTAAACTCAACCCTAGGTTTCTTCCCAAAACCCCCCAAATCTCACAATTTATCCATAACAACAAATAACTAGGTTAAAGTTCATAACAAATTATAGAATATCCCTACCTTAAGTGTAGAAGCTCAAAGGAGAAGTGAAGAAACCTCAAAGATGTCGAAATCCAACTCTATTCGGTTCAAAAGGTAGATCTTGAGATGCTCCAACTTTTTAATGAAGGCACAAGAGTGTAGAGACCACTAGATCTAGGCCAAAATGTAGAGAGAGAGAAAGAGGGGGGGAGAGAGTCTCAATCTAGGTTTTTGGAAAGTTTTAGAGAGAGAGAGAGGAATGAAAAAGTGATATAAAATGTCACTTTTGCGATCTGATATACGAACAGTCCGCTCGAGCGGAGAGTTTGACGCTCAAGCGTCAGACACAAAGTTTGCTTCCGCTCGAGCGCAAAAATGGCCCGCTCGAGCGTAGAATACACACATCCAATATTTATGCAGACTACAGACAACCCGCTCGAGCGCAAGAAATGCCGCTCGAGTGTCCAGCCGCTCAAGCGTAGGAAACGCCACTCGAGCGTGGAAAACACCCCTCCAGTATTTTGCAGACGTGCAAAGTACTGAGTGTTTGCGAACCCCGCTCGAGCGGAAGACCAAAATTCTAGGCAACAACTATCAAGAGCAACTAGCAACCAACCTGTTCTAAACACGCCCAAGACATTCTAAAACTCAAATTTAAAGAGGAAAATGAGGAAAAGACATCAATAACAATATTAAATCACAAGACCCGAGTCCGAAATATAATGGCTGACAGGTCCAAACCGGAATCGCTATACAATTTCTCCTATAAATAGTCAGTCCCTTATTTGGATTTAACACTCAATTATTTTCGTTCTTACTTTTGTTATTGCCCTCTGCATTTTGCTACATTAATGTTTCTATGAGGAAGTGTATGAACACAAAGTGTGTTCATTGTAGATCATTTCATCCTGGGAGATAGACGTCCATAATCTATGAGCACCCTAGAGAGGACAGAGTCTTAAGGAGACAATGTTAAATACTAGACTTGATCATTTTAAGAAAATATTTTCTGTAAGTATTTTCTTGTTTTTTTGTTTTGTTTCCTTCCTCCTGCTCTATTTCCATTTTTTGTTTGGTTTCTGTAATTAAACAGATTCTGGAAAATCTTTCTTTTAATTTATTCCTTGTATGTTCTATTTGTTGTTAAGTACACAAACAAAACTTAATTTTAATACAGTGAAGATTGTCCAACAATCTTAAGACAAATTATTTTGTTTTCTTTGATAAGTCTTCATTATATTAATAATTTCGTTTTATAACCTTGTTTTATTTGAATTCAAGAAAATATTTTCTAAAATAATTTTTTGATTTTTGTAACAAGAAAATTATTGTGTTGTGTTTTATTTTTCTAGTTTCAGTAACTAGAAAAGTAAAATTATTTTGTGTTATAACTTATTTTCTGGTTTTAGCAACTAGAGAATTAATTTGTGTTTTGGTTTTGGTTTTTTCTGATTTTTATAATCAGATAATATAGCTTTTGCAACTAAAACTAATACTCAAAATCCAATTGTTACAACAACTCCAATCCTTACCTAAAACCATGTTCAAGTTCCAATAAATCATGGAGAAAAATCGAAAAAAATTTAATGGTACTGAGTTTAAGAGATGGCAATAGAAAATGTTGTTCTATTTTATAACTCTTAATCTTGCCTGATTTCTTTGTGAAGATGCTTCAGTGCTTAAAAATGATGAAAGTGGTCGACAAGTTGTTACTGCAGTGGATGCATGGAAGCATTCTGATTTTCTATGTAGAAATTACATCCTTAATGGCCTAGACAACATGCTGTATAATATTTATAGCCCTCTGAAAAAATAGCAAAAGAATTGCGGGATTCTTTGGAGAAAAAATACAAGACAGAGAATGCCAACACAAAGAAATTTGTTGCTAATAAATTTATGGATTTTGTTATGGTAGACTCCCAAATGGTAATTTCTCAAGTTTAAAGTTTTCAATTAATTTTGCATAATATTCATACTGAGGGTATGTCTCTTAGTGAGTCTTTCCAAGTCGCTGCATTAGTGGAAAAATTACCACCGGCTTGGAAAGATTCCAAAAATTATTTGAAACATAAATGCAAAGAGATGACCATGGATGAACTAATTGTAAGACTGAGAATTAAGGAAGATAACCGTAAGGCTGAAACAATGAATGAAAAAAATCCTATTAAATCCAAGGCTAATGTAGTGGAACAAGTGCCCAAACCACATAACAAGAAGGGGATGTTTGCAGGAGATGGTCCTAAATAAGGTGACAACAATGGCAATAAAAAATTCAAAGGAAAATGCTATAACTGTGGCAAGACTGGACATTGTGCCTCCTCTAATTGCTGACACCCTAAGAAGGATTGCAAAAGTACAAGCAAAAAAACCACCAATCAAGCCAATGTGACAAAAGTCGATTACATTTCTGTCACGACTCAAACACGCCCCTAAAAATTTGGCGTTGTAACCGGCCAGTAATCCGAGATTACCAAAGGCCTTCTTGTACAATCAAAAATAATCGAGGCTAGCGGAAGCAATATTCAAAAACACCAATAGTCCAATGAGCTGTGCATCTATATGAACAAATATTTACATGCAAAAACGTTAATTTATCCACATTCAGTACATAACGTGTAACTTAACATCTTATACATGACATATGCACATAATAAAAGTTTACTTCACGATCAAAAGCTTGACAACAGCCTTCTAGGCCTAGCTTCAACTCTGAGGCACTTAAAACCATGCAGTAGGCTTCAAAATAGTGGCTCGACTAAAGACTCATTGCAGACTTGTCTTCCAGAACGCTCGCCTATACATATATATATATATATAGTGAGCTAAAGCCCAGTGAATAACATTAAAGTAAAGGGGTTAGTGAACGAATTCCAAATATATCATATTCGTAAAACAAATCATGACACAATCATTCATATCAGTCTCATATCAAAACATAACATAATGGTACATCTCACAGAACATATCATATATCATTTTCTGACTAGAGTAATCAGTTCCGGATACCGATTAAACACATATCACCACAATGAAATGGCTAACAAGATCTCATAATCACATATATGTCATGGACCCGCATTAACATGATGTCCCCCATGACTTGGGACTATCTATGGATGCCATAATAGATTTCAAACATAGGACATTCGTTCACGTAAACAAATATCATTTCAGAAATCATAACTTATCAAATTACATTTGAAACATAATTCATATGAACATATCTTTACAATAACGTTACTCACAGTGGGCTTCCAGAACGGTTGGTCAAGCAGTCCTTGACTCATGACCTACAATCACAGATATGCATAGCACGATACACAATCATCTTAAACATATTTAGTTCACTTAAGCTTTTAAATATGGATGACTAGAATTAGGAATTAATTAGATCATTAATTTCCTTTAACCTCTAATTAAAACATGTTCAGTCATGTATTAACCAAACTAATTAAATATAAATAATCTAATCATATACCAACTCTTATTAAGTTCACTAATTACACAATTAAACTTAAATTAGGCTCATAAACATTAAATTACAATTATTCAGTCATGTTTAAATTACTGAATCAGAAACTTATAAACATATAAATTTCGCAATTCAACTTCAATTTCAAGCAAATCAAGACCCAAAACCTTCCATAAACATGTGAAATTTACCATCTATAGCTTCCAACAAGCTCATAACTTTAAATTGAAGCTTAATTCCATGGAAAAATATCAAACCCTTGAATTTCAAGGCAAAAACATACCTTAGAGTTCCAATCTTTGAAATTCATGGAGTTTATTCTTCCAATTTCAAGAACCATGCAAGAAAAACAATTGTATGAACATATTTTCATGAATCAATGCCATGCATGTGGACTTCCTACTCAATTTCACCTATTCTCAAGTTATTATAAACATGTAATTTCATAACTCTTTATTTTCATGATCTTAACTTCAAAACTCATGAACATGTAAGGATTGACCTCAAACACAAGAATTCCACAACAATTAAACACATGCATGAAAGAATTTCTAACCATACTTCATCATTCCTTCATATTACATGAATACAAGTTGTACCTTCTTAAATTAGCTACTAATTCCAAAAATTGAACTTAAATTTTTTTATTCTTGGTTAGTTAATGATAGCTAATCAAAAATTAAGCTCAAAACTAACCTTTTATATCTTCAATTTGATGGAATACAACAAGAATTGGCCTTCTCTTCAATACCCTAGTTTTTCTCCTCTCAAGAGCTCTACTTTCACTCTCTCTCTTTCTCTACGTGTGGTATTCCTAGGTGAACACTAGGCACTCTCTTTCTTTGATCTGGTCAATAGATGAGTAGAATGCTTCATAATCATAATAATAATAATAATTCATTTCATTATTTAAATTGTAGTCAAGTAATTCAAATTCATGTAATCTCATCATCTAATGAGCTTAGTTACATTAAATTAAATTTTACTAATGTGTATTAAGCTCTAATTCTTATTCAATTATTTAATTCCAACCTATTAAAATTAGCGAATTAGACGAAATCAGTTTTCAATTAAACATCCCAAATAGCTCTAAAAATTCCCATTAGCATATGCATGTACCCAATTTCAGTTTTTGAACCCATTATGGTCATCAATTTCAGTCCCAAAGTTGTAGCCACATCAGATATTTTCAAATTAATTCGTATTATCGCATAATTAAATAAAGATAATTGTGACACGCATTTTGGAGCCGTTACAATTTCTAACATGGTAAATGACATTAATCTCTCTGTTGTGGTGTTTGAGTCTAATTTGGTTCGAAATCCCAAAGAGTGATGGATCTACACTAGGGCAACTCAACATCTTTGCTCGGACAAAAAGATGTTCACTACTTATAATGAGGCTGCAAATGGTGAACAACTATTCATGGAAATTCGTCTACTTTTGTTGTGGCTATATAAGAGAAAGTTGTCTTGAAGATGACATCGAGAAAGGAACATACCCTCAACAACATGCTGGACGTACCAGAAATCCGGAAGAATTTAGTTTCTGGTTCTTTGTTAAGTAAAAATAATTTTAGACTTGTATTTGAATCTGATAAGTTTGTATTAACAAAGAGTGGCATGTCTATGGGTAAAGGATACATGAGCGATGGTCTCTTCAAGTTGAATGTAATGACTGTTGTACCAAAATCTGCTATGAATAAGAATAACACATCTTTTGCTTATATTCTTGAGTCAAATTTATGGCATGGTAGATTAACACATGTGAATTTTGATGCTTTAGGTAGACTAATTGGTTTGGATTATATACCAAAGCTTAAAATTGATCCTAATTAAAAATGTGAGATATGTGTAGAAGCAAAACTGACTAAGGCTCCATTTAAATTGATTGAAAGAAAAACTGAATCTCTAAGATTAATTCATACTGATGTGTGTGATCTTAAATTTGTACAAACTAGAGGAGGCAAAAAGTATCTTATAACATTTATCGATGATTGCACAAGATATTGTTATGTATATTTACTTAGAAGTAAAGATGAAGCCTTGGAAATGTTTAAACTCTATAAAACTGAAGTTAAAATTCAACTTGGTAAAACCATTAAAATGGTTAGAAGTGATAGGGGTGGTAAATACGATGCACCTTTAAATGAATTTTGTGCACAGCATGGCATTATTCACCAAACTATAGCACCGTATTCTCTACAGTAAAATGGAATTGCTGAAAGGAAGAATAGAACCCTTAAAGAAATGATGAATGTCATGTTACTAAGTTCAGGCTTACCGCAGAACTTGTGGGGGGAAGCAATATTGTCTACTAATTATGTTCTTAATAGAATACCCCACAAGAAAACGAATAGCACTCCTTATAAATTGTGGAAAGGTTGACCACTTTCCTATAAATACTTAAAAGTGTGGGGCTATTTGGCAAAAGTAGAAGTTCATGTTCCGAAAAAGACTAAGATAGGACCAAAAACAGTGGATTGTGTGTTTATTGGTTATGCATATAGTAGTAATGCATATCGATTTTTGACTTATAAATTAGAAATACTTGATACAAATGTGAACACTATTATAGAATCAAGGAATGCTATGTTTTTTGAACATATTTTTCCTTACAAGAAATGACAGGAATTAAGTTCACAAGAAAGAACTTATGATTATACACAAAGTTAAGAGACTAATGACAATCAAACGCAAAAGACTAGTAATGTTCTCGACTAATAGAATTTAACTGATGATGAACCAAGATGAAGTAAGAGAGCGAGAATATCAAAGTCCTTTGGTTTAGATTTTCTAACATACCTGTTAAAAAATGAACCTCAATGCTTTAAGGATGCAATGACAAATCCTAAACCACCTTTGTGGAAAGAGACTGTTAATAATAGAATTGAATCCATTTTGCAAAATCATTCTTGGGAATTGGTGGATCTTCCACCTAGTTCTAAACCTCTTGGATATAAATGGATATTCAAGAGAAAAATGAAAGCAGATAGTTCAATAGACAAATATAAAGCAAGACTTGTGATAAAAGGTTATAGACAAAAGGAAGGTTTGGAATATTTTGACACATATTCCCCTGTGACAAGAATAACATTCATCCACATGCTTATTGCTATAGCAGCATTGTATAATTTAGAAATACATCAAATGGATGTTAAGACAACTTTCTTTAATGGTGATCTAAATGAAGAGATCTATATGGAGCAATCCAAAGGGGTTGTAGTGCCAAGACAAGAAAAGAAAGTTTGTCGGTTTGAAAAATCCCTCTATGAGTTAAAACAAGCTCCTAAGCAATGGCATGAAAAATTTGATCATGCTATGCTTACTAATGGGTTTAATATAAACGAATGTGATAAGTGCATCTATGTTAAAAACACTGATAAAGGTTATGTCATCGTTTTTCTACATTGGATATTAAAGATTCAAAATCCACTAGTGGATATGTCTTTACTCTGGGAGGCGCTGCTGTTTCTTGCAAATCCACAAAACAAACATGCATCGCACAATCCACAATGGAATCTGAGTTCATTGTTTTAGACAAAGCAGGAGAAGAAGTAGAATGGATTCGCCACATCTTAGAATACATTCCAATGTGGCCAAAACATGTGCCAGTTATTTACATTCATTGTGATAGTCAATCTGCAATAGGCAAGGCACAAAGTCATATGTACAATGGTAAGTCACGACATATTCGTCGTTGACATAATACTGTAAGGCAATTGCTCTTAAGTGGAATAATTTCAATAGATTATATAAAATCTAAGAGAAGACTACGGATCTGTTAATGAAAGGTTTGGTAAAAGAGCAAGTGTATAGTTCATCAAAGGGGATGGGATTTAAAGCCTATTACATAAGCGTCATCATAATGATAACCCTACGTATATGACTGGAGATCCCAAGAACTAAGTTCAAAAGGACAACTAAGTTATGTGTGGCTCGCCAGAAATCACCAAGGGATTAAAAAATCCCTAACCATTCCTATGGTAAGAGTGATATCTGCAATATGTGTTGTATGCAGGGGTTTAAGGATAAGCTTTGCTTTTAATGATTACTTATATCTTGATTTAGGCATAAAAAGTCAAGATGAGTATAACGGATACTCTCAATAAGAATCACCTATATGAGTGTCGAACTGGGGTCGATTCTATGAGAATAAAGAGGCTAAATTCTCTAAAAGCACCCATGAATAACCAGAAGCGTTCAAGGCCAAAATGAACACAACTGTGAGAACTACGATGTGTTAGAAGATATTTTGTATGAAAACTATTGTCTTGGCTTACACTAACGGCTGAACAATTCAAGGCATCACGTCCATTGATTAACTAGTAAGTTCGATAGATTATCACTAGAGAAGGTTTAAGGCCGAAAGCTACCTATCCTGATGCAAGAAATTTTCGATTTATACTCTCTCAACAAATTCTGCATGTTGTTGCATTTCCATTGTCATCAAATTCCATTCATGTAGGGGATTGTTAGAATGGTTAAGAAAATTCTATACAAAAACAGAATTTTTAGTCAACTTTGGACTATAATTTAACTAGGTCCCAAGTATCGATTATAGCGGGTATTGGTGGTCACACGTTCTATGCCGTGTTATGATTCATGTAGTATATTTTGTTGTTCAAAATCATTATCGGGTGAATGAAAAATTGAAACCAAAGTGAGCTCCATGAAAATGGTGTGTTTCGTGAAATTTCCATAAAGGATGGAATTAAGGTTTGTCCCACATTGCTTTGGTGGGCAAACTTTGTGTGGGTTTATAAACTTTGGGTTTGCAACTTAAGGAGGGCCCCAAGAGGTACCCAAGTTTTGTAGAAGGGTGAGGTTATGGACAAAGTGGGTTAAACCTATTGGACCCAAAACAAACACACATGTGTGCATCGTCGCGGCCATCCGTCCTGTCGGTCGGGCAAACTGTGCGCGGGTGCGTGGTGTGAGGTTGGGTTGGGTTTGTCCAGCCCAATCCTTATCTTTTTGGGCCAAAAACATTTGAATTTTATTTTTCTAAAATTAAATTCTTACCATTTGGAATTTGAATTTTGGTTTGAAAATCAAAATTAATTCGTTTGGTCCAATGCACATATTCTTATTTACTAAACAGGTTCTTACCTGTTTAAATTAAACTTGAACAGGTTTTATCTGTTCAAATTTAAACCTGAATAGGTACTGTACCTGTTCATATTTGTCCGAACAAGTTTCTATCTATTCAACACTGTTTCAAATAGGTTTTTACCTGTTAAAACCTGTTCTAAAAAGCCAGAATTTCTCCTATAAATAGTCTGTCCCTTATTTGGATTTAACACTCAATTATTTTCGTTCTTAATTCTGCTATTGCTCTCTGCATTTTGCTGTATTAATTTTTTTGTGAGAAAGTATATAAATACAAAGTGTGTTCGTTGTTTGAATAGTGTGTAGTGCTACTACTGTTTGTTGTTATAGCGATCCCGGTTTTCCCTTTCTTTGTTTATTGTATTCTGGACTCGGTTCCGTGATTGTGTTGTTGTCGTATTCTGATTTCCATCCTTTACTCTTGGTATTTGAGTTTTAGGTTGGTTAGGCTTTGGTTCCCATTCTTGTTGCCCAGGTTTTTGGTGATTCGCTCAAGCGGGTCTTCTTGTGCTCGAGCGGAGTTTGCGTCCTTTCAGCATTTTGTGCGTCTGTACAAATATTGCAGGTGTGTTTTTTATGCTCGGGCGGAGTTCTTTACGCTCGAGCGGGTCGCGCTCTAGCGGGTATCCTTGAGCTCGAGCGGGTGTTCGAAGTCTGTAAAAATACTGGAGGAGTATAATCTACGCTCGAGCAGGTCTTCCCTTTGCGCTCGAGTTGGTAGAGTTTGCAGTTGTATCTCGGTGCTCGAGCGGGTATCCTTGCGCTCGAGCCGGTCCAGTTTTTGTGTTTGACGCTCAAACGTCTTATTATCCGCTCGAGCGGGTCATACGTATATTAGATCTAGATTACGTTATTTCAGATCACTTTTCACACTCTCCTTCTCTCTCTTACTTTTCAAAAACCTATTTTGAGAGCTTCTCTCACTACATTTTATCTTCTCTCTAAGGTTTGATCTAGTTTGAGTGATCTTACACCCTAGTGTTTTTGTAAAAAGGCATGAAGCTTTGCTTGATCTTCACTTGGATCCGAAGATCTTTGAGTTTGGAGCATTTCGAATTTCTTCATCTTCTCCACTTGGTTTCATCTCTTAAGGTAGGGATATCCTACTCCATCTTATGGGTTTTGACATAAATGTTATTCATTTTGATTAGTTGGTGTTCTTGGGTAATTTTGGAAAAGTTAGGGTTTGTTTGGTGGTTATAAAAAGGGGGTTTTCAAATGTTAAACTCCATGTGTATGAGGGACTTTGGAAAATGGAACTATCGTTGTCAAATTGATGAAATTGAACCTTAGGGTTGATATTGAGGAAGGAGAAGGGGAGCATGCCCCAAATATTGTTGAATAATTAATTTGAATAGTTGATTTGGGGAAATGTGAAATTGAGCTGAGAATAATGGAATTGGAAATTGTGGGAGTAAATGGTGTAGTTGGATAATTTAATCACTTACCTATGAAAATGTCGATACTTTATCTGTTGATAAATTTATTATCTGTTTAGAGATAATTGCTTTGGGCTATCGATGGAGGATAGTCTTGATTGTTATAGACACTGTATGTTGATTAAGGAAAGCTGAAACTAATCGAACGTGTTGTGTCGTTGAATATAACGGTTGAAATAATACAGCAAATATGTGTATTGATTGATTATTGTATGTGATGAAGTACTTAGCTCATTATTTATGTGTCTTTGTTTGGGAAGAGATAGGGGATATACTCCAGTGTGTGCGAGGAGATAGGGGATGTACTCCACACACATATGTGTTCATCTACTTTAACACATTATTTATGTATCTTTGTTTGGGAGGAGATAGGGGATATACTCCAGTGTGTGCGAGGAGATAGGGTATGTACTCCACACACATATGTGTTCATTTACTTTAACACATTATTTATGTATTTTTGTTTGAGAGAAGTTAGGGAATGTACTCCATAGACAATTAAGTTGTTCGGAGTGTCTGGGGTAAAAGTCCCGCAACCTTATAATTGAAAAGCAGGAATGAAGTTGTTAGTTGAAGTAGTAATTATGTGGGGCATAGCCTTATTTTGGATTGAGGGAAACGGAGGTGTTACTAAGTCGAGTTGTAGTCTCAGTTAAATTGTTTGGGTTAGATAAAGAACCATATCTAGGAATTGAATTGGATAAATAAGGGAGGTGGAGGGGAACATGGATGTAATTGCTGTTGGGCTATGAGTAGGGTGTGAATTGGTTTACACGTGTTAATCATTTGTCGAATGTTAATGTTTTAGTTATTTCTCATCTTGGGTTTAGTATATCTCTATTGGGTTTTGGCTCACCCTACTCGGGACATCATTTTCAGGTACCGGAGGCGTGCCAAGTTCTGGGCAACCAAGAGTTTGAAAATTGTTTATTTATTTCATGAGAATGATGGTTTTCCATGGAATATGATAATTGTTGAAGTTTTGGAAATTGTTATTTAAAAGTGTTAATATAGTCTTGAAATGACTAAATTGTTGGAAATGTTTGAAATGTGGGAATTATTTTATCCCTTGGATGAATTGAAATAAAAATATTTATTTATCTTGTGAAATTGCATTGAAATGAGAAATGGGAATTTTGAGCACATTGGTAGTATTGTGTGGAAGAATTGAAAAGGAAAGAATTGTTGTAATGTATTGATTTTTGTTGCATTGGCATATCAATTCATTTGATTTTATTAAACTTTGAAAGTTGATTTGAAAACTTACATTGAGAAAAGAATGTTGAGAATTGAGTTTTCATGAAATGATTTTGGGGTAAATACGGTGGTAAGTCTTGACAGGTGGTGTAGATTATAGGTGTCAAGCCTTCCAGTTGATACTGGTAAAAATGACAAAGTATGGGTGTCGAACCCTCTAGTTAAGACTGGTAAAAATGACAAAGTATGGGTATCGAGCCCTCCAGTTGATACTGGTAAAAATGACAAATTTGTAGCACTTGTATAGTCTACTTGCAGACACTGACCTAGGGATTACCAGAGTTGTATTTACCGCCCTTCGAATAAAATTTCATAAATGTTGAGCAGTTGAAATGGCATGACATCATTGAGCATGATGGTGTAGACGCGTCCCCGGAGAGAACTCCCGAGAAAATCTCGTTTTGTTCTCTAAGCTACTACAGTTCGGACTCAAATGTCACGGTTCTGAATCTAATCTTACAATGTGTGATGTAAGACCGATAAATCACCAAAGAGTCCAAATCCGACAAATCGTTTTGGAAAACTGATTTTTATAAAGAAGTGTCAAACATAGACTACTTTGCCAGATACAGAGTCGCCACTTAAATATTTTATTTTGGGAAAATTTAGAAAACCCTGACTCGTGCCTAAGGCCACGTATCCGTCATCACCAAAGTTATCTCGGCTCGGGAACTTGGGTACGATTGGGGAAGGTCATCTATGAGCACCCCCGCTCGCCCAATCAAAGATCGGCCTGTACTAAGCATGATATCTTGTTTTTGAAAACACATGTGCTCTTATTCTGGTTAATTAGCTAATCTTACTACGTGATGCGCACAGCAAGCAAGTATAGATTAGATCGCCTAATTTGGAACGAAGCATCGCATATCCGTTTGTTTGGAAAATGGTTTGAAGTTTGCTACTCGCAAGTAGGCTAAAATGTGAATTTTGATGAATTGTTCCAATTCAAGTAATCCAACCTTCACCCACAGGCATTCAGGCAGTTAATCACGTAAGCAATTAGCCTCATGGCAAGCATGCTTTCATGGCAACATTAACACACGTGCAGTATGCTAAAGCTTAAACACTCACAGTGTACTCCGAGCCAAAACAAAGAACTAGTTAGAAATCAATGCGTGATCCTAGTTCATGTTAAGATGGCTAATGCAACACATACGAAAATGTAACAAAGATAGGCTTGGCTATTCTAGAATGTCATGTGAAATGCAACTTGGTACATGTATTCAACTTGGTATTGAAATACAATACAGTTAGTATGATGCGCCGAGCCCGGTGTATGCAAGACAAATGAATGATGCACGCATGCAAAGCATAAGTATGCTAATTGAAACATGCCCTAAAACTAACCATCATAAGCGGTTAAGTAAAAGGGAGAAAGAAATAGAGGTTGGAAGACATGCATCACACACATGCACGCTTATTACAATAATTGGCCCTTTCAAAGGAGGGACTAAATAAGAAGCTAACTAGCTAATCTAAGCTAATTAAACTAATTATTACACAACAAATTAATTAACTAATCCTAGTTAACTAATTATTACAAAACGAATTGAAATAGCTAACGCATTAACTAATTAAAGTACAAACCAAAGCAAAAGTAAGCTATCTAAGCATGGCAGCTAAGGAAAGTAGTAAATCAGGAGCCTCCGAGGGAGAGGAATGGATGCAAGCCCGGTCGCCTCGTTCAGAAATCCAATGCGATGCCCCGATTTGCCTCTATTTTCATCTATCCTCAGAACTCTGCACCAAGCTCCAAAAAGATGAAACTACACCTAGGGAAGCCTGTGGGAGGATGGCCGACCACTTTTGGTCTCTAGAAACACCTGCCGACCACTTTTGGTTGTTGAAAAACTAGAAAAGTGGTCAACCAGCTACTTTTTCTGGCTGGCCGGCCAGTTATTGCTGCTGAATCCCAGTTTTCTACAACAGAGAGTAAGAAAGGGCATGGCAATGTATTTGCAAGATATGTGTGCACAACCACCCTCTCTATCATGTCATGAACTCAAAGGGGTGTGGTTCTTGACCCTCGGGCCACCAATCACACATTTCAATGCATGATGGCCGAGAGGCGAAGTTGCACAATTCAATATGAAATGAATGCACAAGTAAACACATAAAGCCTAAAACTCTATGATGTATGATCAAGAGCATCGACGACCAGGAATTAAGGCACGTTTCATCACTTTAAGTATGAAACGTCCCTCGTTTCCCGTGTTTGGACTAACTCCTATTCCAAGCATAATGCAAGCAAACATGGCATACACAATGCGACTCGATCATGCAAGTATGCAATATGACTTAATCATGTAAACATGCAATGCAATATGAACAACCTAACAAGGCTAATGGCATGCACAATGCTAAAGCATGCAACAACTAGCATACACAATGCTAAATGCTAAAAACTAGTTGGCATACTCAATGCAAGGCATTCATAAGGTTCTAAGCATAATGTAATGCATGCATGCACAATGCAATGCAACAAGGGCAACTTATGTAATATACCAAGCATGGCATGCTCAATGTAATATACATGGTATACTCAATGGACTTAAACCAAAAGGGTAGACCTCAATCATGCCCAAATCAGTGGCCATTGGTGATGAAATGAAGGCACATAAAGCAAGGCATGCATGCACAATGCATTGGCCATCAAAGAGGCCAAAGAGCACAACTCTCAAGAGCGCTTAATGAGTGACAAAAGTGGAAGTGTAACAACATTAAGTGCACTGAAATGTAGCAAGAAATGATGCCAAATCATTCAAACAACATAAGTAAAGCATGCTAGGGTCCTAAGGCATGAAGGTTAGCAAAGAGCAACACAAAGGAGGCATGCAATACATGGCACAAATGCATGAACTAAGCATGGATAGAGCTCAAGTAGGTCAAAACAAGGACCAAAACATGCTAAGATAAGGGCCCAGAGGCCTAGGCATGCAAGCATACAAGCTAAGCCATAAGCTAGGCAAACATGGACAATACTTAGAGGCATTCAAAGCATGAATGAAGTAGGAACAAAAGCATGCTATAAGCTCTGAAATGTCATGTTAGATGATGCTAAATCATGTACACAACACAAATGAAGCATGCAATGGTGCTCAAAGCTTGAAGTAAGCAAGGGCACTTGTACTACAAGTATACAAAACATGAAGCATGTGACCAAGGCAACCCAAAACAGTCCTAGAACATGTTAAAATGAGTCTAAAATATGCATGGAAGGAAGCCAAAACATGCTAGCATGTGGGGCATAAGACATGATACATACAAGGCAAATAAGGTGGATTACACTGCACCTATTAAGACCAAGCATGGGATGACTTAAGCAATAAAAATCAGAGTTATATCATGGCATAATAATCCCAAAAAAACATTGAAATGGTGGCTCGCAAGCTATGGCATGAAGGCATACGCAACGGTTCATGTTAAGACATAAAGGGGCAAACCCTCCAACGCATTGAATGAGTAACAAATGTGAATGTATGGCCATGGAACATGGACTGAAATCACATAACAAGTGATGCCAAATCATTAAAATAAGCCAAGTAATGCATGCTAGAGGATTCAATACACAAAGCTAACAAGCTAGATTGAACCAAGGCTATACAAAGCAAGTCATGCATGAGCAATACAACACAAATCAGACCTTAAACATGCTAAAACATGAACAAAGTCTTCTTTAAGCTAAGCCAAAAGCATGCTAAAATGGCATGTTACAACATGATGCATGTTAGGCTATTCCATGGGATTGCACTACAAGTGCATGGAGCATGCAAAAGCTAACCAGACCAAACCCTAACAAAGGTATGACATGGCAAAACATCACCAAAAACATGCTGAAATGGAAAGAAAACAAGCTAGAATGACATGCTACTTCATGAAGCATACAAAGCTAGTTTAAGGGATTTACACTACAAGTGTATTAGGCATGCAAGAGCCAACCAAACCAACCCAAAACAGATCTAAGGCATGTTAAAACAACACCAAAAACCCACTGAGATAGCTCCAAAACAAGCTAGAAAGACATGCTCAAACATGAGGCATACAAGACTAGATTGTGTGATTTACACTACAAGTGTATTAACCATGCATGAAGTGACCAAAGCAAGCAAAAACAATGGTATGCCACAGCAAAATAACCACAAATACAAGCTAAGATATGGTCAACAAATACTTAGTAAAGATGCTCAAACATGAGGCATATTAAGGCATGTATTGAAGATGCAAGGAGAGGGGATGGCCCCCCCCTTCTTAGGACCTTAAAATACCATCCCCACCACTAAAATCCCTTTAGATTTCAGTGGTGAGAAGGCCAAAACAAGGTGGTCCTGAAGCTCACAAAAAAGGCTCAAAAACAAGGCCAAACAAGGCCTAAAAGGGGGTAAACAATCCCAAACACAAAAGTGATCTTAAACAAAGATCAAAAGCATACAAAAACAGAACTTTTATCAATTATAAGTCAAGCTTAAAATAGCATTCAAGATAGGCTAAAAGCTTAAGCAAGAAAGGAGGATTTAAAGGTCAAAAGCTCACCCTTGAAGACCCTCTTTATAACTGCAACTCCAGCAGGTTTTTCAAGCTTAAGACAACCCAAGAACACCAAAATTAGCCCCTAAGCACCTCAATAGCAAAAAGATGGTGTTTGAGTGTATGTTTGTGTGTTAAAGTAAGACAAATCTACACTTTAAGGCATGAAAATGAAGCAAACAAGGCAATATAGATACAACACTATATCTATCCTCTTCCCTCAGATTTTATGAACCTGGAGGAGAGAGGAGCCTCCCTCTTGTAAAAGAGGAAAGCCAAAGCTTCTTGGAGAAGCTAAGCTTGAATGCCACATGTATGGAGGATGGCTCAAATGCTCTCCAGCTGTCCCAAAATATCTCCAAAAATGTGTCAAAAAGCAGCCAACCACTTGAAGTGGTCGTCCTGCTAGTTTAAGTGGTCAACCAGAGCAAAAACTGGTCGGCCATAGGTGGGAGAGGTCAACACACTAAATACAAGGTAGTGGTGTGGTGGCCGACCAGAAAAGACGGTCCAAAGACCAAGAAAGCCAGTTATCTAACAAGAAAACTAGCTGGAAAAAGGAAAAGTGGTCTCCAAGGAGAAATACTTGTCTCCCACCCTTGTACCACCTTCTAAATAAGGAAAACAAGGTTTGTACCAAAAACAAACCAAAGCGGATGCAAGACGAGAAATCGGGAGGCGAAACACGCGGCTAAAAGCCCTGAAAACTAACTGACGAGCATCAAAAGTGGTATGCAATCACAAAAGTGGTCTCCCGGACCACAGTGTTCCTCTAGGCAAAGGCAACAAGGTGTGGTTCAAAAACCACGCCAAACGGAGAATGTTAAGCGGTCCCGAGACAAGGCGCGCGGGCAAAGGCTCCAAAAAACGGAAACTAGTCTCCAAACGGGAAAAGTGGCCTACGACCATGAAAAGTAGTCTATGACCACAGAGAGATGGTCTACAAGGCCACTCCCTCCCTCCGAGAAGGGAAAACAAGACTTGGTCCGCAAACCGAGCCAAAGCAAAAAAAGTTTTGAGGCCTAGAGGCAAGGCTCTCAGCCAAAACTCCGAAACCTCAGAACGAGCACAACATGCACCATCACCGAGCGCTCAATCGACGATGTCTGAGTCTTAAGGTCAGCCAAAAATGGGGTGTCTACAGATGGTTTTCAAAAGATGATGAGGATGTGAATTATTTATAAAAAGGCATAGCATGGTATATGCATTCATCTCTTGAGACTTATATAAAATGTATATACTTTGTGAAGGATTTTCGTACTGGGCTTTATGCTCACCCTATGGGATTTTTGTACAGGAAAAGATGTGGTGATTCCGCCTAACTGAAGGCGTGGAAATGTGTGCTGAGAGTGTAATGTGCTCATTTGTTGTGACTCTAATTGTAAGCCAAGGGCTTTGTATGTGTGGGTTTGAATAACCATTTTGTGTAACCAGGCTCAGGCCTTGGAACTTGTAAACCCTTGGGGGTATTTGTAGTTCAATTAATTATTGTTGGATCAATTGTACTATTGTATGAGGATTTATTATCAGTCTTACTTTAAAGGGGCATGAGTATTGTATTATCATTTGGGCATGAAAATGGGGGCGTTACAACTTGGTATCAGAGCGTACCGGGTTTGAATACTTTGAGTACGTGGGAAGTTGTTAGTACCACAAATGGATTTGTCTCGCTTGATTGAGATGTTAGCATGTCTTGTATGCTTATGTCATAACATGCTTATGTGGCTATGTGGGTATAGGGTTTGACTTTTGGGATGTTGTTTGCGCCTGTTAAATTCCTTGAGGTCTTTTTAGAAGGATACTTGATCAATACTCCTTCTACTAAGAATTCTTGGTTTTTCGTGGGATGAATTTCATCATGAAAGAATAATTCGTATGTGTTTACATGACTAAGTGCTTATGTGGAATGGAATTGAAATGTCTATATAGTAGTGAAATATATGGAATTGCGGTGATTAGACGTGTAAGGAAAATTGCGGGCACGTATGGTTAGTATGCTAAATCATTTCCATTGTCCTTTATAGGATGTCAGGAAGAGGTCAAACCCGTGGTGGTAGCGGCAGGAGACATGGTAGGGCTCGCCGAGGTGTCCATGAAGTACCGGCCCATGAGGTCCCGGTGCAAGAGGAAGAGTCAGGCCAAGCTAATATAGCCGAACAAACGGAACAAGTGAGTCAAACCGAAATGGGAGCCCTAGCTAGAGAAATAGTAGGGGCTATGAACTTGTTGAGGACGGAGAACCAAGCCCGAGAGAACACCTTAGAGGCAAGAGCGAGCTTCCATACTAGGGAGTTTTTGCAAGCCACACCAGATGAATTCCATGGTGGCCCCGATCCTAAGAAAGTAGATGAGTGGCTAGAACAAACTGTGAAGACATTTGAGATGCTTCACATCGATGATAGCGAGTTAAGAGTGACTCTAGCAAGTTACTTCCTTAAAGGGAATGCGGGTCAATGGTGAAAGTATGCCAAGTAGAGTGGAGCCAACATGGGAAGCCTTTGTAGTTGCTTTCCAAGATAAGTATTTACCTCCCGCTACTAGGGAGAGATTGAGGCAAGAGTTCAAAGACCTCAAATAACTTGACATGACTGTGGCCGAGTTCGAGGCAGCCTTCTCTAGTTTATCTAGATTTGCACCAGAGTTGGTGGCAATGGAAGAGCGTCGTTGCATTGAATTCGAGAACAAGTTGAAAACCAAAATTTTCTTTAAGATTGTTGGGAACATGATTCGGAACTATGACCGCCTTGTAGAGTGGGCAGCATACGTAGAGATTTTCGTGCAAGCCGAGGAGGAGAGGCTTCGGAGTTCAAGGTCTAGGGGCCAAGAGTCTCAAGGAGACTATCGGCAGAATAAGAAGAGCAGGGGTACCTTTTCATCCCAGTCCCAACCACAGCAGTCTCGATCTACTTTTCCTTTGCCTAGTGCAGGCTCGGGAAAGAGTACATAGAGTGACTTTTCTTGTTTCAAGTGTGGCCAGCCGGGTCACAAATCCTTTGCTTGCCCACAAAACGGAGAAGGGCAGTTGATGTTGCCACCACCACCACCTCACCGATCACAGAGTCAGTCTCAGTCCCAAAATAGGGGACAAGGGTTTAATTGTTTTCAGTGTGGTCAACCTGGGCACATGAAGAGGACTTGCCCACAGTTATGAGGCACATCTGGTGCATCAGGGTCGAGGCAGACTCAGAGCCACCAGCAGGCTCATTCAGCTCAGGCTTCACGAGCCAATCAGAGAACCGCTTCAGCTCAGTCAGTACATTAGGCCTATGTTCTGAGAGGGGAGCAAGTTAATCAGGGACCATAGGGGCGCGCGTATGTTGTTACCATGCCAGAGCAGTTGCCAGGACCCTCAGTTGTGAGAGGTATTTTTGTTGTGTGCAATGCTTTGGCTAATGTATTAATAGACACGGGTGCATCACATTCATTTATATCTACTGCATTTGTTTCTACATTGGGGTTAGAAGTAGCACGGTTAGTGTTTCCACTCAGAGTAGAGTCACCTGTTGGGGGTACGGTTGATTTAGACCGGGCTTGTCGTGATTGTGAAATAGAAGTTGTCGGGCGTCGACTTCCGTTTGCTTTTGTGTTGCTAAATATGCCAAGTTTTGATGTCATATTCAGTATGGATTGGTTATCGTCATATCGGACTGTTATAGATTGCTACCGTCAAAAAGTTACTGTATGTACCTTGAGCAGTGATTGTTTTTATTTCTTGGGGGACCGGGTAGATAGGGTCTTATCACTGGTGTATGATCTGCGTGGGCGGAGTGAAATTAGTTGTCTTCTTGCTAGCTTTCTGAGTAGTGTGTGTGATGAGATTCGGGTTGAGTTACCGAGGGTAGTCTGTGAATACCCAGATGTCTTTTCTGAGGATCTTGTTAGTTTACCGTCTCACCGAGAGATTGAGTTCTCTATTGATTTAGTGCCAGGCACGGCACCGGTTTCTATGGCTCCATATAGATTTGCACCTACTGAATTGAGTGAGTTGAAGATTCAACTCCAGGAATTGTTAGATAAGGGTTTTATTCGCCCTAGTACTTCACATTGGGGAGTGTAACAAGCCCGCGAGGGGACCTCGTGGGTTACAGTTCGGACTCAATTTTGTCACGGTTCTTAATCTGAACCAAAGAGTCCAAATCCGACAAATCGTTTTGAGAAAACAGATTTTTTTGAAAAAAGTGCCAAACATGGACTGCTTTGCTAGATACAGAGTCGCCACCTAAATATTTTTTATCGGGGAATTTAGGAAACCCTGACTCGGTGCCAAAGGCCACGTGTCCGTCATCACCAAAGTTGCCTCGGCTCGGGAACTTGGGTACGATTGGGGAAGGTCAGCTATGAGCACCCCCTCTCGCCCGATCTGAAGATCGGCCTCTACTAACCATGATATCTTGTTTTGAAAACATTATGCGTTCTTATTCCGGTTATTAGCCTAGAATTACTATATTATGCGCATAGAAAAACAAGCATAGACTAGATCGCCTAATTTGGAACAAAGCATTGCATATCTGTTTGTTTGGAAATGTTTTGAAATTCTCTACTCGCAAGTAGGCTAAAATACGAATTTCAATGAACTATTCCAATTCAAACAATCCAACCTTCACCCACAGGCATTCAGGCAGTTTATAACACATAAGCATTTAGCCACATGGTAAGCATGCTGTCATGTTAACATTCATACTCGTGCGAGATGCTAAAGCATAAAATACTTACAAAGTACTCCATGCCAAAACAAGAACATATTAGTAATCATGCGTGACCCTAGTTCATGTTAAGTGGCTAATGCATCGCATACAAAATGTCACTAGAGTAGGCTCGGCTAATCTAGGAATGGCATGTGAAAATGCACAGATAGCATGTATTCAAGTTAGATTTGAAATACTTATGCAGTTAGCATGATGTGCCGAGCCCGGTGCATGCAATACTGATGAATGATGCACGCATGCATAGCATAAGGATGCTAAAGTAAATATGCCTAATACTAACCATTGAAAGCAGGTAAGTAAAAGGGAAGAAAGACGTGGGGTTGGAAGACATACACACACCCACACACACTCATTACAATACGCCCTCACACGGAGGGGCCGAAAGAATAATACAATTTAACTAACTAACAAGCTAATTAAATAATTAAAGACCACCTAATTAATTAATCAAATTAATTAATCTAATTTAAGCAATAAACAGCCTTGGGAAGAGGGTCCGATGCGATGCTTGCCCGATTCCGCTCAGAAGTCACTGCCATGCACAAGCTGCCTCTGCTTTGACTGTTCTGCTCCTTCGAAAATTTCATAACTCCTAAGGTATGCTCTCTGGGAACTGTGGAACACCACCGGCTGGGAGGGATGGACACCGGCCATGTATGATGGTCACCGGCCACAAATTAATCCATCAGCCAACAATGGATGGCCGGTCGGCATTGTATATGGCCGGTCGGCCAAAACTCCCTGCAAAACCTGCAGTTGACAGCAGCAGAGGACAAAGCAAAGCATGGCAATGCATTTCAAGCAATGTATGCACCAACCACACTCCTTATCATGCCATAGACTCAAAGGAGGATGGGCCTTGATTCTCGGACCACCAATCGCGTATTTCCATGCATGATGGCCCAAAGAATCAATTGTGCATCTTGATATGGAATGCAATGCACATAAACAAACCAATGGAACTCAACCTCTATCACAAGCATTTCAAGAGGCCAAGTATACATGCTAATGTAATGCAACTCTAAGCATGTTGGCTAGTATGCAACATGGCAATACAAGGAAGCATACAAAGCATGCAACAAGCAAAGGGGGTGGACTTAAACTAAATTAGGCAGCCCTCATACAAGCCTAAAACAGTGGCCAATGCTATGGAAGTGAGGTCCAAAACACACACACACATGCATGCAAATATGATCCAATTCCTAAGCATAAAGGGACAACTTCTAAGAACACTTAAAAGGAGGTAAACATGGACAATTAGCATGCATAGAAAGCTCTGAAAATCATGCTAAAATGGTGCCAAACCCAGCCAACAAGACAAGCATAAGCATGCAATTAGAAGTCCAAAACACGGAGCATGAGATGACAACTTTATGAAACATTAAAGGGACATCAAATGCAAGCATGTAAGCACATCATGAGGTCTGAAATAGCATAGTATGTGGTTCCAAACCATTGAAACAAAGCAAGGATGGCATGTTAGCGGGGCCAATGCTTAAGGCGTACAAGAGGGATTGCAAGGTAGCTATACAAAGCAAGACATGAATGACTCAAATGACCTAAAACAGTCCTCAACCACACTAAAATATGCATGTAAGCTTCACAAAGCTTGGCCTAATATATGCTTGAACAAGGGTTAAAACCTAGATGCATGTTAAGGCTACAATATGGCATTACAAGACATGTATGCTAAACAAGCAAGGTGTGTCCAAACCAACTAAACACAATGCTATATTATGACATAGTAAGCATGAAAATCAGCTAAGGCATGGCCAACACACACTTAGACTAGATGCTCCCTCAAGAGGCAAAAATAGCCCTTTTCAAGGACAACAAGGAGAGGGGGTGGCCCTCTCCTTCCTAGGACCTCAAGGCACCATCCTTACCTCTGAAATCCCTCAAGATTTCAGTGGTGAGGAGGCCCAAACACAATGGTCCCGGAGCTCAACCAAAATGGCACAAAATGGAGCCTTTCAAGGCTTAAGAGGGATCAAAAAACCCCAAAGCTTAAAGCAACCTTAACCAACTATTTAGAGCACTAAAAAATAGAACTTTTATATGTTATACACAAAGCTCAAAAACAGATGTAAGGTAGGCAAAAATGTAATGCAAAAATGGAGAATAAAGGGACAAGTTTCTTACCCTTGTAGACCTTCTTCACCAATGGTGGACCAGCTGGTTCCTCAAGCTCAAACCAACTCCAAAACTCCAAAAACAAGCCTCAAGGACCTCAGCTCCAAGAGAAGGTGTGATGGTGGGTGTTTGTGTGCAAAACTAAGGCTAAACACACACACTAAGCTCAAAAAAGAGAGATATGGAGATAGAAGAGATTATTCAAAACCCTAATATCAGAGCTCTCCTCAGCTTTTTTTTGTCTAACCCTAATGAAGGAAGAGAAGACCTTCTCTTATAGAGCTTAATCTTGTAAGCTTATAAGACAAGCTTGCTAAGAGGGAGATCCCTTCATACACGTGTATGGAAGGAAGTCAAGTGCATGCCAGCTGCACAAAAATATCTGCAAAAACAGATGCACAGTAGTCGGCCGGCCAAAAGTGCAATTGACCAAAAAAAGATAGCCGGCCGGCCATCTATAGTGCCGGCCAGCCAAACATTTGGCCGGTGGCAACAAAACACAGTCGGTGGCCTCAAGCCATGGCCGGTGGATTGTGGGGATGGCCCACAAGCCATTCCCTGCCCCTCCAAGGCAAAACACAAGTGTTTGGTGCAAAACCAGACACGAAACAGCCGAGTCGAGAGATCCTGAAGCAAGGCGCGTAGCCGAGATCTCCGGGAACTCAAGACGAACACAAACATGGATAATCACCGAATGTTCAAGCGGTGACGTCCAAGTCTTGAGGACGGTCAAAAATGGGGTGTCTACAGGGAGCACCGACTCTCTTTGCTAAAAACAAAGATGGAGCCTTACGACTTTGTATTGATTATCGAAAGTTGAACCGGGTTACTGTTAAGAATAAGTACCCAATGCCTCGTATAGATGATATGTTTGATCAGTTAAAGGGGTCTTGCTGTTTCTCTAAGATAGACCTGAGATCGGGTTATCATCAGTTGAGGGTAAGGGAGGAGGATATCCCGAAGATGACATTCCGTACGCGGTATGGCCATTACGAGTTTCTTGTGATGCCTTTTGGGCTAACTAATGCTCCAGCTATGTTTATGGATTTAATGAATCGGATCTTCTGTAAATTCTTAGATCGTTTTGTTGTCTTTGTGGATGACATTTTGATTTATTCACCTTCTGAGGAGGAACATGAGGAACATTTATGAGTAGTACTTGAGTTACTTAGAGCCCATAAGCTGTATGCTAAGTTTGGGAAATGTGACTTTTGGCTGGAAGAGGTTTAATTCCTAGGGCATGTAGTGTCAAGGGAAGGGATGACTGTAGATTCATCCAAGATAGAAGCAGTGCAAGATTGGACACAACCTAAGAATGCTTTCAAGATTCGTAGTTTCTTGGGGTTGACCGGGTATTACCGTCGGTTTGTGAAAGATTTCTCTAGACTAGCTTCACCTTTGACTAAGTTGACTAGAAAGGAAATTAAGTTTGTGTGGAGTGAGACTTGTGAAAAGTCGTTCCAAGAGCTTAAGATTAGACTCACCACTGCTCCAGTATTGATTATTCCGGAGAGGGGCTTGAGTTATTCAGTTTATTGTGATGCTTAACTAGAAGGTTTAGGTTGTGCATTGATGCAAGAGGGTAAAGTGGTAGCCTATAGCTCACGGCAGTTGAAAACACATGAGAGGAATTATCCTACCCATGACTTAGAGTTAGCGGCGGGGATATTTGCCTTGAAAATTTGGATGCATTATCTGTATGGTGAGAAATTTGAAGTGTTTTTTGATCATAAGAGTCTAAAATATTTGTTTACACAAAAGGACTTGAATTTCAAACAGAGGAGGTGGATGGAATTCATTGAAGATTATGATTTTGAGTTGCATTATCATCCCGGGAAGGCCAATGTTATGGCCGATTGTAGACACCCCATTTTTTACCGTCCTCAAGACTTGGACGTCATCGTTTGAACACTCGATGATCATCCACGTTCGTGTTCGTTTTGAGTTCCCGGAGGTCTCGACCGCGCACCTTGCCTCAAGATCTCTCAACTTGTCTGTCTTGTGCTTGGTTATGGACCAAACACCTGTGTTTTCGCTTCTAAGGGAAGAGGGTGACTTGTTGGCCATTTTCTCAACCCACCAGCCATGACCTGAGGCCACCGGCCTTGTTTTATGGCTATCAGCTAAGGGTGTTGGCCAATCGGCACTATGGTTGGTCAGCCGGCCATTGATTTGGTGGATCGGCCACTTTTTCTGGCCGAGCCCTTTTCTTTGCCTTTTTCAGGCATTGTGCATGCCAGTTGTGCCAACTGGTGAGCACAGACTCTGCCCTCCATACACGTGTATGGAGGGATTTCATCCTTGTTTAGCTTCTCTTGGAAGCTTGGCAAAGTTGATTTTCTATAAAATGAGGGCCTCCCCTCCCTTTCCAGAGGTTGATCCATCTAATATAGAAGTTAGATATACCTCTCTCTCTATATCTCCCTCTCTCTAGATTTGTGTGTGTGTTTGAGTTCAAAAGTGTGTTTTGTTCTTACTATTGCACACAAACACCTAGCATTACACTATCCTTGGTTGCTGAGGCACTAGAAGGTTGATTTTAGAGTTTTTGATTTGGTTTTGATCCAAGAAGGGTGCTGGAGTTGGTGTTCTTGAAGTGTTCTTCAAGGGTGAGTCAACTTGCTTTTGATACCCCATTTTGGCTTAAGCTTTTACACATACTTGCATACTGTTTTAAGCTTAGTGTTCTACTAAAAAAGGTTCTATATTTTCATTCTTGAGATGTTTCATTAAGGTCACTTTTGTGTTGGGGGTTGTCTACCCCTTCTTAGGCCTTGTTTGGCCTCTTTTTGTGCCTTCCTCTTTGGGCTTTGGAACCCTTTTGTTTTGGCCTTCTCACCACTGAAATCCAGAAGATTTTTAGTGGTGGAGAAGTGGTTTTGAGGTCTTGTATAGGGGAGGGACACCCCCCCTCCCTTTGTGTCTCATTTACTTGTGTTGTTGGCTTATAAGAGTAGCATGTTTGCTTAGCATGTCTTGGTTTTATTTCAGCACTTTTTAGTGGTTTTTAGGGCCTTCCTTAACTCTATTTCATGTTGGTTTGATGTCATCTTGCATGCTTCACATACTTGTAGAGTAATCTTGCATGTTTGCATAACATGCCTCTTGCATTTCGACCATCATGCTTGCATGTTCTAACTTAACTTTAAGATGTTTTTAACCTTGTTTCACCATGCTTAAGCTCTGTTTGGGGTTGTCTTGGTCATGCTTTCCATGCTTTGTATAGCCACCATGCATTCTAGCTTGTTAGCTTTGGGTGTGTAAGTCATTAGCATGCTTTACTTGGGCCATTTCAGTGATTTAGTATCACTTGTCATAGTATTTCAGTCTGTGTTTCATGCTTGTATGCTTGCATTTGCCATCCTTTCAATGCTTTGAAGAGTTGGTGTCTTATGCTCCATGTTTGGGTCATTGTGCATGTCTCCATGATTTAGTCTTTGGGATGCCATCTCATTGGGTTTTGGGGTTTGTTTTGGCATATTATAGCTCTGATTTTCCTTGATTGAGTCATGCCATGTTTGGTTGTAATGGGTGTAGTGCAATTCTCCCTTTTGGCCTTGTATGCGCCTTGTTTTGTGCTCACCTTTCTAGCATGATTTGACCATATCCCATGCATGTTCTAGCCTTGTTTTGGCCTGTCTTGGGACTGTTTTGGGTCGTCTTGGCCCTTTGGAGCTTGGTTGATATGGCCATGGTTCAAGTACCTTGGCTAGCTTTGAGCTTTAAGTCCATTAGCCTGCTATGCTTATCCTATGTGCATGATTTGACATCATTATTGACATGATTTCAGAGCTTATTGCATCGTCATATTCTCATGTTTATCCCATCTTGCTCATGTTTGAAGATTGTGCATTGTGGTCTAGCTTATGGACCAATGTATGTGTGTGCATGCCTCCCTTTTTGGTCCCTTGATTTAGGTGTTTTGGCCACTGTTTTGGTACGGCTGAGGTCCCTCCACCTTTAGTGTAAGTCCATGGATCATGCATTTGTGTATTTGTTATATGCTTATCGCATTGCATGTTGTTGCATCCTTATGATGGGTATCATTGTTGCATGCCTATCACTTTGCATATTTGTACACCTAGGTTGCACCTTCATGTTTGTTAGTTTGCACCTTGTCACCTATTAGTTTAGGTCGCATTACATTTGGCATGTTTGCTACCTTAACTTCGTGTATATGTTCGAGTCACATTGTATTTGGCATGCTTATGTCGCATTACATTAGTTGCATGTTTTGCATTTTATTTGGCATACATGCATTGCATTTTGTTTGGTTTGGGGTGTCAAACCAAACACGAGGAGCAAGGGACATTCGTACTTGAAGTGACGAAACGTCCCTCAATCCTTAGTTGCCGACGCTCTTGACCCAAGCATGATAGAGTTCTAGGCATTCATATGTTTGTTGCATTCATTCCACATTAATTTGCACACTTGGCACCTTTGGCCATCATGCATTGAAATGCGTGATTGGCAGCCCGAGGGTCGAGAGCCATACTCCCTTGAGTTCATAGCATGATAGGGAGAGTGGCTGTGCACACATTGTCTTGTAAATGCCTTGCCATGTACTGTCTATCCTCTGCTACAGCAAAAACAGTTTTCTGCAGGAATAGATGGCCAGTCAGCCATCCTCAGAGCCGGCCGGCTATGCATTGTTGGCCGATGGCTCTACTCTTGGTCGATGACCATCCTTCTATGGCTGGTGGTCCTATCTCTTGGCCAGTGACCTCCCACAGTGCTCAGGGAGTGGTTCAGAAGCAGCCTTGGGGCTTGTGCAGCTTTCAGAGGCATAAAACAGTGCAAACAGAGGCAACGTGTGGCATGGCAACGGGTTTCCAAGCGAGGCCAATCGAGCATGTATCTTCTAATCATTTCGAGGCGGAGCTGCGGCGGCCTCTTTAGTTTCATACTCAGACTGTTTTTGTAATTAATTTGTTAATTAATTAAGGGTTTTGTAATATTTAATTAGCTAGGGTAGTTGATTAATTATTCGGTTTGTATTATTCATTCGGACCCTCCATCGAGAGGGTGAGTTTTGTAATAAGTGTGCGTGCGTGTGTGTGTAGACACCCCATTTTTGACCGACCTTAAGACTCAGACGTCATCGATTGAGCGCTCGGTGATTGCGCATGTTGTGCTCGTTCTGAGGTTTCAGAGTCTCGGCTGAGAGCCTTGCCTCCCGGCTTCGGACCCCTTTTGTGCTTTGCCTCGATTTACGAATCAGGTTCTATTTTCTCTTCCCAAAGGGAGGGAGAGGCCTTGTAGACCATCTCTCAGTGGCCGTAGGTTATGTTTCATGGTCGTAGGCTGCTTTTCCCGTTTGGAGACCAGTTTTCGGTTTTCGAAGCCATCGGCCGTGCGCCTCGGATCGGGACCTCTTAACTTTCTCTGTTTGCTTCGGTTTTTGGCACACACCTTGTTTCCTCTCTCTAGAGGGACACTGTGGCCCAGGAGACCACCTTCATGGTCGCACGCCACTTTCGATGCTTAACAGTCAGTTTTCAGGGCACCCGGTTGCGCGTTTTGGCCCCCGAACCCTCGTTTTGCATCCGTCTTGGTTCATTTTTGGTATGGACCCTATTTTCATTGTTTGGAAGGTGGTACAAGGGTGGGAGACCACCTTTTCTCTTGGAGACCACCTTTTCTCCCCCCGGCCAATTTTCTTGTCAGGAAGCTGGTCTCCTTGGTTTTTTGAGCCACTTTTGACTGGTCTCCACCATACCCCTAGCTTGCTTTCAGCTTGGAGACCACCCTAGAAGGCCACCGACCACCTAGACTTTGGCCCCTTTGATCTATAAAGGAAGGCCTCCCCTTCCTTGTAGAGGGTTCAGATTTTGGTTAGAGGCATACACTATATCTCTCTTTATATCTCTTCATTTGAGCCTTGAAAAAATGAGATTCTTGGCCCCTTTGCACACCACCTCACAACCACACACTTCCACCATTGCTTGGAGGTTCTTGGAGCTTGTTTTCAGAGGCTAAGGGTTGAGTTTTTGGTCCAAAAGCTACTGGTCCTTGCTGAGCTTCAAGGGTAACACTTTTCTCCTCTTTTAAGCTTTATTTTGCTCCATCTTTTAGCCATACTTGCAAGCATATTTGAGCTTTTTCATCAACTGAAAAAAGTCTTATTTTGAGGTCCTTTCCATGTTTGTTTAAGGTCATTTTGCTATTGGGGGTCATCTACCCCCTTGCATGCTCTATTTTTCCTTGTTTTGAGCTATGCATTAAGGCCTTTGTTTTGATCTTTGTTTGGCCTTTTGGCCACTAAAATCTAGTGTATTTTCAGTGGCTAGCATACTATTTTGAGGACCAAAATCAGAGTGGGGTGACCCTCTCACCCCTTGTCTTATTTTCTAGCATATTTGGCCTAACAAAGGAGCCTATACTTGCATGCTTCCTAGCCTCATTTCAGGCCCTTTTAAGTGAGTTTTAGGGCCTGCATAACCTCTATCTAGAGGTGGTTTTGTCATGTTGGGTGTCCATCTTGCATGTGTAGAACAACCCTCTTTATAGCATATCGAAGGGGCATACCATTCTTGCATGCATAAACCATATTTCAATGGATTTTTGGGGTTTATTTGGCATGTCATACCTCTGAATTTTTCTGGTTTAGTGACCTCTTGAATGCTCCATATACTTGTAGTGTAAACCCTCTTCACCAGCTTGTCTTGCATGCTAGTTTGGTCTATGAATCTAGCACTTTTTGGCCATGCCTTAATGATTTTGTGCATGTTTTGGACTGCCTTAGCTCTGTTTTTATGCCTCATTGTCGAATGATGCTTGCTATGCATGGTTGTAGTTCAATACTCTTGCCTAGCTTTGTGTTTTGGGCCCTATTGCATGCTTGTGTTGAGGTGCTTCCATGTTTTAGGACCATTATTCATCATATTTCAGAGCTTACATGTATGCCATATTCCCATGTTTTCCACTCTTTAAATGCGTTTGAGAGTCATGCTAGTTTGCCTCGTTTTGGACCATTGCATGAGCTCCATTTCTATGCATGTTGAGCCATCTTCTTAGGCCATTTTCCCACTATCTTGGACCTGCCTAGGGTCTGTTTGGGGATGGTTTTGCCATTTGTGCATTGCTTTGTGTACCTCTAGTGTAACGCACTTCACTAGTTTCGGTATTCGGGCCATCTAGCATGCATTGTGTGACATATTTGCATGATTCGGGACCATTGTGTATCATGTTTCAGAGCTGGAAAATGTGTGTTTGTATGCCATATTTCATCCCTTTCCATGCTTTGATAGAGTTGCATTTGGTGCCTTAGGTTCGATCCCTTGCATTTATGCATATTCACATGTGTTTTGTTGTCTAATTTCATTGTGTTTGGCCACTGATTCGGGTGTGGCTGAGGCTCACCCATCTTGGTTTAAGTCCATCTTGCATTGTGTATGCCATTCTAGTCATAGCATTGCGCATGCCATGTAGTTCGTTGCATCGAGTATGCCATTTGATATGCGCATTGTGTATTCTAATCATATGTTGTCATATTGTTGCATAAGGTGTCTTGCATCGAGTATACCATGTAGTTCATAGCATTGTGTATGCTAGTAGCACGTTTGCATGTCATTCTCTGCATGTTTGCATCACTTAGTCACATTGCATTTAGGTTGTATAGTCCGAGTCGCACCGTGCATGCCATTGCATTGTGTTTGGAATAGGGTTTAGTCCAAACACGGGAAACGAGAGACGTTTCGTACTCCCAGTGACGAAATGTGCCTCAATTCTCGATCGCCGACACTCCGGATTAACCATGATGGAGTTTAGGCCTTGTTGTGTTTATGTGTGCATTCATTTCACATTGAGTCGTGCAATTCGACTCCTCGGCCATCATGCATCGAGATGCGTGATTGGTGGCACGAGGATCGAGGACTACACTCCCTAGAGCTTATGCAATGACGGGGAGAATGGTCATGCATACACAGGTTGAAAATACTTTGCCATGCCCCTTTCTTGCTCTCTATTACAGCAAACCAAAAACCAGCAGCAAAAACTGGTCAGCAGCCTTCTGGAGCTTTGTATAGTATTCCGGGACCAATTGCAAATAGAGGCAAATTGAGGCATCGCGATGGATTTCCCGATAAGGCGACTCGAGCATGCATGCATCCCTATCATTCGGAACAGAGCTGAGGCAGTCCGTTTTTGTTTAATTTGCCTGCTAGCTTATTTATCTTAGTTAATTTGTTAATTAATTAGGGTTATGTAATAATTAGCTGTAATTCGTTATTCATTCGGTTGTGTATTATTTATTCGAACACTCTGAGGAGGGCAATGTTGTAATAAGCGTACGTGTGTGTGATGTATGTCTTCCAACCCCACGTCTTTCTCCCTTTTATTTACCAGCTTATGATGGTTAGTTTTAGGGCATGTTTCAATTAGCATACTAATGCTCGCATGTTTGCATCCATTCATCTGTCTTGCATGCACCGGGCTTGGCGCATCATACTAATTGCATCGTATTTCAATTCTAAGTTAAATACATGATTTTGGTAGCATTTCATATGCCATCTTAGAATAGCCGAGCCTATCTTAGTTGCATACCTGTATGTGTTGCATTAGGCAACTCAGTATAGTTAGGATTCATGCATGATCTCTAATTCGCTTCTTTCTTTGGCTTGGAGTACCTGGTAAGTGTTTATGCTTTAGCATCCTTGCATGCGTATGAGTGACTGCCATGATAGCATACTTACCATGAGGCTATTTGCTTATGTGATATAACTGCCTGAATGCCTGTGGGTGAAGGTTGGATTATCTGAATTGAAACAATTCATTGATTATGAGTTTTAAGCCCACTAGATAGTGGCAAATCACCATGTTTTCTAAGCCCACTTGAGGGTGGCAAAATCCGCATTTTTGCCTACTTGCGAGTAGCAAAAACAAACATGAAATGTTTTGTTCCAACTCAAGCGATCCAGCCTATACTTGTATGCTACGCGCATCACATAGTAATTCTAGGCTAATAACCGGAATAAGAGCACATATGTTTTCAAAACTCGATATCATGGTTAGTAGAGGCCGATCTTTGATCAGGCGAGCGGGGGTGCTCATGAAGTGACCTTCCCCAATCGTACCCAAGTTCCTGAGCCGAGGCAACTTTGGTGATGATGGACACGTGGCCTTAGGCAACAAGTCAGGGTTTCCTAAATTCCCCCCCCCCCCAAAAAAATAAATATTTAGATGGCGACTCTGTATCTGGTAAAGCAATCCATGTTTGGCACTTCTTTCAAAAAAATCTGTTTTCAAAAATGATTTGCCGGATTTGGACTCTTTGATGATTCATCGGTCTTGCATTACACTCTTTGAGATTAGATACAGGACTGTGACATTGAGTCCTGAACTGTAGTGAGCCCAATGAACAAAACGGGATTCCCTCCTGGGACGTTCGGGGACGTCTACAGTGTGAATGTCTTCCAACCACACGTCTTTCTCCCTTTTACTTACTGCTTTTAATGGTTAGTTTTAGGTCATGTTTCAATTAGCATACTTATGTCAACATGTTTGCATACATTCATTCATATTGCACGCAACGAGCTCGGCGCATCATACTAATTGCATAGTATTTCAATTCCAACTTGAACACGTGTATCGAGTTGTCGCATTTCACATGCCATTCTTAGATTAGCCGAGCCTATTCTAGTTGCATTTCGCATGCATTGCATTAGCCATATTAACATGAACTAGGATCATGCATGATTTCTAACTAGTTTCTTGTTTTGGCTCGGAGTACACTGTGAGTGTTTATGCTTTAGCATCTTGCATGTGTGTAAGTGTTAACATGATAGCATGCTTACCATGAGACTAATTGCTTATGTGATATAACTACCTGAATGCATGTGGGTGAAGGTTGGATTGTTTGAATTGGGATAATTCATCGAAATCCGTGATTTAGCCTACTTGCGAGTAGCAAAATTCAAATCCATTTCCAAACAAACGGATATGCGATGCTTTGTTCCAAGTTAGGCGATCTAGTCTATACTTATTTTGCTGTGTGCATCACATAGTAAGGATTAGCTAATTAATCGGGATAAGAACGCATATGTGGTCAAAAACGAGATATCATATTTAGTAGTGGCCGATCTTTGATCGGGCGAGCGGGGGTGCTCATAGCTGACCTTCCCCAATCATACCCAAGTTCCCGAGCCGAGGCAACTTTGGTGATGACGGACACGTGGCCTTGGGCAATGAGTCAGGGTTTCTTAAATTTCTCCAAAATAAAATATTTAGGTAGCGACTCTGTATCTGGCAAAGCAGTCCATGTTTGGCACTTCTTTCTTAAAAATTAATTTTCCAAAACGATTTGCCGGATTTGGACTCTTTGGTGATTTATCAATCTTGCATTGCACTTTGCGAAATCAGATTAAGAACCGTGACATTTGAGTCCGAACTGTAGTAAGCCCAAATGGACAAAACGGGAGTTTCTCCCGAGACGTTCGGGGACCTCTACACCGCTGCTTTGAGTAGAAAGCCAGTTAGCAGTGTAGCTTCTATCGCCATCCGAGAATGGGTAATATTGGGTACTCTTAATGAGTTTGACTTGCATCTGGGCGAGTCTGTTGGGTCTGCAGCTTTGTTTTCAGTAGTTGCACAACCTATACTTGTGAATCGAGTGTTGGAAGCGCAAAAAGGTGACCTTGAGGTGGGATCGTTCCGAGAGAAGATTTCCAATGGGAAGGAAGAAAGAGGTTTGACTGTGTATCCCGACCTGAGTGTGAGATACCGTGATCGCTTGTTTGTACCGGAGTCTTGTCGAGAGGAAGTACTCCAAGAGTTTCACTATTCGTGCCTTGCGGTACATCCGGGAGGCACAAAGATGTATTATGATCTTAGTCACCAGTTTTGGTGGAGAGGTATGAAAAAGGATGTAGCGGTGTTTGTATCAAAGTGCCTTACTTGTCAACAAGTGAAGGCTGAACATCAGAGGCCAGCGGGTTTGTTACAACCCTTGCCTATAGTTGAGTGGAAGTAGGAACATATCACGATGGATTTTGTTGTGGGTCTCCCAAGGACTCAACGGGGTAATGATGCCATTTGGGTGGTCGTAGACCGGTTGACTAAGTCAGCGTATTTTATTCCCATGCGCGTAAGTGACTCGGTAAATTATCTTGCCGACCTGTATATTAGGGACATAGTGAGGTTACACAGGGTTCCTGTGACGATTGTTTCGAATAGAGATCTGCGTTTCACTGCTCGGTTGTGGCAGAGTTTGCAAAAGTGCCTTGGGCACTAAATTGACCCTTAGTACTGCGTATCATCCTCAGACTGATGGGCAGTCCGAGCGTACTATTCAAATCCTTGAGGATATGCTTCGAGGCTATGTCCTTGACTTTAAGAGTTTATGGGAGAGGCATTTTCCCTTAGTGGAATTTGCCTATAACAATAGTTTCCAATCGAGTATTAGCATGACACCGTTTGAGGCCTTGTATGGTCGACCGTGTAAGTCCCCTGTCTGTTGGGCGAAGGTGGGTGATGCACCTTTGTTAAGTCCAGAGTTGGTTTGGGAAACGACGAAAAAAGTAGTACTTATCTGTAAGAGGTTAACTACGACTCAGAGTTGTCAGAAAAGTTATGTCGATCGTAGGAGGAGACTTTTTTCTTTTGAGGTGGAAAATCGTGTCTTTTTGAAGATATCACCTAAAAGGGTTTTGATGAGGTTTGGAAAGAGCAGGAAGTTATCCCCTCGGTTTATTGGCCCTTTTGAGATCCTCGAACAGATTAGGGAAATTGCTTATCGTTTGGCGTTACCGCCACAAATTTCTGGGGTTCATGACGTGTTTCATATTAGTATGCTTCGGAAATATGAGCCGGATTCATCGCACGTGTTGGATTGGACTGACTTAAAGGTAAATAAGGATGCCTCGTATGAAGAGAGACCGGTGGAAGTCTTGGACAGACGGGATCAAGTTTTATGAAACAAGACAATTCCCTTGGTAAAAGTATTGTGGAAACATCACGGAGTCAAGGAAGCGACGTGGGAACGTGAATTAGAAGTCCGAGAGAAATATCCGGATTTGTTTGTTGATACATGAGCATGTATTGAGAATTACTTTTGTTATTGAGAAGTATAGGCATTGACTATGTTTTAACTTGTAAGAACATTGTGTGTGTTATAATTGTTAGGAAGGACGTGGATTCAAGATAAACATTGTATGTGTTTTGAGAATGTGGAATATTGTGGGTGTTGTATCACCCATGGAAGCATCGTATATGCTGTTGGTAATCATTTTGGAAATTGACTAAAACATGGTTTTGAAACATGATTTGTAATTTCGGGGGCGAAATTCTTTAAGGGGGAGAGGTTATAGCGACCTTGATTTTTGACCCGTCACTTGTGGTGTTCCGGACTCGGGTTTGTATGGTTTGGATGGTGGTTCATGTCTTGTTTTCCTTGTCTTCCCCTCATTGTTGGTTATTGGGTTATAGTTGTGTGTTTGGAAAAAGTGGGTTGCTTGTTTTTTCAAACTCTTGGTTGCCCAAAATTTTGGCTCTCCGCTCGAGCGGGCATTATTGCGCTCAAGCGGGCTTCTGAAAATTTGCTCTACGCTCAAGCAGGCATTCGGGCGCTCGAGCAGGTGACTGTATCTGCAAAAATACTAGGAGAGCATATTTCACGCTCAAGCGTAGGGTCTCACGCTCGAGCGAGAGTTTGTGTCTTACGCTCGAGCGGGGCTTTCCACGCTCGAGCAGACCGTGCTTTATCAGGTCGCGAAAGTAGCTTTTCAAATCACTTTTTGCAAACCTTTCTCTCTCTAAAACTTAGAAAGATCCAGATCTAGAGCCTCTCTCTCTAGAAATCATCTTCTCTCTTTGATTTCTCCAAATCCATTGGGATTTTGGCCATAGTTCCTTCGTCAAAGTTGTGTAATTTCTCGAGGGCTTCGTTGTGTGTGGTGGAGATCGAGTTTCATCGTCGTCGATTTTGGAGTTTCATCTCAAATTCTCTTTAAACTTGAGGTAGGGATTTTCTTTGAGTTATATATATGTTTTTGCAAGATCTAGATGATTTTCAAAACCATCCTTTGTTTAGTTTTGAAAATTAATTGTTGATTTAAGAAAAAGAGTGATTTTGAAAATGGGTTTTACTATTTGATCCTTGGAGATAGAAGTTGGGGGTTTTTGAACTATGTTGATGAAAGAAAGATGTTTTAGTGAGATCTTCTCAAATATTTGAAGATGAGTGGTTTCGGTGAGAAAACCTAGAAATTGGGAATTTTTTTTGGAATATGTTGTTATATTTATTTTGTATGCCAAAATAAATGATGTTTGAAAATTGTTTATTTATTTCATGAAAATGATGGTTTTTCATGGAATATGATAATTGTTGAAGTTTTGGAAATTATTATTTAAAAGTGTTGATATAGTCTTGAAATGACTAAATTGTTCGAAATGTTTGAAATGTAGGAATTATGTTATCCCTTGGATGAATTGAAATAAAAGTATTTATTCATCTTGTGAAATTGCATTGAAAGGAGAAATGGGAATTTTGAGCACATTGGTAGTATTGTGTGGAAGAATTGAAAAGGAAAGAATTGTTGTAATGTATTGATTTTTGTTGCATTGGCATATCAATTCATTTGATTTCATTAAACTTTGAAAGTTGATTTGAAAAGTTGTATTGAGAAAAGAATGTTGAGAAATGAGTTTTCATGAAATGATTTTGGGGTAAATACGGTGGTAAGTCTTGACAGGTGGTGTAGATTATAGGTGTCAAGCCTTCCAGTTGATACTGGTAAAAATGACAAAGTATGGGTGTCGAGCCCTCTAGTTAAGACTGGTAAAAATGACAAAGTATGGGTGTCAAGCCCTCCAGTTGATACTGGTAAAAATGACAAATTGGTAGCACTTGTATAGTCTACTTGCAGACACTAACCTAGGGTTACCAGAGTTGTATTTACCGCCCTTCGAATAAAATTTGATAAATGTTGAGTAGTTGAAATGGCATGACATCATTGAGCATGATGGTTTTCAAAAGAAGATGAAGATGTGAATTATTTATAAAAAGGCATAGCATGGTATATGCATTAATCTCTTGAGACTTGTATAAAATGTATATACTTTGTGAAGGATTTTCGTACTGGGCTTTATGCTCACCCTATAGGATTTCTGTGCAGGAAAAGATGTGGTGATTCTGCCTAACTGAAGACATGGAAATGTGTGCTGAGAGTGTAATGTGCTCATTTGCTGTGACTCTGATTGTAAGCCAAGGGCTTTGTATGTGTGGGTTTGAATAACCATTTTGTGTAACCAAGCTTAGGCCTTGGAACTTGTAAACCCTTGAGGGTATTTGTAGTCCAATTAATTGTTGTTGGATCAATTGTACTATTGTATGAGGATTTATTATCAGTCTTACTTTAAAGAGGCATGAGTATTGTATTATCATTTGGGCATGAAAATGGGAGCGTTACAAAGATAGATGTCCATAATCTGTGAGCACCCTAGAGATGACAAATCTATCTTAAAGAGACAGTGTTAAACACTGGAGTTGATCATTCTTAGAAAATATTTTCTGTAAGTATTTTCCTATATTTTTATTTTGTTTTCTTCCTCCTACTCTGTTTCCATTTTCTATTTGGTTTCTATAATTAAACAAATTTTGGAAATTTTTTCTTTTAATTTATTCCTTGTATGTTCTGTTTGTTATTAAATACTCAAACAGAGCTTAATTTTAATATAGTGAAGATTGCCCAACAATTGCACTTTTCACTTTTATAGTTTGACTTAAATTTTTACTTTAATCCTTATATAATTTTAATATGAACAATTTAATCCCTACATTTTTTCGTTCCAACCTTAAATTGATCATTTCGTTAAAATTTTTATTAATTTTTTCAACATGTATACTTTAAGGGATTGACAAGTGTTTCATAATCATTAATCTTAACTTCTAACTTGAACGGAAAGACCAAATTAAAACTAGAAAAAAACCAAACTAATCAATTTAAACAATAAGAACCAAAGTAAAACTTAAGTCAAATTAAAAGGGTTAAAAACATAATTAAACCTTACATGTATGTGTGTGTGTATTAAAGCAATAACTACTTTTTCTATTTAGATTAAGGAATTAAGTAGAAATTTAAAAAAAGAAAAAAAGAAAAAAAAAATGTGATGAAATAAAAATTAATTTTTACTCTATATTTTTCACTTTTTTTTTTTTTTTAATCTCTTCCCAAATTTATCTATGATCTAACACAACCATATATAATTATATATATTATATTTGTGTGATTCTTTTACCTTGTTTTACAATTACCAACATTTGTTTTAAAACTATATATTGTACACACCACTCTATTATAAAAAAAATAATAATCTACCTATATCTTCTCTCTATATATATATATATATTACATGAAGGCCTCAATTGGTGTAATGAAAACTTACTCTCCTCATGTTACGTGACAGTATTTTTTATTTTTAAAAAAAAAAATTACACAAAGAGACGGACGAGGTATGAATTTTTGCAGTATTATTTTTTTCTTTTCCTTGAGGTTATACTTTTTTCTTTGTGATAACTATATCTTCTCTTGGTTTAGATATTTGATTTCTTTATCTTATCTTATTGTTTACCAAAATTTATTTATAAAGAAAATTTGATTTAACATTTTTAATCCTTAAAGTGAAATTTCAATAACAAAATTAATCGGGGTTTTCAATCATCTACAACAAATGGATATTTATAAAGAAATTTCTTTTTAGAATAGCTACTTTAAATATTTTTAATTTGTAGCCAATGCCCCGTAAAAATAATAATAATAATAATATAGTAAAAAATATGTGCTTCAATTATTTTATTTTTTTTAAAATTATAGTTAAACATTTGACCCAGTGAGATATTGACACTTGTAAGATTAAGTATTTTTTAATTTATAGACAAATTAGATAATAGGCTAAGTGCAGTTTTTCTTATCTTAGGTTCAAAAAAATCATGAGTTAAAAGTATTCCTTCTCAATTTTCATATAATTAGGTTTTTTCTTGGAAAAATTACTCATAAATTCCAATTTGGAAAATGTTACTCTATTTAGCCCCGAGTGTTTTTTATTAAACCATTTAGTCCTTTTTATTTTTGGTATAATATATTTTTTTGATATATTGTATATAGAGTTTATCTTTATACTCATATTGTGATTTCTTTTTGATTTTTTATTGGGGTGTGCGTTTAAGGTATGCTGTAACGTTACTTTTTTTTAGGAAGGGATTTCGTGGACTCCTGTGGAAGCATATGATGTGTCCCAGTTGGTGACGTGTGTTGCTGATGTTGTTTTGGGAGTGTATTGCTGATAGATTTTTGGGTGGGGTGTTTGGGGTGGTGCTAATTGATTTTTCGAGGTTGTATGTGATTGACGTGCTATGTGAAAAAATTCAGGTTAGTTTTATTTTTAGTTTTCTGTTGTTGTTTGTGATGGGTTTTCTAATGTTGTTTTGGTGTGTTTATTGGACTATTGTGTTTATGATGGTTGTTGTGGTTATATGTAATTTTCGATTTTTTTTTTTTTCACATTGTGGTTTCTCTGTTTTGTGTGGGGGGTTTCGGATTTTGATTTGGTGTTCTTTTGTGGGATTTGGTGTTTGTAATGTGTAGTTCAGTATCGTATTTTTTTTTTTTTTTTTTTTTTGCAATGTGGTTTTTGGGTTTTGTGTGGGGGGTTTTGAATTTTGATTTGGTGTTCTTGTATGGGAATTGGTGTTTCTAATGTGTAGTTCGGTGTCAGATAAACATTTTTTTTTTTTTTGTAATGTGGTTTCTGGGTTTTGTGTGTGGGTTTCGAATTTTGATTTGGTGTTCTTATGTGGGAATTGGTGTTTATAACGTGTAGTTCGGTGTCGGATTAAAAAAAAAATTTCACAATGTGGTTTCTGGGGTTTGTGTGCGGGTGTTGGATTTTGATTTGGTGTTCTTGTGTGGAAATTGATGTTTATAATGTGTATTTTGGTATCGTATTGTTGTTGGTATGTATACACAATGTGCCGACAATGAGAGTTTTATGAGAATTTTCCTTATTGATGTTTATGTCATATCGATTAGTTGTGATAGTGTTACATTTGTTAACATATGACAATAGAGTAGTCTTTTATTAAGATATGCCGATACAATTTGTAACAGATGTCGATGCAATTTTTAACGTTACATCTGGGTCTCGTTGTAACAGTGTAACTAGTATGCGACATTCAGTCGATTCAATTAACGTAGCATAACCATGAACAGTGGTATGTTTATGAAGCTCTGTATGTAATGTTTTTGTTTGTTTGTTTGATTTTTTTGCAGCCATGGAGTTTGCAGTGTTGTTGATATGTATGTTCGGCCAGACGAATGCAGTGCTTACATTATTCACACATAACAACTTGTGTACAAAATAATAACAAACCCACCAACAACATTATCATTGCCAAATACACGAATAGATAATTCTTTGACTGCATTACAACGTCAACCATAACACCGACAAAATTGTGAACAAAAAACCGTACCAACAGTACAGACAATCCTAACAATTAGTATATTATTTTAAACATTACAAACAAAGTACATATACCAAATGTGTCATTCCTTTCATAAAATTGTATCCCACAATGATGTTTAAATTATTCGGACGTAACAACGTTATCACTAGCACATTCAAAATGCCACCGAAAAAACTCAAAAAAAACCCACTGTACTCACACACCTCCAGGCAAGTCAACCAAAAGACTTTCCACAAAAACTTTTATCCCAAAAAGATGTTTAAATTATTTGCATATAACAACGTAATCAATAACCAAGTCAAACTGTAAACGAAAACACTCAAAAAAAACTATTGAACTTACCCACGACCAAGTAAGGCAACCAAAAAATTTGCTATTACGTACGTACAACAACAAACCAAAAAACATAAATAGTTCAAATACCAAGTCCAGGAGCAAAGTGTAGTGTATTGGGATGGGGGGGTAAGGACAGTGCCATCAACGTATTATTGCATAGAGTCCTCTAATCGAGTCGTTTAAGAACATCTTAACAATTGCTGCACGTAACTCAAGTGGCGTTAGCCCATCCATCATGTTAGCAATGTCGTAACCATGTATGTACTGCCTGATGATGAAGCAAACGAAAATCGCACAATCCGATCTGGTACGTAATAGAAAACCAACAATCTTAATACCCCCATGGTTGGAAAACAATTCAACTGTTTCTAAAAAAATTAAAACAACAACCAAAGCAACATCACAACTTACGTTTTCGGGCTCTGTTGTAGGCAATCCATGACTGAAACAAGTGGGCCGTCAAAATTCGGCGTTCTAACACTACCGGCTGCCAATCGTGTCCAGACAAATCTCGTATAGTAGTCTTCCACCCACTACTTCTATAAAATCAAAGTTTCACATACATCAATTGTATGCCACACATATCAACTTCAAACCAATCGAAATAATTAACGTATGTACAAAAAAAAAATGCAAATTTCCTTACCTGTCGCCATACTAATGAAAAAAATCACTACGCCTTCTAACAAGTAATTTCATGTTCACAGACTTACCACTTTCAGCGATTCATTGTAATATTCATCCTGCATTCCTCTTCTCGGTTTTGTAGAATTATAATGTTTCCATGTCTCGTTGAACGAGTTGTGCACCATTATAGTCCAATGTTTGGTATGGTACACCGGGTAAGGCGTGCATCTGTGTTCTTTTGCGGTTTTGGTTTGAACATTCAGATACTTCACCCTCGCAACAGTGTACTCGGATTCCTCATCACATCCTGTAACATTTTTCCAAACACAAACAGATTCGGATATTCAAATAACCCCATACGTATGACAATGTTGGGTAGGTGGAAATGTCTACGTATAGGTCTGTGCGCTTACAGTACATATACTTACCGAGCATAAGCTATTAAAAACGTAAGACATGTCAACGTTCTCGATTCTATCAATAGCTTTTTTCTGCAACTCCATCAACATCGCTGTGTATGCGTCAATTACCTATACAAATCACCGAAAATGTTCTTTCTGTCAAACTACAATCTCAAATCGAACAAAGTCATAACTAATCATTTCTATTTATTCACACAGTAGAAACTTGAATCACACTTTACTTACACTCTGTTGAATAGAGGATCGCTGCACTAGGTCACAAATATCTACGAACATGACTTGTATACCGCTCTCACCTCCATCCCAGATTATAGCCCCTTACAAACAATTTCACATCATTACCAATTTATAAACTTACATCGTCTCTCATACGCGCTAAAATAAAAATGTAATGAAATTGTTAATGATTACCCGTCGCAATCAAAGGTGCACACTCTTTCCAAAAGTTGCATTTCTTCATGTTCAAGCATGTTTCACACAGCATGCTTCCTGCTCATTCCAAACACTTGCCACGTTTTATTTCCAACTTTAACATCCTCAATGTCGTAAATTACTTTAGCCCCAATGGTCTCTCTATTGCCCATCTTTCATTTTTGTTTGGCACGACCACCTAAATTGGGATACTCGTAGTCGCTTAATCGGAATTCACGTTGTGCCTTACTCTTGACTCTTCTCATCAATGATGTCATGTTCGGACTAGGACTAATGTCTTCACCCTTGCCCATTCCTTCCAAACCAATGTCGTCAAGAATGACGATCATGTCTAGTTGGCCACCAACACCGAAATTCTCAATGTCACTCTCTCTCGCCACATTATCACATTTTATGTTGTCAACATGTTCATCACCCAAATTTGCAACACAATCCATACCATCAACACACTCTATCGAACCCTTCCCAACTTGGACAAATTTGTCACCAACTGACGCTGAACGTTGACCACTGTCACAACTCAACAAATTTTCTGACTCATTACTTTTACCTAACCGATTTTTTAATGGTGTCCGCAGGTTGGAATTCTCATTTAGAACTGACTGGGTCACTTCGTGGACCTCACAGCCGTCCGCGTGGTCTTCCAATGTTGTTATCCTTGCTTATAGCCTACTAACTAGTGTGCTCAGACGAGTAATTTCAACATCTTTTTCAACGATTACACTATCAAAGCCGATGAATAGGTTGCTGGCCTGCGCACCTAGCATCCTCTCCATGGCCTCAAGCTTACCATCTAACTCACCCACAAGGCTAGACTTTGCTCGAACTTTTGTCTCCAACTCATCAATTTTGTTCAAAGCTTTCTTTAACTGTTCTGTTGCATCATTGGTGTCTTCACAAATGGTGGCCCCAGGTGGTGTGCATGATAGGTCTAGCAGATCGAGGAATAACACTAGCCATGCTTCCCCAGCTACCAATATTTTCCCAGCCTCGTTGTTACTACCACAAGACTATGGCTTGGGAATGTCTTCTTTTTTAGTTTCCGACGTCAATTCAACCTCACCACCATGTAGCAAATCTGGCTACCAACAATCCAAACTCAGTCCAACAAAGTTCACAGCATCAACTAGCATATTAGCAACCCACCCATCCTATGTACTCACCGGCTCCACTTCCAATACCTTCCCACTTTGTTCCACACCGACTTGTGCATCTGCTAATACCTTAACAAAATACCTTTCAATGACAGTTCTAGCAAGTTTATCAGGATTAACTTGGAAAAAAACACAACGGTACCATATTTTTAATTACCAATAAACCAAACATGCAACACAACTCACCAACAAGTTGTAAGTCATACCTCTATGGAACCCTCCACCGATAATTCCACACTTTTCAATTTCCCGATGAGTTTTCCAAGGTTCCACCGAAAAAAAATGTAATGAAACATTACACCTACCCAGCTCTACAATGCCCGTGTGCTTACAAAGGAAGAACTGCAAACATTAAAAAATGATAATGGTAAACATAACGTCAAGGTTTCATGTTTACTATTTAGTAGCGTTTGGGTACTTTAATATTGTAAATCGAAAACATACAAGTAACGCAGCCACAAACCTGGGAACCCGTTTTGGCCTGTTGTACGCCTCATTCAACAAAGAAATCTATGCGTTCCATGTAACGACCCCAAAATGCATATAAGAAGTTATCCTTATTTAACTAGGGGATAATGGGTTTTAATTTAATTTTATCTATTGAAATTAAAGAACTATCTGTGGAGTTATGACTTTAAAACTGGAATTAACGACCTTTACGGGTTCAGAAATCAAAATTGAGTACTCGGGTATGTTAATGGGAATTTTTAGAACTATTTAGGAAAATTAATTGGAATTCTAATTTGTCTAATTCGTTAATGCACGTTTGGGTGGTTAATTTTGTACTGCAAAATTGAAGGCCGTAGAGGCTGAAGTTCAATTGAAATTTGATTTCGTGCGATTCGTAAGGGCGTGTTTGGCCTCCTTATTGTGGAAAGCTTAAGTGTGTGTATATTTATATATATGGACATGTTATGTGAGTTGGGGAACTCAAGATATTTGAGTTAAAAATATCTAAGGTAGAAAGAGAGAGAGAACAGTGAAAGAGAGAGGGGGAGAAGGAGAGACAAATTCTTTAAGGAAGCTCAACATTCATGGATGGTTGAAGGGAATTAAAGAGAGAAGATCAACCTTAAAGCTTGGAAGATGGAAGAGATCAAAGGGAAAAAGGAGAGGTTGAAGGTATGGGGCTCTAATTACCATCTTTGTAGATAATTCATCTACTACATGAGATCAAAGATTAATTTGGAAGTTTGATATGTAAATGAATAAGTGTGTTAGGTTATGAGTGGATTGGGTTGAATTTAAGGAATTGAATCTTGATTCCTTTAATTTGTTTGGTGTGGGTTCAATCTTAAAAATGATTTATAGAATAACAAGATTTGTGAGAATCAACCATGGGTAAGATGTATTAGCATGATTTTGAGCATATATTATGGAAGTTTGAATTTATGGAAAAGATGAGACTTGGATTCCTAACTTGAGGCAAAGATTGATTTATTTAAGATGAGATTATACTTGGTTGATTTTAGTTTATCATGTTATTAGGCAATTTTACATGTTTTTGAGTGATTTATGTTTAGAACCAAGCTTAAAAATGGAAAGAAGCAAGTGTTTGAGCAAAAGAGTTATTTTCGGACTGTTTTTTTTTTTGCCCAGACCGCACGAGCGGACATGAAGAAAAAAAAAGAGGTTTTCATTCTGCTTTTGGGTGCTCGAGTGGCCGGGTTCTTCCGCTCGAGCGGAATTGGGCCGCACGAGTGGCCAAAGTGGGCGCACGAGCGGCCAACCTTGTTTCAGCTTATAGCTTATAACTTTGAACAAGCATATCTTTTGCATCCGGACTCTGTTTTGAGTGATTCTTGAGCCTAAAATCAAGCCCCGGAAGTCTAGTTTCCAATGGTGGAGGTCTCACTCCCAAATTCTAAGTACAGAAATAGTTATGCCCAAATTAGTGACGACTGTTCATTTTCTGTTTACTGAGTTTGTACCGTTTCTTCGCCTGACCCTTTCTCCTATCGATTCCTCCTATTTTATGAGGCATGGATTATAACCTATGGAGGACTAATGAGTCTAGAACCACCATAGCTATTGAGTAAGGAATAAAAAGAGATTGGTTTTATGCTCATAATCTGCTATGTGCATTATGTTTGTAGGTCAAGACGAGGACATCGTTCCACCGCTATCAGAGACCTACCACTGTGAGTAATAGTAGTGTAACGTTATGTTTCACTTACTTCTATGATTATGATTTATGTATTGTTGTTTGTGAATGGCCTATTCCATCGATATTGTGCTTTGATTAAATTAATAGATATGTTTGAGTAATGCCATTGATATGGACCAAAGGTCATTCTGTCCCTATTAATAGAAGTGGGCCCGAGGCCATTATAATGTGAATGGTTCTGTCTCTATCAATAGTACTATAGTGTTACACGTGCCTTCTGGTAATAGTTATTATTAATGTTCTGTTATTCGCATGACAACTATGTCTGTAATAAACCATGGAGAAATATATGTGCACTATTGTGTAATGGTATTCTGGTGAATCTAGAGTTATTCTGTTCTATTTATGCTATGACATGATATGAATTGTTCGGTCTTTAAGACCTAATGATTTCTGGTATGGAACAAAGTGTTGTACGGAACTAAGTGCTGCAGTGCGAGTCACCTCTAGAATCCGTGCAAGACACCTCTTGAGTCCATACATATGTGAACTGGGCCTATGGCCAATCTGTGACATCTAGGCCTATGGCCGTTCTGTATCTGTTAGGCCTATGGTCGTTCTGTATCTGTTAGGCCTATGGCTGTTCTGTATCTGTTAGGCCTATGGCCGTACTATATCTGTTAGGCCTATGGCCGTTCTGTATCTGTTAGGCCAGAGGCTGTTCTGTAAGATCTGTGGGCTTAAAGTCGTTCTGTATTATATGTGAACCTGAGATCGTATTGAAATATAGTTATGGATAAGACCTGTATATGGTTGGTATCTGTCTATTTATTTTATCCAAGATTTTGCTTATTCAATTAACCTTCTTAAGTTGCTATTATTCACTGAGCCTTGCTCATTCTGTTTTATGTATATTTCTGCAAGTGGGCCATCTGGGATTGACACTAGAGTTATACCGAGGTTTGCCTGTCTGCCAAGTCACCTGGGGTATGTCTCCACGTGGAGACCTTAATTTATTGTTGGGAGTCATAAATTAGTAAGTCTTATGTAAGTGTGTGTGAGATCTATATAAATTCTGTGATTGTATATGTATATTTGAAAATGTATTTAAATGCTTAAATCTAATTAAACCATCACATATGCACAAGCTCAATGGATGTTGTCTTTTAATGATTTTGCTTCCGTTTAAGGCCCCGTATGTAATTAAATATTATTCTAAAATTCTATTTTAAGGTCGATGTGCAGGCCGGTCATGGACCAAACTTTTAGGGACGGGTTTGGGTCGTGACATTCCAGGTCGTCGCTATCTAATCATACAAGCATAACGTCTCTAACTTATCAATGACCCGAACAAACGCCTACCCAATGGACTCGCCCATTGTAGCGAAAAATAACTTCGCACATATGTACAAACACATCAGTTTTGTAACATCTTCTTCGTCACACTCCATCCTCTCACACATTGCCACTACAAGTGAATCTTTGATTACCTTCGATGAAATCCTACTAATGTTATGGCAACGTCGTTGTATAAAATTTGACGGAGCCTTCGTACCATGCGCTAAATCCAACTTCTCCTTCCCATATTGCACCCCAAAAACTAAACAGATGTTACTATTCTGGATCAACAGCCCTCTCCCCCCAAAGAAAAATTTCTCATCATTCGGATTGTATGTCTGAATTATACGACACAACGTTGCATTACACTTCTTATATGCGTTCGGATCCAATTTATACACTTGGATCGCATCAATCATGAGCTAACACGGGGTCTTCTGTAATTGCTTGACATGATCATCACCCAAATCGAACTCCAACACTGTTTTGATCACTTCGGCAATATTCGATCGGTACATTAGCTTCGTTGTGTCCATGACAACTTTTTTCACAGGCCTCGTAACTGTTCTTCTTGTTTTGAACCGCAATTTTGTTGTCTCCTTGTTGCCAATCGGGTAGAAGTCTTAACTGAAGAACATGACTGCAGAGTTCTACATTCCACCTTGCGTCTCGCACTCTGCCAACTTGCACTTCCTGCAACAACATCAACATTACTATATCAGCAAAAGAAAAATCAACTGAACAACAACAACAAACAACACAACATTCTCGATATCACCACAAAAATAATCAACAAAACAATACCATAACAACAACACGTAATAATAAATTTGTCTTTAACCATTAACTAGTTGCCTCACTATGTATTTGACCATTCCTTCCACATCTAAACACAATATTTGAAACTACCATTTTTTATACATTTTAACCAAAACACTATTCATCGCCGTGGACAAAAACCACTAAGGGTTCTGATGTTAATTCACTGCGAAACACAAATGCCGTAACATTTCAAATACCAAACTTCAAACCACACTATAACGTCTACCACCTAACTAACGTACACAACCATTAACTCTAACAAAATTAAGCATTACGTAAACCACATATATGTCCTCAATTACTGCCTTGCGCATATTACACCACATCAATACAATCAAATCAATGGTACAACCCTCACTGAAATTCAAGCAACTTACAAATTCAAATTAACATTGACATTTTAACACCACCACATCACCTATTAACTTATTCTCAGACCCTACCCAAACAGGTGACCATAGTCCAAAAAAAAAAAGTAGTTTCCAGTGCCCACTCCCTCACTTTTTACCACTCATAATGACATCACCCAAAAACAGGGGTCCCTCACCCATGTAAATAAACACACAACAGGAACATCACAAAAGATCATAACCACCGCTATAGCTTACTCAAACCAAGACACCAATCCACATTATAACACAACTACATCATAATAAAGGGCACAACAATAACAACTATTAAACCCAAACTCCACTCCCGTCCTGCCATTAACACTCACTAACGTACAACACAAAACACACCACTAATCGACAATGGGATAAAACGTAACAAGTACATTTCAACAATCCGCAACGGAAATCAAAGGCACACATCATAAAATTATACAGTACATATCTGCCGCCATCTATTCCCGTGACGATCATCGATGCCAATGATGTATAGATGTCGTATTTAATTCCAATTAAAGGATGGAATGGTGATTAGACCCAACTTCACGATGGCAACAATGTATTTCAATGAATGAGGTTTCCAGCAACTTAGGGTTTTCGGCGACAATCAAACGTTAAATTCGGAAATTAACATCAACATTACCAACCCAAACAAAAAATCTCAGAAATCACGCAAATAATATCACTGCAACGTTCAAATCCCAATCTGCAACCCAGAAATTACCTTCCATATTCACCCAGCTACGCGGGACAACAACAGAACACTGCATTTCGATGTTGGACACTTTGGTTAAATTAACACCAATAACAACCCATATTTACCCTTACTTTTTGCCACGTAGCACATAAAATATGGACTTTCAAGTCTTTAATATTGAAATGGGACCTATCAATCTTTCAAAAAAAAACACAGGACTAAACGGTTTAACATTTCCAAATTCAAGATTTAATAGTGATTTGCCCTTTCTTGGAATAAGTTATTTAAGTTATTTCTATATTACAAGTTATAAGCAAAAATTGTACCAAATATTTTGGTATATATTTTCAAAATTTTTAAAAAAGAAAAAGAAAAAGAAGCTATAAGCAAATCCAATAAATTACACCAAATGTGGTTGATATCATAGAAAATTTTAATTTGATTTATTATGGCATGAATAAAACAGCAAAAGATCTAAAACATTAAGAAGAAATCTACAGTACGACCCTAAATTTGTGCATATTATAAGAAAGCTATGTTTTTTTTTTGAGATTTATTAGAAAATCTTTTTTCAAGTGTCTGTATCTCAATTAGTACATAAGATATTATTGTATTTGAATAAATTCTATTATTTGAATATTTGATCTACCAAATCCTAATTCTCATATTTAAGGTATTTTATGGATATTTCTATCCGTACAAATATTTTTTGAATGATTAGCAATTTAGTGATGTGAACATTCATATTTTACAACGTGACTATTCACATTGACGTGTGAATATCCACATTGACAATGTGAATATTCATATTGACGTATTAACATTCACATTGATGGTATGAACATTCACATTGACGATGTGAACATTCATATAGCAGAACATTCACACTGTAAATGTGAATGTTATTATTAGGGGTATTTTGATAACTATGTCATCCATAAGACTTATTGGAACATAAGAAAATAATATGGACTAAATGAAACATAAGTAGATAAAAAGAGATTTATGAAAAAATGCTCTCTTTTTTTTTTTTTACTGAAAATTATAAATATGTATACTAAGTTATGTCACTTTGTGGTAAAATTACGAATAATAAATTTATGGTGTCCACTCTCAAGTTGCGAATGAAATAATTATGATATTTTTTTGCCAGCCAAGTCATGATATTTTATAGTAAGAAAATTTATGACATTTTGTGATTTATGTTATGAAATGTTGTGAACTTTTTATAAGAAAAACATATATATGCTTTACAAAAATATTATAAAAATGTGAAGTTTAACTTGAGATTTTAGATAAAGTTCGAAATGAATGATTTTTTTTAATATAGCACCTTGAATTTTGAAAAATAAAATATTCAAATAGATTGTTTATTCTAAATTGAGTGTTTTTTTTTAATCAAATTGAAGCAGATAGTTTCTTGTAAATTTTGTTACGCATTATGAAAAAATATCATGAAACTAATTCAAGAATAATCACATAACATATAATAAAACACTATAAATTAATCTAATGTTGAAGAATCTTCATGAAGATTTTTTCATGATATTTCTTTCGTAATATCTAATATTTTTTTAACACAAAAATTAAATACACTCTAATAGATGTTTTATACTATTAATAGCATATACATATATTATACACCTTATAATGGGCATCAATTCGCGCGTTTCGCGCGCATCACAGTCACTAATGCTAGAATTTTGTAAAGGAGTAAATATCTTTTACAAAAATGATTAATTATATTTTATCCTCTTTATGGGTTGATTTTATATTTAGGTAGGGCCTCATGTGTTGTTAATTTTTTATTTTGACTCTTAAAATTTTATTTTATTTTCATATTTATTCTTCAAGTTTTAATTTTTTTTCAATTTATTTTAAAAGTTAATTTATCTCTAAAAATAAATAGAAAATCAAACATTATCAGCCATGTAATATCAAAATATTTTATAATATATAACTTACCCAACTCTTAATATAATAATATTTTTTTATCTCATGTGATAACTAATATGACATTTTCTGTCTAATTTTGAATAGAAGTTAGTTTTAAGAGTTGTAACGCTATGAAAATTGGGCAAGGTATATCTATTTATGCTACAAAACCCACCTGATAGACAAACACATATATATAGCTAACTATTCCATACATCCATTTCCATTAAATCCCAAATGCCAAATACATGCTATTCACATCTCAATGCCCCAGTTCCAATCCCAAGCATACATTTTACAATAGGTATGAAATGAAAGCCAAACAAATAATAAGTGCCCTACAGGCTTACAAATTTATCCAAGAACATTCTTAGTTACACAAAATGGAGTTTCAACTCAATGCAAATACAGCCCTGGGCTTACATTCAACAAATAACAATAAAACAAAAATAAAGCCTCAGCTCTGTGTCCTCTCAAGTCATTGCCTTAGCGGAGACATAGCATCTATACTTGAAATGGTTTCCCTTATAGGGTGAATCACAGCCCAGTAGAGCTATACTACACAACATATGGACCATAACAAGACTAAAAATGAGTATGCTCATGCCATGCTCATGATAAAACAATTTATCTCTCTTTTTATAAAGCATGCAATGCTGAAATGTAACAACAAATATAAAACAATTTCCATTTTAAACCATATCTGTTACATGAATACAGACTCTGTGAATCTCTAGGTGAGTGTCTGCAAGTAGGCCCTAATGCACTACCACTATCATTTTTACCAGTAAACTAGAAGGCTTGATACCTAACCGCGCTGTTTCACACCCCCTACCCAGATTCACCAAGTATTCATCTTTTCGCAAATAGATACATTTCCAAACATTTCTCAAAAACAAATACATTTCCAATTAAATGAATGTAATGCAATGTCCAATGCAACAAATGAGGAATGTGGTTTAATTTACCTAAGTCTCATGCACTTCTACAACAATCATGGCTATCCTCCACCGATAGCCCAAAACAGATATTTCTAAACAGATATTTAAACAATTAAATTTTAAAAATTTCGATAAATACAATCTATTACACATCTCATCAAATATGAACAACTACACTAGTTTTCATATCACAATCACGTCCGGTAACCTCTCAAGGTCCATTTCTAACCGTGTCGGTTTTATTCCAACAGATATATTAGACAAAATAATACCGTTAATGCCCAATAAAACATCATTTTCTAGCCAAAATCATTCTCCAAGCATTATTCAACTATGACATCCTATTTTGATCAAAAGCCCCAAAAGTTAAACGTAGTTCCTTTGTTTTCTTTAAAAATGTTCTTTTGGTCGCAAACCGGTAAAAATTTCAAAACCGATCGAATCAAAGTCCGTTTTTGTTCAAATTTAAAACATAACTCTTTCATAACCTTACAAACATATTCCAAGTTTACACTTTTGCAATTTGGGCATCACCTCTTTATTTTTCTCAAAATTCTCCTTTTAAGCAAATAAATCACAACTTTTTTAAAAATTCTAATTAAATTATATACAACTCTAAGCTCCATATAATCAAGTAAAAGTGCATAAAGAAGTTTAGGAAAAATCCCTACCTCGAGCCAAGAAGCTTTCAAATTTTTCGACAACAGAAATTAAATTTTTTTGGAGCCAAACAATGCATTTTCCGTCCTCTACGTTTTGATCCAAAGCACTATGGGTCAAAAATGACTTACACTAGATCAAACCTAAGAAAAACCAACTTGGAACCTTTTTTCTCTTGTTTCCTCAGGGCAAGGACTCCAATTATTCCAAAAGTTGAACAAAATATCTATTTGGTTACTATTTATAGATATTTCTTTTTTTTTTTTTTAACTAAACAGATATCTAACCATATATATACACCTATATATATATATATTAATTAAAAATACATTTCAACATCTTTAATGACAAAAGTAAATATAATATTTTCTCACCACAAAATATATTTCGTTTAATGGTACACACCATAAATATTCACAACTCTTTAATGATATTCAAATAATAATAATAATAAAATCACAACATTATTACATGGTTACTAGCGGGTCACAATTCAATCAATTGAGTCCAAAATGAATGGAGTTTAATAATTTAAAATAAATCCCCAACTGATTTATCTCAAATCATGGTCCGAACACCCAAAACTCAATTTTAAATTCTGCTATAAATTAAAGTGAACACCAATCAGTCCGTGAATTTTCATAAAATAAATACTCATCATTAAATTCTGAAATTTTTATTCAACGTGCTAGACTCATATAGGAACAACATATAACAATTTCATTATTTTCTGAGATCGGGAACTATTTTTAAAAAATACGAAACCAAACTGTTTTCACATAGAATTTACACGGCAATCAAATTCGAAAATTTGCTCAATTAAATTATGGGCTGGCTATTTAAAAAACAAAAACAAAAATTGGGTCATTACAAGAGTAAATTAAAAAAAATGCAGGGTTAAAATAGAAAGAAAATAAACTTCAAAAGTCAATGTAAGAAAATAACTAAACATAAAGGAGGCAAAATATAATTTATCCTAAAAAAAACGCGTTGAAATGAGAATTTTACGATTCACACCCAATTATGGAATGTTTTGGAAAGTAGGTTAAAAGACAATTTTTTGACTTCTTTTTGAAAAAGCTCGTAAAAAAGTAAAGAAGAGATCAGTGGCGGAGCTAAAAATTTTATGTAAGTGGGGCATGCAATAACCCGACCCTCGTACATGTTTCCTGATACACTTTCGGTCCCTTATTTTGTGTATCTAAATACTTATTGTAACATTTTCTGTAAAAGTAAGTTTAATAAAGTGAATCTTATGTTTATGGATATATATATATATATATATATGTTAATAAGAAAAATATCTGTCACAATTATAATGTTCAGATCAGAAATTGAACGCCTTAGAGGCTTGATAATCTGAAATTTATTTTACATTTGAGATCAGCATAATTTTTAAGTCATAATAAGTATTTTTGTGAAAATTTGATTTGGGATGATTAAATTGATTAAATTTCATCTTATTCAACTTTATATATATATATATATATATATATGTGTGTGTGCATATTTTAGTTCTTTGACTTAGGGCCTTATACAAATATCTCCTAAGAGAGAGAGAATTAGAGAGGAGAAAGGATGAAGAGCTCAACAAGGGAGAAGATTGGGAATTGAGAGGGATGGTAGAGATTTGAACCCAAGGTATGTATAATCCACTTTGAATAACCTCTCACTTGGATTTGGGTAAGGATTTCTTTTGTATTCATGGAACTAGGGTTGTAATGGAAGTCATGTGTATACTAATTGACTAATTGTAAAGATGTTTGTATCATTTGGTTATTTTGTGTTAAGTTGAGCTATAGGGAAATGAATGCATCTTATTCTTGGTTTTGCATGTTGAACTCATGTGTGTATATATGTTGTGTTGGGTTATAGATCTATATGATACATCAAATATAATCATAAACATAAGAGTATTGGATTGCTTATGTTCAACTAAAGGAATTAAAGAACCTATTTTGAGCCTTGAAGAAGTGTACCAAAATTTGGGTTTTTGTTGGATTTTCGAACAGCTTTCTACCAGAATCGCCGCACATACGGGGATCATTGCCGCACGTGCGGGAAGCCTTGCCGCACATGCGGCCCAAACTGTAAAATTTTGTTCGCTCTATTTTGCGTGCTTAACCCTCTGGTATTTTTAAAATATGTGTTTGATGACCCTAAGATGCCTGTAAATTCGTTCGAAGCAAATGATGCAGGAAATACTGAAAGAAAGAAAAAGAGAACTAATGTATACGTTATGCACATGTGTAGGTCGTAACCCGGGAGGGCAGGCGCTCCGCTATGGCACTGTGAGTAGTAGTACAGTGGTTGTACACTTAATTATCGTTAATGATTTTCATTGTTACCATTTCGTTCCTTGCAAGTAATTATGTTAACAATGCGTTGATTGGAAAATCTAGGGGCATTATTGAGCAGTATGTTCTGTTGCTGGTGATAATGAATACTAACATTCTGTTATCTGCAAGATAGCTATATTGCTTTACGATGAACAAATGGAACGTATGAACATTGTGGAACTACAGTACCCACGTATCTCTAGGATCGTTCAATCTGTAAAAGGTGCTTACCTTTCACTAATAATTATCAGCACGTTCTGTTAAACTTAAATTAACTCATGTGAATGATACAACGGTTACCATTAGTACTCTGTTAATTGCAGGTCAACTATGTTAACATATATGAACGATTAAACAAGTGTGTATACTTCGGACTAATAGTTAATATCAACATTCTATTCTCCTCAAGTGGACCACGTCATTTCTTAATGACTAAAGAGAATTTATGTTCATTCGTGAATAACGGATTCTGCGTAAAAATGAGAGCATATTGTTTTGTTATTAATAGGTTATAAGTCATCAAGTGTGGACACCTTCAAAGAATCAGGATAATTGGAAAAGCTATGTGTATCCATATGAATCTGAAGTTATTTTGCCGTGTTACATATGGACCTGAGGTTGTTTAGACTCTACGACATAAATTCAAAAGTTTAACATCATTGTGTGACCCACGTTAGAATGTGAATTATTTTGTCCTTGTTAAGAGTACGGTAGTGACACGATATGATAAGAAATGCTCTATATTGATTTGTTAGCGCTACTGGATGTACAATGTATAATCATGAATTCTGATTTCTGTTTATGAATCAAGCGTAAGTAAACATATGTATGAATATGAAACTGTTTATCCGTTCCGTTATGCTATGTTATGACATGATATGGATTGACCGGTCTTTAAGACCTAATGATTTCTGATGTGGAACAAAGTGTTGTACAGAACTAAGTGCTGCAATGCGAGTCACCTCTAGAATCCGTGCGAGCCACCTCTTGAGTCCATACATATATGAATGAGGCTTAACTCTATTCTGTGAAAGTTATGAGGCCTATGGCAGTTCTGTGAAAGTTATGAGGCCTATGGCCGTTTTGTGAAAGTTTGAAGCTTATAGCCATTCTGTGACATCTGTGAGGCCTATGGCCAATTTGTGACATCTGGGGCATGACAGGGCACCTATTAATTACAATCTCAAAATTTTTTCCTAATCATTAGGGTTATAGTCCATAATCTAAGGTCGTAATCCTGGATTTGCAGGAAGGTCTACCAAGTTGATTTCTATACGACTTCATTTTGCAGAGGAAGAATTATCATTTTCTTTTTGAGGAATAGATGACTTCAACTTTGATTTACTTTTGAAGTATTTCTCTATGACTATTTTTAAATAAAAATAAAAACCCCTAATCAAAATCCCTAAATTTAACACAAATAACAATATCAAAATCCCTAATTTTAGTACAAATCACAACATATCAAAATCCCTAATTTTAGTACAAATCACAACAAATCAAAATCCCTAATTTTAATATAAATTTTTGTATAAATTAAATCCGTAATTTTAGTACAAATCACCACAAATCAAATCCCTAATTTTAGTACAAATCACAACAAATCAAAACCCCAAATTTCATATAATTCACCACAAATCAAGATTCCTAATTTTATTGTTAATTTTAAATCCCTAACAAATCAGAAAGCAAGTCGAAGAGTCGAAGGGTCGAAAGAAAGACTACAGCAATAGCAGAAAGCAAAGTGATGTGATATGAATAAAGAAATAGGGGGCAGGATATATGTATATACATCTTAGAGTTAGAGATTAAGTAGCGGGCAAGGTCCACTACACGTGTTTGGTAAACACTTTTCTTTTTGCAATTTTTATTTTTTATTTTATTTTATTTTATTTTTAAGGATAGGGCCACATATGTTTTGTGTTTTAAAAATAAATAATAAAAAAAAAAAAAAAAAATTAAAAGTTAGGGGGAGAAACGTAACCCCCTGGTCTCTTCTTAAGTCCGCCTCTAGAAGAGATATGACCCAAAAAAATCAAAAAGTCAATTTTTTTGACTTTTAACCCAATTGTCAAAATTGGCCATATACTTGTAAACCATGTTCAATTGCAGAATTAGTTCATTAAATAGTAAGAAAGCTAATAAATGGAAATTTTCAAAATTCTATTCGTAGAAATCTACACTTCAATTTTCCAATATTTTTAAAATAATAATAGTAATCTTCACATTCAATAACCCTGTTTTGGCACGAAACAGTTCCCCACATTCCATCTCTTAATAATCTCCTAACTTTAAAATTAGGAGGTTATCGTGTTTGGTTTAATTTTCATAAATTTATTTTAATTTTTTCTTTAAAAAAATATAAAAATTAATTTAATGAAAGAAATAAATAATAAATAAAAAATAGTTACTATTTTTATATAATTTTATTTTTAGGAGAACAAAAATAATTTTTTAAAACTTAAAAAATATATTTTTTTATCTTTATTTATCAAATTAATTTCTATTTTCTCAAAAAGAAAATTCTGAAATTCTTTTTGAAAGAGAAACCAAACATGAGTTGCCAGATACTTTTGACAGTATCGGCAAATCGAGACTCCCGCACCGGGGAGCAAAGTGGTAGCAAAAAAAAAAACAAAGAAATAGATGATTAAGACCCCTCCAATCACCACCCCCACCAACCCTCTCCTGCCCCTCCCCCCCCCCCCCCTTCCAGACACATGACGGGTGGTGATTGGAGGAGAAGGAAGAGAAAGAATAAAATAAAATAAAAAAAGAAAGAAAAAGTAGCCAATCAAGTGAAGAGGGGGTCAAGTGGTGAAAAAAAAAAAAAAAAAGTCCAAGTCATTATTAAAAAAAAAAAGAAAAATCACACCACAATAGTGTTAGCAAAATATATTCATAAATAGATAGTAAACATTATAAATATTAAAATTATAAAATTTATCATGAATTTGTAATAATTTTTTGTTCACACCACAAAGTAGTGATTCCCCCCCCCCCCCCCCCCAAAAAAAAAAAAAAAAAAATCAAAAGATAGAAAAAATCTTACAGAAAGAATTCATCACTTTCATTACTCATAAAATGTCATCACTTTCATTCAAAAACATCATCTTATCATCAGCATCACTACTACAACCAACAAATTAAAAAAATCTATTAAAAAAAAGTATAATATAAACATCCCTTTGCCGACCACTTCAACAAATTTTTCTTTTAACAGGTTGGCAGATGCAGAATTTCCCTCTAGTTAGAGCCAAAAATCATAATCATATCTTCATTCGCTCTTAAACTTTCTTCATAAAGTTTTAATAACAAATTTAAAAAATCTATTAAAAAAAAGTATAATAATACAACTTTGTATAAACAACATCCCTTTGCCAACCACTTTCACAATTTTTTTTTTTTTTTAGAGGTTGGCAGATGCAGAATTTCCCCCTAGTTAGAACCAAAAATTATAATCATATCTTCACTCGCTCTTAAACTTTCTTCATAAAGTTACCCTCAGAAAAACAAGAGCAAGGCCACCATCACTTCACTTCTCATCAGAATAATATTGGGTCATCCGTACCTTACCGGACCAGTAGCCAAGCCACCTCCCACCATTAATCTGTGGAACTTGGAATGTGTGTCAGTTAATCTGATTTTTCTTGATTTCAACTACTTAGCTTCTACATATATAACTTCAATACCTTTTCTACAGCAGCTCAAAATTGAGAACACGAGTTCCCATATGTTCTCCAAGACTGCTTCCAATATCGCCTGTTTGCACTGCCGTCAAATGGAGAGCTGTAATAATCAGAAGGTCCTCTAGAACCTCTACTTCCATTGCTCTCCTTTCGGGCATCCCTCAATTCCTCCTGAAGATCATACTGTGAACGTTGCAAATCAAAAATGGTAATTAATATCCAGCAATAGCAACTCATAAAGAACAGAAACAAATCAAGAGATGGTGTCATAACTACATTTATTAGACTCAACACAATGATCGTGACAATCTTTTGTTACAATGAACAAATTGCAGATAAGCCTCAAACTCGAGAATGCATTTTGAACCAAGCTAAAGAAAACAGTCATTTAGGCCTAGCAGAAATCATTTTTGTGCTGCAGCTAGTCGGTTTTAGATACTGCATTAGCTGGTGTTTTAATGAGGCAATGCCCACTACAAGACAAGTATCAGAAAAATTGATCAAAATGCAGAAATTATCATTTATTTTTATCCTTCTGATTTGAAGAATTCCTTTGCTATTCCATAGAAATTTCCTGCTAAGAAATTAACATTAGGCAGTCCATTCTACAAAATCATTGTGTCATAACCATTCTTTCTACCATAAGAATGCTTACCGGGAAACATTTATCCCCAGATCCCATCTATTATTCATGAGTCAAGTGTATAGCATGGAGGTATTAAAGCATTGAGTAGTCAGATTAGCGTTTATACTTCATGTATCTGATGGTGTGTCAGATTCTCGAGATTGAAAGGAAACAAATGGAGTAGGCAATGATCCAATTATTTCAGTTTGAAACTGTCTCGTGGACTTGTAATTTATATGAATTTATATATTTAAGACAAGTCAATAGAATGAAAGACCAAAACATGCAGATCAAAATCAATACACATGATTAGGAAAGAACACAATAAGCAAATCAGTTTAAGAACAAAATATGCGCAAAAAATTCCAGGTTCCCAACCCACATCTTGCAGAAAACCTCATCAAGTTAAACGTATCTTGCTAATAGCATACCTTGTTTGGATCTTAAAGTACAGAATATGCCTCTCAGATCATTTTAAAAAGTCTGTCAGCATCCTTGTGGACCTCATCAGCTATTTCCTTCCAGAGTTCTCCATCATCTCCACTCTTACTTCTTGCCGGGAATTGACCAGCCCATATTCGAATAAACTCATCAAAAAGAATGACAAGGATGACAGAGCGATAATAAATAACTCAAGAAATTTAAAGACCTTGTCTGGATGATGTCTCAATGCTGCTTTCCGGTATGCCTTTTTGATCTTGGATCCTGCATCAGATGGTTTAATTCCCCTGTAATAAGGAATGACCTTAGAAGCTTCCAATACAGAGTTATTACGTCACAATCACAATGGTAGACTCAACAACTTCAATCTCACAGAGTAACATGACAAATCCACTTGGATACAACAGGAAGAATCATCAGAGTAAGGGTTGAAAGAGACAGCAACATTCTAGATGGATATATAGTAGAAAGTTAATTCCAGTTTTCAGTAGTCTGTTCTAATTGTATGTGCTCATGTTTCTAGAAGAAAAATGAACTACTTGTCAAATTCACATGCAGTACATATGGTTGCATATTTTAGCCCCTTTTTTTTTGGTAAGTAAAAGATTGTTAACTAATAGTGCCAAAAGGGGCACAAGTTACCACTAATACATAGTACATGATATATATTGTACAAAAAGAACTGTTATCATATGCAGATAACTGAATATAGGAATTAGAAAAAATTAAATTTAGGACTAGCCGCTGCTGGCCCAGCTAGAATTAAATTTGTACACCTGACACTAGGCCAAAAAACAAATTACATTACTAGATTCTAGTTTTTGGTTCATTAAAAAACTTAGAAATGGTTTATCAAACATCATTTGCAACTAACACACATTAAAATATGATCTGAAAATGAATGAAAAGATAAACTTAAATAATGGGGCAGAATGAGGAACTTTTCAGCCTGATTCCAAAATGCTAAAATTCATCAAAATGTGCGTGAAAATCAAATATGAAAAATGTAGATACATCAGGCACAACTTATTGGAAACTACAGAAAACAATACAAAATTATGAAATGTATCAATATGCAATCAAAATTTATATAATAAATGAGTTTCATAACAGAAATCCAAGTCCATGGAAATAAAATATGTCATAGGAAACACAAATGCAGAGGACTTACAAAATGAGGTAATGATCCAAGGAGATTCCTTTTTTATCCTTTTCTTCCACTGAGGATACGTGGTGACGAGCTTGTCTCAATTCTTAACATTGCCGCCAGTTGGTCAGCCTGGTGAGCCACACCGTTGAACCTTGTCTTGTGATTGCTTTTCAAGAAGAGAGGTTAGTCTATGAAGGTCACTGGCTGATTGTTCCTACAAAATGGAGTCTTGAGGAGAGCTACTCCCGGATTTGACACATAGCATTCATCCCTCAGATTTGAAGTCTTACTACCTTTTGATCAAACGGCCAAGGGTTAATGTAGAATAATGACTTCCATTTCTTGGGGGATACACTAGAGATGCTTTGGCAAGGTGGCTATCACGGGACACTTGGCAGTTTAAGAGCTAACCTAGCATTCCACTAATCAAAGTGGTTGAGGAGAATCAGCCGGCTGTTCCTAACAATTAGGAGATTCCCATTGCAATATAAAGCCATTCAAAAATGGAAAAAAGGACATCTAATCCAAGTCAAATCAAATATTTAGCAAGACATCCGTGTCAAAATTTAGCCTAGTTTAGTTCAAGGCATCTGTGCCAAACAATATCCATGTTGAATTTAGTTGTAGTTTTGGCTAAGGTAAGATTTGATGTAAAGTAAAATTTGCCCTATCCCAATATTTCGTTATGCCCTCAGAATCTCTTAAACTAATGAATTTCATATATCTGAAATTATATCAATTAAAAATAAAATATTAAACTATCTCCAAGTTGGGTTTAGAAGCTTTTTTATCTTGTCAAAGGTTTTATCTCCGTTACTTTTTTGCGAGGTATGTAACAATGTAATGGAGCTCCTGAATCTAATATACAGTGCTTGCTGGATTTTTATGTAGCCTTTTGAGGTTGAAAATTATGTGGATTTCAAGATTGGGAGACTATCTAAAGAATAGAGGAACAATGAGTGATTTTGACCCTAATGTGTGGATCCTACTCCATATAAGAGAGTAGTATCTGATTCTGTGATCAGATTCTGTGCACATAGAAGACCTGTTCATTGTGGTTTTTGGGCTTCCAAATGCCACTTCTTCCCGTCACATCTGTCTTCAGAACGATCTAGTCACAGGGTTTCACTTCTCAGTGAGTGAAAGATTTGTCCCCGGGTGTACGTTGAAAGCTTCTATAGTAGAAGTCATTCGAGAGGGCTTGGCCACACTCTAATAAGTTCCCATCCCATCTCCTTTTTTTTCATTAAACAATAATGGACTTGGCTTCGTGCACTCCACAATCATTGAATCTGGATCCGGAAGTGGCTGCACTCTATAAAAGTAAAAGCAAGACGGTAAATAACGAAAAAGCTCGCCTTGGAAGAGTCAAGGAATTAACTACATTTGACTGACTATACTTCTCTTTGTCCCCCATCAGGTGAGCCTAAGCAACAGAAATGCAGTAAAATTTGATGGGTGTGACGTGGCAGAATTTGCTGTTAACTACCTTTTAATGCCAGGTGTAATATTAGTTACAACAGGATAATTAGTGTAATGTCAGTTAATCTACGGAGGCAGAGATGGACAATTCAAAGCCATTAGGAACATTTACAAAAAAGCCATAGCTATATAACAACAATAATGAGAAACACAATGTTTAGAAAAGAATTCCACAAGAACATTATATATACAACATACCCAACAAAACAACATTAATAGCAGAATCCTAAATGCAGTTAAGTTCATACCCAACAAAACAACATTAATACCAGAATCCTAAATGCAGCTAAGTTCAAGGGCTTCTGACGCAGATAACAGCTCCTTCCTCCTCCCTTTTAGAGACAAGCCATTCATCTTTTGGTTTTCCATCCAACACCTGTCACTTCACGCTTCGTGGTTCTCTTACTGATATGAAATTTCCATTACATGCACTAAGACAATGTTAAGAAGCCCATCAGAAGCAGCAGTTAATGCTAGAAAGAATAAAAATACAAGCAATACTTTCGAGTACAACGAAATTGACTCACCTGGGAGAGCCACAAACTCATAAAATCTTGTACCCTTGAATTTATTGAAGCCTCCTAAGGCCCATAACGTCCTCCCACCCTGCCAAGTCAAGATTTGGACAATTACTAATCTCAAGATTCCTCAACTTGGGTAGGTTCTTCATGGTACTTGGCAGAGAGGTCAATTTGGGACAAGCTGCAATAGTCACTGTTTTGAGTTTGACGAGGAGCCGCATTCCTTTAGGCAAAGATTTAAGGTTTCCACATCCTGTAATCCGAAAGGATTGGAGAGAGGTCAAGCGTTGGATTTGTCTCTCTAGCAAACGACTTTGTTGTGTGGTTAAGTACAAATGCCTAAGACAGATTAAGTTCCCTATGTTTTTGGGTAACTTTCGAATTTTCACACAATACCAGATTCTCAAAGTTTGCAAATTGAACAGTTTGCAAATGGCATTAGGCAGTGTCTCGATATTTGCATTCCCACTGATGTCAAAAAATCTCAAATGCTTCAAATTACCAATGGAATGTGGCAATACCTGAAAACATGAGTTACTCAAATCAAGCACATACAGATACTTGAACTTTGAGATGCATCTGTTAACAAAGCCTGTGTCACTAGCTCCCAGTCCTTGAAATGGAAAGAAAACAGTCCTCAGATTCTTTCGTTCGAACAATGCCTTTGTGACTTCTTCCCCTGAACAATCAAAATCATGAAATGATACATGCTTAACCTTATCAGAAATCGGCCCAAAACGATAATTTGTTGCAATTAAGCATTCTTCATTTGCCATATATACTGCAAGATCATGAATGATCTCAGGCATTCTACACGTGTTTGATAGATTGCCATCTTGTTCTTCAGTCTTTTCTAAGAAAAATATGGAACATAACTGATTCAAATAATCAGTGCCAGTATCTTCCAACTCACCAGTTAGGCCAGATGATTGAATGAGCCCCTGTGCCATCCACAACTGGATCAATTTATCAATTTCAATTTCATAGCTTTTTGGAAAAATTGAACAATATATGAAGCAGCGTTTCAACTCAGTTGATTGTGTGTCGTAGCTCGATCTTAACACGACCAAAATGTCACGTTTCTTTTGTGGCAATTCCCATAGTTGTTTCTCTTTTAATTCTAACCATTTGCTTTCATCAGTCTCCATAAACAAATTGTTGCCTAAAGTCTTTGCTGCACGAGGATATCCGTGGCACTTTTTCACAATTTCCTTTGCGATTTTTGAGAGCTTCGCATTCACATGTTTTTCCCCCAATTTTTCACGACAACCTGCCCACTTCCAAAGCACTTCAAGGCAATCGTTATCTGAAAGACTGTCTAAATTATGTGTGGGAACCGTGCCCACAATTGTAGCAACCCGTATGTAACGGGTAGTCACTATGATCTTACTTCCCATGATACCACCACATCTCAGTAAGTCAAACAACTTATGCCAATCTCGATTATCACAATCACATAAATTGTCCAAGACGAGTAAAAAATTTGTATTATGTAATTTTTCTTGAAGGAGATTCTTTAACTGATATGAATGGATGCCAGCACAATGGGGGGAATCTGTTATGCGCTGAAAAATTTTTTGCATCACATCTTTAACATTAAGATATTGTTCTACCTTCACCCAAATCCTCAACTGAAAATGCTTGGCGACCATTTCATGATTGTACAGCAATCTAACGAGAGCTGTCTTACCAATACCTGCAATGCCAACAATGGGCAGGACAAACATGTTCTCATCATTGTTAACACGTGGGGCCATTATAAGGTGTAACAATTTTACTCTATCATCGAACCTTCCAACAAATTCCGACTCATTGACTTCAGAGGAGATTGATGAGCTGGCCGCGTTATGTTGTGATGTTGTGGCAATGGGATGAAACTTAGTCCTATTATCCGCGATCATGTCTAATCTATTTCTGATATTTGCGATTCTACTACTCATTCTCATTTTAAATTTAAATCGGAAATCAATTGTGCATGAGGATGAAAAGAAATTGCTTACCAGAAACGTCCTCGTCACTCGACGTCGTAAAACTTCGTAGTGAAATTCATCGACGAGGTTATCTGCATCATAGATAGCAGCTTGGAGTCTGTCAAACCATACCCCCATCGCAATTGAGTAATTAGGAAAACCGCCATGACCGTACAATCTCTCAGCATCTAAGAGCACAGCATTGATAGTGGACAAGGTGTCTTTTAGTGCGTTCAGCTCCTGCTCAACACCCCATGCCTTGCCAACTTCCCCGATTGAACCGGAGCCTATCTTGCCCAGAATTTTACTTGCTAAGTTGAAAAGAATTGTTTCTACCATGTTCTAATTTCTTGATGATCAACAACAAGTTGAAGAAGAAGAAAGATTAATGGAACCTAAGGTGGGTTGGGTTTAGCTGAGAAATAACTCAAGACTCAAACTATTATCTGCATTTTTTTTTTTTTTTGATTCAAGATTATCTGCATATTTGTTTTGCACTAGTAGTAGTTGGTGCCATTGAATTGCAGGTGAGTGTTGCTGGGAAGTTTCTATTTTCACACCACAGAAACTTTTTTTAATCGTTTCATATTTTCTCAATTCACACCGACACCTTTTCATAAGAAAAAAAAAACCCAAAATGCCCTCACCTTCCCAACTTTCAAACCACCCTAACCTCTAGGTCACGTTGGTTTCGCCGTGTGAAGAAGTGGACTAGATTAAGATGGCCGTTGAGTCCATGATTGAGTGGGAAAATAATGATCTGGTACCGCGCCGGACAGGTTTGGCCGGACAGAGTTGTGCCGGAAAAAATCTGGGCCGAGCAGGTACTGCGTGAAGAAGGTGTTCGGTTAAGACACCGATTGAGTGAACCGAGCTGCGTGCTTAGGATGAATGAGAGCTCAGCAGATTGAAGAATCCGGTGCCCGGAAAGGCGTCAACGACCAAGTTGATCGGCTGCTCGACAGGAAGCCCGACCGACCAAGCAGATGACCGGCGCCAGGAAGGGCGCAGTCGACCGAGCTAGGAGTTTTGCTCGGCAGGAAGGCCGAGAAAGGTGGACGTGAGATATCCCGGGCACGGTCCAGCCGGGATGCTGCGTTGCCCGGTCCTCTCCGGTTTAGCCAGCGGCGCGCTTTGGCATGAAGCACAGCCCGGCTATGGACTGAGCAGCTCGGCTGCCGGGCTCCAACAGAGAAGGCTGGTAGTTGGGATTAGGTGATGTCCAGCATGGTGTGATCTGACAAAGGCATGGGGTATGTGCTGACAGATGTGATAGCAGAGCCACGTGTTGAGAGATCACTGGGAGTGGATATGGGGCACAGAGAGGTATATAAACAAGTCTGCGCCACCCCTTAGGGGGATGGACAATTTTCTGTAAGTAAGACTTACACTCATACACTCTCCCTTCTCTCTACCTATCCTCAGGTGTGTGTTCTAATTTGACCGTCGGAGGGGTTTTCCGGCCACACATCGCCGGGTAGCTCACCGCCGTTGTGCTTTCAGGTGATCGGACAGCTGAGGAGCCTGGAAGAAAGGAAGTGCGGGTTGCCGGAATATTTCCTCCCCGTACAATGATCATGGCTCAGTCTTGGAGCTCCTGGACTAACACTCCAGTGATATTCATAATATCCTTCAGCGATCGGATTAGTATAACTGTAGAAGAAGTGGGATTCAACAACTAATTCGGGATTAGAGTGTAACGAACGTTCGGCTGGTTAACCAGTCGCTTCTTTTTTCTTTTTTTTTTAAGGGTGCGGCCTGTTATTTCTGAATTTTTTTTAATATTTGTTTAAGATTTTTTTGTTTTTACATATAAAAATAATTTAACAATTCTTTCACTAATAACTATCATCAAAACAGACATGTTTTTACTTAATCTCTTCATTAACAATTCTCACACTAACAATCTCCTCACTAACCATTCATTTACTAACAATCACATCCAATCTAATCCGTCAAACAAATATGAGCCTAATCTTTAACTCTATAACCACTATCACCGACGACTATTATCCCTCTCGTCACTGTCCCCTCCCTAGCATCCTCCTTTTTCTTCTCCAGTGACTGTTACCCAATCTCAATTAACAATTTTTAATGATGTCATACATATATTACAATTAATAATTTAGATAATTTTATTGTTACATAGAAGAGTAGTGAAAAGTTTTATTTTTTCTGTTAAATAATAAATTCTAACAAATGGGATATTTTTAATTTTCAGAACCACAAGAAAAAATTTGTATTTTAAACAAATCTCACTGATAAATTTATAATTTACCATTTTTTATCTGTTTATACAATAATGTGCAGCCATCATTATATTTTTATTAAGGAAAATTACAGTGTTTTTCTTTAAATTCGAAAAAATACAATAATGTCATAATTTTGACGTAATTATATTTATATTTCTTTTAATAAGATTAAATAGATCGAACTTAATGTAGACAGTGTAAAAATATAAAAATAAATAACATAAAATTTACAGCTTCATTTTAAAAAGGATGATAGTATCATTTTCTCATATATATATATATATATATATAACAAATTATGAAAATTTCATAATAACTCAACATAATTATATTAAAATGGTAAAGTATGTTGTATTTTTTAAAAATATCAAGGAAAATTGGTATAATTTAGACTTTTCTTCTTATTATTATTATTTGAGAAAAATATGCAATTACTAGGTTGTTGTCTACACGTGGGTCCACACGGTTTTTCACTTTAAGATTTTCTTGTGGGGCGGTTCAAGCTTATTGTAATTTTTTATTTTTTATTTATTTATAACATTTTCTATTAATTTTTTATTTTTTATTTATTTATAACATTTTCTATTTAGGATAAATTATAATATTCACTTATAAAATTCAGAGAAAATATAAATATAATAAACTATATAATTTTAATATAATTACATTAACTTTTATTATAACAAGGTCAAATAGTGTAGAGTAAAACTGTTAAGGCTCTTTTGTTTTTGGAGTTAGATTGGATGTGATTATTAGTGTGAAGACTGTTAATGAGGAGACTATTAGTGTAAAGGATTATTAGTGAAAGGAGTAAAAGAAATTATGTTTGTTTGTAATATATTTTGTGGGTATTTGAAAAGTGACTATTTTAGATTTTTTTGATTTTTGGCTATTTTAGTAGACTATTTTAGTTTTTGTGTTTGGAAAAATGAGATGGATTTTTATTTGAGTTGGTGTATTGAAAAATGCGTTGAAATGATATTTAAAATTAAAATGACAAATTTGTCCCTAATTTCACATTTTTCAAAATTAATTTAAAGGGGTAAAATTATAATTAGCCAACCTGTCACAGTGACATTCCTACATTGTCACTGTGACAGCCCATAGCCGGGCTTTTTTTTTTTTAATTTATTTTTAAAAAAATCAATGGTCTAAAGGGGCTAAAAGGTTTTTTTTTTATAGTTGAGGCTAAAATAGCCTCTACCCATGCTTCCCAAACACCGACTTTAGAAAGGGGATTAACTATATAAAATACCATACATAGCCTTTAAAGTTTTTGTTATATTTTAATATTAAAAATATATATTTTATAAATATTTTTTGTACTATATTATTTTCATATATATATATATATATAATGACATAATACCAACGAAAAAAAAAAATCCAAACAAATAAGGAGAATTGACCAATAAATCTCATTTTGTGGACTTGTAATCCATAAGGTCCTAAGAGCATGTTTGTTTTGAGGGATAAGGGGGTGGGATTGGACTATTAGTCCCACCGGACTAATAGTCCATTGTTTGTTTGAAAAATTTTGTTCCGGACTATTAGTCTTACAAATATGGGACTATCCTATCCCATGGGGGGTTGTGGGATAGAAACCATGGGATTGGTATCCCATGGAATTATTTTGTGAAATGTCCATTTTACCCTCCATGCTATTACTTAGTAAACAATTAGAAAAAGGTAAAATAGTCTTTTGAACATTTATAAATTATTTTTTTAGTGTTGTTAATTTAAAACTATATATTAAATAAAAAATTTAAATTATAAATTATAAATTTAATTTAATTAAAACTAATAAATTATAAATTATGGCCTTATAAATTAAATTTTTTTAGTGTTGTTAAAAAATTAAATTTACATATTAAATAAAAAAAATTAGTATTGTTAATTTAAAATTATATATTAAATAAAAAATATAAATTATAAATTAAATTTATTTAAAAATAATAAATTATGGCCTTAAAAATTAATTTTTTTTTAGTGTTGCTGAAAATTTAATTTATATATTAAATAAAATTATTTTTTTATTGTCGTTATTTAAAATTATATATTAAATAAAAATATAAATTATGAATTATAAACTTAATTTAATTGAAAATAATAAATTAAAAATTGTGGCCTTATAAATTAAACTTTTTTAGTGTTGTTAAATTATAAATTATAGATTATAAGGGTAAAATAGTCTTTTGAACATTTATCCTTATCCAGTCCGTCTAACCAAACATTGGATTTACTAAAAATAGTCCAATCCAAACATCTAATCCCATGACTAAGCAAACATAAGATGCAAATCCAATCTAACCAAATAGTCCCGGGTCAAATAGTCCCGGGACAATATATCCCGGGACTAACAGTCCGATGAATTATAATCTCCTCTTATCCAGTCTGTCCAAACAAACACACCCTAAATGTTTTCTTGGTGACTGGGTGGTCCTTTAATTTGTTTGTTGATTATTTTGCCACTGTTAGTATTATTGGTTGACAATTGGTGTGGGTTTGTATGGGGAAAGGTGAATGGGTGTTTATGTGTCACGTTGATCGATAAAACGCACTAATACTTTTTTTAATTTAGTAGGTTTGTAACACGAGCAGAATTGGACGTCGGTTACATTGTAAGTGTTGTTTCACGCATGACGTGAACACGCACAATAAGGCACACTGAACTGGTTTTCAAATTTCTCACAACTCGACCCTTTTTTTTCGATTGCCGTTGCCGTGGGTTTTGAAATTCAAATACCTGTGACTGAATCCCACAAACATGATTTGTGGGATTGTATTCGAAATAATTTTTAGATCAATTTGGTGTGGGTGTGTTGGGGTTGGGGTGATTCTTGTGGTGTGAGAAACCCACCAACCCGGAAAACGAACCCCTTTCATCTAAAAAACCCAACCCGATGGAATGTTTCCACACATTGGCAATCATTCCCATTTTGGAAAGATGAATCAGTGGTGCATGTTGACGTGAACCCTACCATTTGTTACGATTATCCCATTTTCTAATTTGAATTTCAAATATTCGTGATTCTGAAACCCACATTATAGATTGAGGGAATATTTCACATAGTATTGGTGTAAATCAGAATTTCTGTGTTGTTCAATTTTGTTGAGTTCGTGGTCATGAAGAACCCTAATGCCTTCCTAGAACAGTGGGTTTTGCACTATGAACCCCGCCGATCAGATTTGAGCTTCATTGTCGTCGGCTGCAAAGTCTTAATCGGTGTTTGGAAAACGTAAGTTGTTCATTGTTGGGTTCACATTATAGATGGAATAAGTGGTGTGATTCTGAAACCCACGTTATAGATGGAGTGAGTGGGTTCACGTTATAGTTGTTCATTGTTGGGTTCACATAAGTTGTTCATTATTGGGTTCATGCAATGTTGGTGTGATTCCGAAACCTACGTTAAAGATGGAGTGAGTGTGGCTGACGTCAACTACAGCACTGTTGGACTACAACACAGAAAAATGGACTCGGAATGAAATCCCTACTTGGAAAACTTTATAAACAAATTTTCACCACTCCCACCCCCACAAATCTTGGGATTACACATACCCAAAATAATACAAAACATCTCCATAAATTATGTAAGAACATACTCATCCACCATACAACTATCAACATTCACACATTCAAAAAATGATTTGTCAGTAAGCAACTTCCACTCACATGGACATGTCAATCAAACAAAACTTAGTAGAATCAAACGGAACACAATTTAACCATATAAAACTTTCGATAAATAATATTTTTAGACTTTTCTTCTTTCTTCTTCTTCTTTTGAGAAAAACACGCAATTACTAGGATATTGTATACACATGGTTCCACTCCACACTGTTTTTCACTTTCAGACTTTCTTGTGCGGCGGTTCAAGCTTATTGTAATTTTTAATTTTTTTTTATTTATAACAATTTCTATTTAGGATAAATTATAATATTCACTTATATAAATTCAGAGAAAATATAATAAATTAAATAATTTTAATATAATTATACTAACCTTTATTATAATAAGGTCAAATGAATCAAAACTAATATAGATAGTGTAGAGTAAAACTGTAAGGGCTCTTTTATTTTAGGAGTTAGGTTAGATGTAATTATTAGTGTAGGAACTATTAGTAAGAGGACTATTAGTGTGAGGAATTATTAGTGAGAGGACTGAAAAAATTGTGTTTATTTGTGATATATTTTAGTGAAGGGATTAACTATATAAAATACCATAAATACCCTTTAATGTTTTTGATATAATTTATTATTACAAAAATATATTTTATAAATATTTTTTTATACTATATTATTTATATATATATATACACATATATAATAACATAATACAAAAAAAAAAAAAAAACCACACACACACCCACACACACACACAAATACACAACACACAACATGGGCAAAAACAGTCTTTCTCTAAACTAATCCTCTCACTAGTTTTGAAACCCAACACTTAGAGGCCTCTAGTAATCCTCTCCTCCAAGGCCTATCATAATTCTAAGGCCCGTTGCTTGAGTCTTGACTTAAATGAGGCTTGTGTTGAGGGGTTGGTATAAGTTTTCAAGTTATAATCTCTCATCCAAAACGGATAATAGGATACCTTGGTAATCTCGTCACGAGCGCTGCCTTGGACTTGTGGAAAAATGTGAGAATTTTTCTGTAACAAAAAATAATAATAATCCTAAGGGACTATGAATCCCTTTCCCTATTTAGTAAACAAATATCATTATAATGGGTTACGCATCTATCCTAATCTAATCCCCTTCTCTATCACCCAAAACAAACAAACCCTAAAAGATAATATAATTACACTTTTATACCATTAATTTTTCTTTTATCTCCTAAACTATATGTGATCCAATTAAAAATGATTATACAAATCAATAAGCCAATTCAAAACGATTATCAAAAACGCTGAATAAAAAAATATTTTTTAGAATTTAAACAACTTAAATCATATAACAAAGCACTTATTTTTTTGTTATCTTGTACAAACTACACTCTGCGACTAATTTATATTACAAAAAATTAAGATTTAAAAAATTAAAATTTAAGGATAAAATTATTTTTTAAAGATTAAATATTTTTATTACAAAAAGTGTCGTCATTATATTTTTAGCAACGAAAATTGGACATTAATGATGAATTATTATCTTTTTGGGACCAAATTTTGTCTTAAAAAATAAATCATTTTGAGATTAAATTATTTTGTTCTAAAAATATATATATATATATATATTTTGGTCCACCCTAAAAGTATATTTATTAGTGACATTTTCAAAATTTTGTCGCTAAATGTCTAGTTTTGACTTTTCAAAATAACCTTTTAGCGACTATTCTCATAATTATAGAAATTAGTTTCTAAATGTCTTTTGTAATAAAATTTTCACTTTTAAAGATCAAAAAATTTGATTTCTAAAACTCTTATATATTATAGTGTTAATAGATGTGTGATTGTATGAGTAAATTATAAAACTACATTTTTTTTACCCATTAAATTAAAGTTCAACGGTGATAATGTGTGCAATTGTCTATAAATTGGATAACATGAATAAAAATTTGAAAAATTAAAAATTAAATAGATGAAATAGGTGGTAGTTTACAAATGAAATAGAAAATTTTGTAATAATTTTAAAAGTAAAAGTGAAATTAAACATTATTTTATAGAAGGTAATTACAATGAGTAGAAAAAAGAAGCGGCAATTGCGGTTTTGAATTGGGTCCACACGGTTGTCCAACCGTGAGGAGAGGCAAAATAGATGATAGATAAACCACCGCATGGTTGAGTAAGACCTGAGATTGTAGGGTGAGCTAAATGAAAGTATTTGTTTTTATTTGTCATGTTTAAATGAATAAAAAAATAAAACATGTAAGAAATTAATATAAGTGAGATTTTTTTTATGAGTCTTGCTACGTCGTTCGAATTCGGATGCCCCCGAATCTCTCGAATCCAAAAGAGAAGGAGATCGAGAGAGAGACGGAGGCAAGGCAGAGGTGATCGGCCGACGAAGAAGAAGAGAAGGACTGGAGGGGGCACATTCAACCGGGCAGAGGCAGAAACGGAGGCAAGGCGGCGACTCCGACGGCGGCGAAACAGAAGCACCATTTCGTTGATGGAGTTCGAACCCAGCAACGGCGGCAACTCCGACTCCGACTCCGACTTCTACGATCGACATCCACCGTTGCACCCACCGTCGATGGTGGGGCTGGGACGGTGGGGCTGGGCTGCGACGACGATCGGCGGCTGGGCATCGGCGATCGACGATCGTCTTCTCTCTCTCTCTCTCTCTCTCTCTCTCTCTTTCTCTCTTCCCTTTTGCCTCTGCTTCTCTCCCTCTCCCTCTCCCTGTTTCAGATCGAAAATGGAGAAAAAAAAAATTCCCAAAATGACGTCGTTTTGGGGATTAGGAGGATTAGGGGGGGCCAAATTCGAGCTCTCAAACATTATTCTTTTTTTATTTATTATTATTTGTATTTTAAGGGGCAATATGTTATAACTAATCAACTTGTTTCCGACTAAATATCATTGCCTTTAGTGAGAAATAAAATAAATTTAGCAAGATAAATTTTTTCTCATTATTTTTTTATCGTTTCTCATCATATTTCACTCAACTTACAAACTACAGACACCAAAAAAAAAAAAAATGGTTATTTTTCTTTTCATTTTTTACCAAATTACTCGTATAAACAGAGTGTAATTCTTTGATTTAACTCTTGATCATGCCAGGCTCTTGCTCTTTGTCTAATGAAAAGTAGTGCATTTCATTAATTCGTGTCTAATCTAACTAGGATTTATAGACGTCTAATCTAAACTTAAAAAGGAATTATGTGTCATGTGTAACAAAAATATAACAGTAAATCACAAATATATTTTTGAGATTTATATAAAATATGAATTGTCTTTTATAATTTTAAAAATTACATCTCAATTCTTTAAGTTTTTAATCATATAACAAATGACTTTTTTTATATTAATAAATTATTAAATCAATTAACAGTTTTTTAATAATATTATGAATATATTTTAATTAATAATTTAAATAATTTTATCATTATTGTACGGGAAAGAAATAAACTTTCTCGTATAATCCTATTGATCAAGTCTGCGCTCCTCCGTACGTCGTCGCTTTACTCCCTGAAAACACAAACGTAAGCTAGTCGGTGGGTGTGTGCCGAAAACCTCTCCGATACCTAAGTCAGCAAAATAGAAAAATAGACAAAAAAGCTCTGTGAATTCGGGAATCAAAGTTGTGCTACCTCTCCATAGGTGATGTTTGTGAGCTTTTGTAGGTTCTGCGTGGCACAATCCTAGTAGGACTCTTACTCCTCCATGTAGAGTCCTCCTAGGATTCATACTCCTGAAAGATAATGCTTATCCTTCAACACCTCCCTCACTGTTTAAACCAAGTGAGATGGTTTTACCATGGTCGGATTCCAACATGACCGAAATAAGCATGGCTATGCTTAAGCCGCAGACTGGACCGAACTATCCTTAGTTCGATTCACTGCCCTTACCTTCGTTCTTCTTCCATAAACCATAGTAAGCCTAAACGGAGCTAACTTTTAGTAAGGTTTAGACTACGTACTGTGCTATGACCGGTATAAATTTTAATATGGTGACCGAACTAACCGCAAGCCCTGTAGAACCCGAGTAACTTCACACCTCCGCAAGACCGGAGTAACTTTATGGCCATTTTACTCAGCACTTCACACAGCGGCCCATAACGGCCCATTACCTAGCTCAGCTCAATTTTCATGTAAATTACCCTCTCAATTGCCCCTTAATTCCATCTGCACAACATGATAGGAATTACCTATCTATCAGTCGAGCTTATGTTTTTAAGCATATCCAGCCGAGCTAAAGTTTTTAGCCTATCTAGCCGAGCTAAAACCTTTTAGCCTTTCCAGCCGAACTGAATTCAAGCCGAGCTGTACCTGTCCAGTCCAAACATCCCTTCAATCAAAAAAACTGAATCGCTTCTCCTTCCCATGACACATGGCACACTCTGATTGGTCAATCGTAGCTGTCACGCCGTCTTCGTATTTCGCAAAATTTGAACAGTTCCCGCCTTTATGTCTTTTCATCAAAACAAACCCTTTCGTTTTTCTTTCAAATTTATTCACCTCACTATTCAACCCCTTCTCTCTCTCTTCGAATCTCTATTGCTCTTCAACCTTGCAATTTTTGAAGCTCGTGTTCTGCTACTGCCGTTGCATCCATTTTCAAGTTCTTCCTCTTTACCTGGTAAGCTATTCAAATCTATCTTGCTTTCTTTGTTTTTGCATTTGTTTAATCCATAGCTTTAGGTTTGTGTTTTCGTGAACCACTTTCTTTCCATTTGCTCTGCCTTGTATATTTCTAGAAAAACTTAGCAATAGAACACTTGAATACATATAATATCTTGTAGAACGCTGTGTTTGATCCAAAATCATGATGCAACCGAACTAGAAAGTTGTTTGTAGTTGATGTCACTGCAACCAGACTAGCTAACCGAACTAGAACTTCATGCCACCCCGTTAGTCTCAATAAGCCAAAGTACAATACTCTCCTCAGCCGAGCTAATGAACTGGACTAGGGTTGTTCAATAGTGTATTGGAAAACCTCAACTCCGACCGAGCTATGTCTTGGGGCTAAACCAGCATTCTTAGTTTTAGACCGAACTAAGAAAGGTGCCCCTAGAAGATCAACCGGTCTAACAAAACTCCTTTTTTTAACCGAGATATTGAACCGTTCGCCAAGACCGAGCTAACAAACCCTTTTCTCAAACCGAGCTTAAAAGCCCGTAGGTTGCCACAAAGCCGAACTAAGACTTGATATATATTGCCTTTATTTCATTTTAGCACGATCCAACGGTCTGTGCTTAATACCTTTTTTTCTTTTACTTTGCAGACTTTAGGTTGCCCAGGCACTCCTTTGACCGCTCAACCGAGCAACTCAGCCCTTTTGCTGCGACCGAGCTACCACAAGTATAACGTATACATAACTTAAGAAAAATGGGTAAATATAGGTTTTTAGTAGAAACACCTGGTGGCCTGGCCGAATTCTACAGGGAATATAACATTCCTGACGACGTCCATCTCATTTTAGCCGAACAAGATATCGTACCTTGAGGAAACCCTGGTTTTGTTCCCTTCAACCTCCTTTCCATTGTAGAAACCGGCCTGAGATTCCCTATACAACCCTTACTTTGTGAATTCCTTAGGCAAACTAGGATATGCCCAACCCAACTTTCCACAAACTCATACCGCATAATAAATTGTATAGTCGAGCTAAACCGCCGTGCTGGTATTAACCTTGGCTTAGCCAAAATATTCCACCAATATTCTATAGGCTCAAAAGAAGATGGGTGGGTCTACTATTTAAGAATACGCCGCCGCCGAGAGAAAATAATAAAAGACACACCGGACAAAGACTTGAATGATGACGATTTTTTCTGGGTATCTGGCAATTTTGAAGACCACCAAGCCCAGATCCCAGGCCGCAGTAGAAACTGGAAAAAAGGAACACCTGGTATAATTACTTCGGTTTCTTTGTATGCTTCTGTTTTATTTTGGTTTCTTATTCCTGAACCGAACTAACAGTTATTTTCTTTATGCAGACTTAGCCCATCGTCAATCACTGTATAGTTACCCCAATCTGAACACTCTCCGCGCCGCACTACCATTTCCAGAAAGAAGTTGGGCCAAGCTGTTGAATTTTGAACCGACGTACAGATACAGCAGCCGACGAAAAGCTAGGGTGACAGACTTCTTGCTGAAAGACGCCCTTGAACCGGACCCCACCTTGCCCCAGATCAATCTAGTCCCTTTGACTGCCGAACAAGAAATGGCAAAAAAGAATAGAGTAAGGGCCCTTTTAACCGAGACAAATCGAGCCGAGGTACCACCACCGAACCAAACTCAGGAAACCGTGGTGGCCCTTCCTTCTCAACAACCTTCTTCATCACGCCCAAGCAAGCGCGCCCGGACTACCCAAACCGAGCAACGCCTTGCTGATGAAGACGAAGTCAGTCTTCCACCAAGCCCTCCACCAAGTCCACAACCGAACCGTGTCGACCGAGCTAGTTCCTCCAAATGGCCTCCAAGAATGACTTTCCAAAACCGTGCCATTTGTGATACTGACTCAGTGGTGGCTGACAAAGACCATATGCTAGCCTTTAACCTGGCTAAGAGCGTATGTCTGCCCCCTGATATGGAGCATCACAAGCATTTGACCGAGCTCAAGGCCATCCGGTCCGCAACAAAATCAATGATCTTGGTTAGTAGCTCCTCTTGTCTCTCTAATTTTTCCAACTTTCTGTTCGGTTTTGTCATTAGTTTGTTTGTATTCTTTTTCAGGCCATGCAGAAGAGCCAAATTGCACACAAGCGTGTGTTGGAGCTTCAAAAAACAGCAAGGCAAGCCATGGCCGAAGCTGAAGAAAAAACCACCGAGCTAAGAGAATCCAAACAAAAGACAGCCGAGCTCGAGGCCAAGGTAGCCTGTCTGACCGGACTAGTTACCTCAGCTAATGCTGACAAACAGAGGGCCCTGACCGTAATGAAGAACAAGTACCTTCGTGAGCTAGCCAAGCTCGAAGGAAAGACAAATGCTGAAATCGCCGAGCTAAAGAAGAAGGCAGATGCTGCAAATACTGAAGGCTTCAAGGAGGGGAAAGCCCTCTATATGTAACAATGTGAGGCTGCCAAGGATTTGTTCTTCAAATGCGGTTGGAGGGCAGCCGTGGTGCAGCTCGATTGTGAGCCTGAGACCGAGGTCTACAATCCTCCCCAGTACTTTATACCGAGCTCACTGGCAGAGTATGCTGCGTCCGTTCAACAACAGTTTCTTCAGGGTTCAGATGATGATGATGACACTGAGCCCAATAATACCCCAGTTGTCAATGAACCTGCCGATCAATCAGCTCGGTTGGAGCCAACGGTTGAAGACCTGTCTACCGAGCTGCCGACTGATACCGTGCTACCAGTAGACACCGAGCTCCCAAACGAGACCGCACTACAGTCTGAAACCAGGCTTCGAGTTGATATTGATACTAATGCCGATCTTGATGACCTTTTTAATTGATTTTGTTTTTTTCTTTTTTTGTTGGAAAAATGTAACCGAACCGGGCTGGGGCCCCTCCTTTGTAACTTTGTTTGCTTTTATCAATGAAAATCTTCATTTGCTCCAACTGTTATCTCGGTTTGCTGTTCTACTTGTACTTGCTTTCTTACTATAGTTTGAATGAAGTAGTGCATTCTCTTGTCGAGATAATTCATCCTGGTCTTAGTCTTGTAATCAGACTGGTCATACCAGCCATGTAACGCCCTCAAAAAAAAAACAACATAAGACCCAACAGTAAAGACATGCATTGATATATGTAAAAGTTTCATGTCCTTCTATTTAACACAGTTTTGTTACAAAAAGTACTACATGTTAACAACAAAAGCAAATGCCCTAAGGGCTTATAGCTTTCCAAGTTAACACTTGGTTACAAAAAGAGAGCACTAGCTCAATTACACTTTAAGCCCTTGGCTTGAATTTACATGTAATACATCAAAAGGGAATAAACGACCAAAAAGTCTGTCAGCCTCAAGCCTCCCAAGCTATGTCTTTGGAGGTGGCGTGCTACCTGTACCTGAAAATAATGTTCCCATGTAGGGTGAGCCACAGCCCAATAGAAATATACTAAACCAGTCATGAATAATGACTAAAAGATTAACAGTTGATAGATGGTCAACACTTTTACACTCCTTCATAACACATTACAATTCCAAGACTTTCAAGCCTATGTTCAATTTAATCTCCATTTTCATTTAATTCTCAATTCATAATTCATGGCTCAGAACCTGGCTAAACAACTCATATGAGACAATAACTCATATTAACCACTTTCAATTTCATTACTTCCACAGATAAGCATACTAGCTATATCACATTCCCAAGACAAGCATATGAGCTCTATCTACGGAGTCCATCCCCTATCTTCTCCCAAACAACATCCGGTTTAGAGGTACATCCCCTATCTTCCCCTAAACCGTGGAGTACATCCCCTATCTTCTCCAACACAACACAATGCATATAAACAATAATTATACACATCACAAATCAATACATAAAGTTAATGTATTCTTCAACTGTCATACTCAATGACACATTTCAATGATTGGTTTTAGTTTGCCTAATCATCATGCATTGTCTACAACAATCAAAACTATCCTCCACCGATAGCCCAAATCAGATATTCTTAAACAGGAAATAAATGCACAAAATGGATATTAAATCAACATTTCCACTTCAATTCCTCGTTTCTCATAATTAATCATATCAATTAATTAATCAATGTAGTTAGGGCATTTTCCATAATTAACTTCTCAACCCTTAGGTTCCATTTTCATCAATGTTCCAACATTAATCCCATGTTTTTATACCAAACATGCCTCCAGGCTCATTATAAATCAAATCCCAACTTTTGTAAAATTACACAAAGGCCCCAAGTTTTCTCAAAATTTCACAACAACTTCCCACACATCAAAATGCTAAAATTCAAAGACAAAATCCATAAAGAGGAGTAGGATATCCCTACCTCAAAGTTTGAGCTCAAAAGGAGATGAAGACCCAACACCCAACTTGCTCCAAAACCAAATATTTTCAGATTAGATCGAAGCCCAAGTCACCCTCTATCTTTTTAACAAAGCACTTAGGGGAGATTCACACTCTAGGGAGATGATTTCTTAGAGAGAAGGCAAGTCTAGAGAGAAAGGCTCTCAGATTTAGGGTTTGAAGATGTAAAAGTTTTAAAAAAATGAAGTTTAGATCGCTACTGCAAACTGATATAAATAGGCTCGCTCGAGCGAATGATTGGTCGCTCGAGCGACCAGACACAGAAAACCCTAGCTCGAGCCAAGAAGGTCTCACTTGAGCCAACAACCCAGAAGCTCGCTCGAGCAAAGAAAAGCTCGCTCAAGCTAGGAACTCGACCCTTCAGGTCTGCAACTAGACGCACGCTCGAGCGACAAACTGCTCGCTCGAGCGAAGACCGAACCAGATCGCTCGAGCGAAGAAAAGCTCTCTCGAGCCAAAAATCATGGTGTTCAGGTCCAGTACCAGACGCAATCGCTCGCTCGAGCGAAGCCACCCTGGCTCGACCCACCAGACACAAAACTCAACGCTCGCTCGAGCGACCAACTCCTCGCTCGAGCGAAGGACAAAAATTCTGGGCAGCAACCCTTGGTTCCCAAACACAACCAACCTGAAACAAACCTGCCCAACACATCCTATAACTCAAATACAATGTAGAAAAGGATGTAAACAAGACAATGCTCAACTATTAACATCCACGGACACATGTCCGGATCACTGTACAATAAGGGGTAAACCTGGGATCGCTATAAGCCAACCACTCTTTAGCCGATATACCTACTTCGGCTGAAGAGTACTAAGAGTTGGTTTAATCCAACCAACCACTCTTCAGCCTAAACCCTTACTTCGGCTGAAGAGTAATAATAGTTGGTTTAATCCAGCCAACCTCTAAGTTGGTTTTTCCAGTCAATCCTAGAATAAAATGTTTGGTTATTCCGACCAAACGTCCTGCAGCTTGGATCCTTATCCTGGGCTTAGAAAGGGTGTTGGTTTAATCCAGCCAACCTCTAAGTTGGTTTTTCCAACCAACTTGGAATAAAGTGTTTGGTTATTTCAACCAAACGTCCTGCAGCCGGGATCCTCATCCTGGGTTTAGGAAGGGTGTTGGTTTAATCTAACCAACCTCTAAGTTGGTTTTTCCAGTCAACCTAGAATAAAATGTTTGGTTATTCCGACCAAACGTCCTGCAGCCAGGATCCTTATCCTGGGCTTAGGAAGGGTGTTGGTTTAATCCACCCAACCTCTAAGTTGGTTTTTCCGGTCAACCTAGAATAAAATGTTTGGTTATTCCGACCAAACGTCCTGCAGCCTAGATCCTTATCCTGGACTTAGGAAGGGTGTTGGTTTAATCCAGCCAACCTCTAAGTTGGTTTTTCCAGCCAACCTAGAATAAAGTGTTTGGTGATTTCGACCAAACGTCCTGCAGCCTGGATCCTTATCTTGGGCTTAGGAAGGTTTGAAGTTGGTTATTCCAGCCAACTATCCTTTTAATGCCCTTAACTCACCTAACTCACTAAAACGAACTTTTACAGAAGGAAACGTCTATACTGAAAAGAAAACTACTTGTTTTATTGAGAAATGAAAGAATTACACATATTTAAAAGAAAAAAGCTAAAAATAAAATAACTTGAGATTGGCAGTATTCCATAGCCTAGGAATTGCTTTGTCGTCCTTATCTTCTAGGTGGTATGCCCTTTGGCCTGCTAATCCAACCACTTTATAAGGTCCTTCCCAATTAGGCCCTAACTTGCCATCTCCACTTTGCGCAGTACCCAATCTCCGATTTTGAATTGCCTTGGATGTACTGTCTTGTTATACTTTCTGGACAATTCTTGTTGGTATGAGGCGATGTGAACTAGTGCTTTGTCTCTTCTTTGTTCTGCAAGGTCGAGCTCCAATGTTATGGCTTCGCCATTCAAGTCTAGATCAAAATTCTCGCTTCGAATTGTGGGGAGGCCGACTTCTAGTGGGATTACTACCTCCATACCATAGGCTAAGGAAAATGGAGTTTCTCCTGTTGACCGCCGAGGTGTGGTGCGGTAAGCCCATAAAACATGAGGGAGCTCTTCTGCCCACTTGCCTTTGGCTTTCTCTAATCTTTTCTTCAATCCATCCAAGACTACCTTGTTTGATGCTTCTGCCTAACCATTTGCTTGGGGATATGCCGGTGTAGAATTGTAGAACTCTATCTTGTACTCTTCACAAAAGCCTCTAAAGATTCGACCGTCGAACTGCGTGCCATTGTCAGATATTAGGGCTTTTGGTATGCCGAACCGAGTAATAATGTTCTGCCAGATGAACTTCTTTACATCCTTTTCCTTGATTGATGCCAATGCTTCTGCTTCCACTCACTTTGTGAAGTAGTCTGTTGCTGCGAGAAAGAACTTCCTGTTTCCGGGTGCTGTTGAAAGTGGTCCTACTATGTCCAAGCCCCACATTGCAAAAGGCCATGGGCTGGTCAATGGTAGGAGCTCCCTGGCTGGCTGATGTATTTGGTGTGCGAACTTCTGACATTTCTCGCACTTCTTCACATATTTCTCTGAGTCTGCCTGCATGTATGGCCACCAGTATCCTTGCGAAATGGCTCTGTAAGCTAACGATCTTCCTCCTTGATGGCTTCCGCACACACCTTCGTGTATTTCGAACAAGAATGTTTCAACTTTGCTGGGATGAACACACTTCAGGTAGGGTCCTGAGAATGATTTCTTGTACAATGCCATAGAAGGGGAGAGCCAAAATCACTGTGACTTCGCTCTTATTCTGTTGGCCTCTTTCTTTTCTTCCGGTAAGGTGCCATCTTTCAGGAACAGTATGATGGGATCCATTCAAGAAGTGCCTAGCTCGGCGCAACATACCTCTTCTGCTTCAGGGTCTTCAATGCTTGGTCTAGGTATGTCACACCCCAAAACCCGCCCCTAAAAGTTTCAGGCATGACCTATTCAAAACAAACTTGAAACCTGATATACATAACATATGGGGCCTGAACGGAAGCACGAAATATGAAAATAATTAAACAAATAAACTCCATTGAGCTACTTCTACATGCCAGGATCACATTCATCACATGCATTATAGTGGATAGATAAAGTTCCAAACTATATCTCGGAGTCTATACATGCACATTTACAGTTCCAGCCCTATGATTAGGCGTATACAACAAAATAAACATGAAAGTTAAATACATCAACCTTAAATGGACACTCTTAAACAAGCCAACATCTTCTACAGTGCCTGGACATATGAAGGTTGACAAAAGAAAACGGGCGTCTTGGCTAGGACTGACCACCTGATTGGTGACCTACAGAAACAGACATAACAGAGAGTGAGCCGGGCTCAGTGAATAGTAATACATAAATAAAATGATGCCTAACTTGAAACATAATACATATCAATGCATATAAGAATGCAGAGTTCATATAGTTAGTCTGAATCTGTGCTAAGTACACGACGGCCTCAGGCCCAATCCTGCAACATAAACATCATAAATATAATAGTTATAAGCCCTTAATCCTGCAACATAAACATCATAACATAATGGCTATAAGCCCTTGAAACGTGGTGGCACAAAGCCTTTGAAACATATGGCACGAGGCCCTTGAAACATATGGCACGAGACCCTTGAAACATATGGCACTAAGGCCCTTGAAAGTTGGCATATAGCCCTTGAAAGTGGCATGAAGCCCTTGAAAACATATGGCATAAAGCCCTTGTAATGGCATAAAGCCCTTGAAAACATGTGGCATAAAGCCCTTGTAATGGCATAAAGCCCTTGAAATGGCATGAAGCCCTTGTAAACATATTGGCATTGAAGCCCTTGAAAATGGCATGAAGCCCTTGTAAACATATTGGCATTGAAGCCCTTGTAGCATACTTAAACTTGTAACATATATTTGAAGCATACCTGAAACATCCTTAAACTTGTAATATACTTGAAACCATACTTGAAACATACTTGAGACCATACTTAAACCATACTTGAAATATACTTGAATTTACGACATACATGAACTTGCAACATGCGTATACTTGTAACATATTTGGACTTGTAACATACATAGACTTATAGCATACTTGGACTCGCAGCATACATGAACTTATAACATACTTGAACTTGTAACATATTCAACTTATATATACTTGAACTTGTAAACTTACTTAAACTTGTGCATACTTGAACTTGTCACATATATAAACTTGTAACATTCTTGGCTTATAACATACTTGGACTTGTCACATATATATAAACTCGTAACATTCCTGACTTATAACATACGTAATCTTGTAACAGACTTGAACTTAGAACATAAGTAAACTTGTAAACATTCATTAAGTCACAACGTAACACATCAGAAAACAGAGCCTTTCATGTCATATTATGTCATCATTGTGCGCCTAACAAAATAGAATAAGTCATATTCTTATGTGGTCACATAATGATGTTAAACTTTTGCATTCATGTGTAACACAACAAAATAACTTCAGATTCATATAGATGCACATAGTTTTCCAATTATTCTGATTCTTCAAAGATGAACATCAGTTCCACTTGTTCTTTAAGAAATCACATAGCATGCTTATAAATAACAAAGGGTTAATATTCGTCATTAACAGAACAAAGGATTCCAAAATCATACCGACATACGCGAATCGTTCAGCGTTCATGTCAGTTCATATTGATTTCCAATTGTGATAAATGTTCGTATAACACTTACAAAGAACAGAGCATTAGTAACAATAAATATCAACAATAGATAAAATATACATTTTTGTACTACTACTCACAATGATTAGATGCTTGGTCCGCCTCTGTAACTGGCCCTACACAATTCATAATACACATAGAAATCGGGTCACATATAATTATTCCATGCTTAACTTGTTTAATTCTCTTTATCCCATTTACACATCACTTTGCAATTCAGCATAAATCAAATTAAATCCTTGAATCTCATTTCAACATTCCATACCTGAGTTCATGTCATCCATATCCTTATTAAATTATTTCCTTAATTTTTCCTTTACATTATAGCATGAATTCCAACATTTATAACAAAGTTCATTCGCAAATTTTAAACATAATTTCCAAACATTTCCAAATTCCAATTAAACTTGAACACATCTAGTTCAATATCTCAATTTCATTACTTTACTTCCAATTTGGGCCAATTCATTTGTTATCATCAATAATCAACCTAGGGTTTCAAGGAAAAAGAGGATTTTTAACAAAAATCAAACTTCTTAAATCATCACTCCTAATTCCAATTTTCCAAATGATTTTACATCTAGGATTCTCAATCCATCACTTAAACCCATCAATTTAACTCCCAACATCACAAACCTTAAAACCCCCAATGTTCAAACCCACAATTCCCAAAATCTCATAATTTCTTCTATTTACATAACATGAATGAAAATTGTACCATTATACAATGAAAATACCTCAAATCTATCTATGGATGTAAATATTGAAGAGTATTAAACTCTTACCTCAATAATCAAGCAAAAGGGTGAGCTTGAGAAGGAGCCTTCACAAATCCAAGTTTTAATCGGGTAAAAACATTGATCCTCCCTTATTCTCCCTCCTTGATGCCAAAAACCATGGTGGATCATGATCAAAGTAAAGGAATTCAAGGGTTTGGGGCTAGGGTTTCGGACTAGGAAGAAGAGGAAAGAAGAGGGGAAAAGAAAATATCAAGAAATGACCCAAAATCACGATTTTAAAGCTGCTGTCCCGAAAACCCCGCTTGAGCGGACCTACTCACAGCACAGATTCCAAAACTTCAAACAGGTGTAACTCTCCCATCCGGACTCCGTTTTAGGTCGTTCTTGTGTCCAAATCGAAGCCCCGGAAATAAGCTTTCCAATGGTTCTAACCTCATATCCAGATTCAAAGTGTGGAAAAAGAAAAGGGTAAAAGAGTGACGACTGGTCGTAAAATAACTATCCAAATTAAATTCTTTGGTCCAATTATACTTTACCATCATATTATCATCTCAATCAATACCCCAAAATAATGTAAGAACATTCCAAACACACTAAGAAAAACATCAAAAATGAGTCCACATGCCTCAGAAACAAACTTAACCAGGCGGCCCGCTCGAGCACCAAACCTTGCGCTCGAGCGTGAAGACCAACAAAGCCGTCCGCTCGAGCGACCACTTCTACGCTCGAGCGGAAAATCACCACTCCCAGAATTTCAGTCTGCCTGCAAAATTACTGGAAACCCCGAAAGTACGCTCGAGCGCCAACTACTCCGCTCGAGCGTAGGGACAATTTTCAGATTGTTTGGTGAAGATCACCAATCCTAGTTTCAATGGCATAACCCAACGGATAGTTCTCCAATTCCAATAACAAACACATTAACCCATGATTAAATAAGGATAACTTTCTATATGCACTTTGGGGTCGTTACAAGGTAGGTAGTCGATCAGCAATGGATGAGGGATGAAAGTATCTGCCATTGAAGCAAAGCCTACTAATTCATCTGCTCTGCTGTTTTTTTTCCTGCCGATTTGTTCTATCCGCACTACTTCAAATTTCTTGATCTCTGTTCTGACCAACTCTTGGTATTTAGCCATCCTATCGTCCTTTGCCTCGTAGTCACCTGATATTTGGTTTACCACCAGCTGTGAGTCGCTGTGAACCATTAGCTCGGTGGCCTTCATATAGAATGTTGATTTGAGGCCTGCAAGAAGCGCTTCACACTCCGCTTCGTTGTTTGATGCTGGGAAGCCAAGGTTGACTGCTTGCTTCACTACTAGGCCGTCTGGAGAGATGAGGACTATGCCAAGTCCTGCTCCATGTCGGTTAGATGCTCCATCCACAAAGAGCTTCCACATCTCTCCAATGAACAATTTCCAGCAAGTAGAGGGATCAGATGATGCCTTGGGGTCAAGAACGTTGCTGGTGTCTTCTTCAGGGTCCATGCTTGCTGTCTGCCCCTTATTATCTGATTGTACCAAGTCTTTATTTGTTGATGAGTTTTGGCTTGATGTAGTATGGTTTTCTTCTTCCTCCCTTACTTCACTCTGGTCTGCCTTGGGACCTGACTGGGTAACTTGCACCAGGGGTTGCGTTATTCCGATGTCAACTTCCATCCCTAGTTTGGTTGTTTTAGTCAGGTCGATTGGGCAGATATAATGACTTTCTGGGGTGAATTCTGCGACAAAGTCTGCCAAAGCTTGAGCCTTTATCGCGGTTCTGGGTTGGAACTTGATGTCATATTGTCCCAACTCTATTGCCTACTTCAAAATTCGCCCAGAGAAGTTCGCCCTTTCAAACAAAGCTTTTAATAGGAAAGCTGTGAGGACGACTATGGTGTGGGCATGAAAGTAGTGTGTCAACTTCCTTGAGGCCATCATCAAGGCCAAGGCCAGTTTTTCTAGTGGCAAGTACCTTATTTCGGCGCCCAGCAATGTCTTGCTGACATAAAAGATGGGCAGATGTTGGATTCCTTCCGCACGGACCAATACTGCGCTAATTGCGTGCTGAGAGACTGCTAGGTACAAGAAGAGTTCTTCTCCAGATATTGGGGTGACAAGCAGTGGTGGAGAAGACATGTATTCTTTCAAACTTTCTAGAGCGCGGTCGTATTCTTCATCCCACTCGAACTTGGCTTTTAAAGTGTGGAAAAAATGGTCGTAGTCTGTCTGACGACCGGCTTATGAACCGATTGAGCACAGTCGCCATGTCGGTGAGATGCTGCACTTATTTCACTGAGTTAGGCCTCTTCAGATCCTGAATAGCTTTGATTTGGGAGGGGTCTACCGCTATACCCCGGTTGGTTACCAGGAAGCCTAGGAATTTGCCAGATCCTACTCCGAATGCACACTTGGACGCATTGAGGCGCAACTTGTGCTTCTTCAGGATCTCAAACATTTCACCTAGGTCCTTGAGATGGCCGTTTGCATCCTTGCTCTTGACCACCATGTCGTCGATGTAAGCCTCCATTGTTCTGCCTAAAAATGGTTCAAACATCTTGGTGACCATCTGTTGGAATGTCACTCCTGCGTTCTTTAGGCCAAAGGGCATGACCTTGTAGCAATACAGTCCTTTTGGGGTTGTAAAGGACGTGACTTCCTGGTCTGGTTCATGCATGGCGATTTGATGGTAGCCTCTGTATGCATCCAAAAAGCTAAGTCGGTTGTGCCCTGTCGTTAGGTCTACCAGTTGATCTATCCGTGGTAGAGGAAAGCTGTCTTTTGGGCATGCCTTGTTGACTGTTTTGTAGTCGACGCAGACATGCCATTTGCCATTCTTCTTTGGCACCACGACTGTGTTGGAAATCCATCTAGGGTAGTGCACCTCTCTGATAGCCCCTGCCTCTAGCAGATTTCCTACTTCTTCTGCTACTATTTCGGCATAGTGGAGTGCCGATCTGCGTGTGCGCTGAATAATTGGTCTGGCGGATTGGTGGACATTGAGTTGCTGACAGATGAAGTTGGGATCAATGCCTGGCATGTCGTATGGTGTCCAGGCGAACACTTCGATGTTAGAGGTCAAAAATTCCAAGACCTCTAATCTCTCAGTGCTGGATAATGACGAACCGAGCAAAAAGAACTTATCCGAGTTCTTTTCATCTATTCTTACCTCTACCAAGTCTTCCACCGCTTTTTGATTAGCTGCTTTGCCGACATCTGTGAACAGTTCATTGCTCTCAGGTTCTTCCACCGAATGAACATATCCTTTGGCAGCGCTGCTGCCATTAACCGTAACAAAGCATTGCTTGGACATGATTTGGTCTCCAAAGACCTCTTCAATTACCCCGGCATCATTGGGGAATCGCATTACTTGATGGTAGGATGACGCTACCGATCACATGGCATGTAGCCATGTTCTTCCCAAGATTATGTTGTAAGTGGAAGGGACCTTCAACACCCAGAATTTCACTTGTTTTGTCACGCTTCCTGCTCTGACTAGTAGAATTATTTTGCCGACTAGCCATTCTGATTGAGTTGAATCCGATCAGGGAAGACACAGTAGGCGCCAAGTCTTTGTCTTGTAATTTTAATTGCTTGAATGTTTCGTAATACATTATCTCACATGAACTTCCCTGGTCAATCAAAATCCGCTTGACGTCAAAATCCTTGACTCGGAGAGTGACCACCAGGGCATCATTGTGAGGGCAATATATCCTCGCCAAGTCTCTATCTGAAAAGGACATGACGTTCGTGGCCTCTGTCTTCCCCTTTTTTATGGTAGGTTGTGCACTTAGTACCTCTCTTAAGTGCTCAGCCTTCTTGATTGACCCTCTGAGCTCGCATGCACGCTCAGGTTCGAAGACTCCATGTATCACATTGATTATGCCTTGAGGTGGGGCATCGATTGGCATCCCGTCGGGGTTATTGTGGTCCTGGGGGGCTGGTTGCGTCCCTCCTTCAATGTGTTTATCCAGGTGACCGGCTACGACCAACTTCTCCAGGTGTTGCCTCAATGGCGTGCAATTCTCAGTGCGGTGCCCCTTTTCTTTATGGAAGGTGCACCGCGACCTTTCGTCGTAGTCCTTCTGAGCTTCCCCTAGCTTGGCTGGCCATCTGACGAAAGGCTCATCTCGTATTTCACTTAGAATTTGGTAGACCAGTTTTTTGAATACCGTGGTTATAGCAGTGCGGACCCTCAACCATCTTTTATCCTGGTCTTCTCCGTTGTCTCGCCTGCTCGTCCGTTTCTACTCGAACGGTCTACCACGTTGACCTTTGCTGAGGCCTTTTTCTCTGGTATTGCGGTCATGCCAGATTTTGTTTTGGCCCGGGCGCCATCCTCTTCCACCCTGATGTGTTGATGCACTCTTTCTATCAGGGCCTCCATGGTGAGGGGTGGCGTCATGGTGATTGAATCTCTTAGTCTGTTCCCGACTGGAAGGCCCCTTTTGTACTGTGCAATGGCTAGATTGGTGGGGCAGTCCCCAATCTAGTTGAAGGTCTCCCAGTAGCGACTATTGTAGGATCTTAAGGTCTCTTTGTCGCCCATATCGATGGAGAGCAGTTGATCGATCTCCACCGAGGTTTTGGTGTTCGTTCTGAACCTTGTTACGAACGCCTCTGCCAGTTGTGCCCAGGAGGCTATGCTTCATTCTGGAAGTTTTTCAAACCAAGTCAAGCCTAGGTCACCAAGGCTGGATGGGAAAAGGATGCACATCAAGGCCTCGTAACGTCGATACACCGCCATAACCTAGCGGAAGTGGCTTAGGTGCATGTAGGGATCTGTCTTCCTATTGTACGTGGTGAATTTGGGCTGAAGGAAACCTGAAGGCAGGGGCGCGTTTTCAATTGCCGGAACAAACGGCGAGGTTTGTAGCCTCGCTAATGCTTTGTCCGTCGGTTCGTAAGCAGGGCGCGGAATTGGCATTCCAACCTCGACGCTTCCATGCGTCCGAGGAGCCAACCGCTGTAAGGCCGAAACTCTATGCGGGTCGCGCGCCCTGGCATCCTCCTTCCATCGTGCCCTTTCTTCTAGCACGGTTCGTAAGTCGGATGATCTAGGCAACTCTGTTTGCCTGGATGATGTCTAGTGCGTGCGCGAGGGCCAATAGGTGCTTCCTTCCATATATGACCTCTTAGATCTCGTCCTCTCAGACCTAGAGTGACGACTTCTGGAAGTCCTGGATTGTGTATCGCCTGTCCTGAGGCTTCTACTCTCTGCTTGAGATGGTGTGGTACGTCTACTACGATTTTCCGAGTGGCGAGGGGACGTCTTGCCTTTGTGCCCCTCTCCTGTCGCCACTTCTTTTCCCTTTATCTGGCGTTTCATGGACTCCATGTCCGCCGCCATCCGTTGTATCAGTTCATCCTGCTCCTTCACACGGTCCTCCAGAGTTTGAGGATCAATCCTCCGCCTTTGTCTCTCAGGACTTTGTGACTGAGAGTGATGGGGGCTGTTAGTCCGCCTTCTCCCCCTCGCATCCCTTATGGGATTCTGTCGTTGTGGCTCTAAATCCGCCATAGGAGGGATAAGAGGTAGACCTTTGCGCCTTGCACCCACCTCTGGTGTTTGTCCGTCAATGGCGGATTGTGGCAAATCTTCGTTGTGCGCCATTGATTCTAAAGAAGAAAAGGTTGATCAAGAGGTTTTGTTCTTGTCTGTATTCCCATAGACGGCGCCAATTGTACGGGAAAGAAATAAACCTTCTCGTATAATCCTGTTGATCAAGTCTACGCTCCTCCGTACGTCGTCGCTTTACTCCCTGAAAACACAAACGTAAGCTAGCCGGCGGGTGTGTGTCGGAAACCTCTTCGATGCCTAAGTCAGCAAAATAGACAAATAGACAAAAAAGCTCTGTGAATTCGGGAATCAAAGTTGTGTTACCTCTCCATAGGTGATGTTTGTGAGCTTTTGTAGGTTCCGCGTGGCACAATCCTAGTAGGACTCTTACTTCTCCATATAGAGTCCTTCTAGGATTCATACTCCTGAAAGATAATGCTTATCCTTCAACACCTCCCTCACTGTTTAAACCAAGTGAGATGGTTTTACCATGGTCGGATTCCAACATGACCGAAATAAGCATGGCTATGCTTAAGCCGCAGACTGGACCGAACTATCCTTAGTTCGGTTCACTGCCCCTACCTTCGTTCCTCTTCCATAAACCATAGTAAGCCCAAACCAAGCTAACTTTTAGTAAGGTTTAGACGACGTACTGTGCTATGACCGGTATAAATTTTAATATGGTGATCGAACTAACCGCAAGCCCTTTAGAACCGGAGTAACTTCACACCTCCGCAAGACCAGAGTAACTTCACACCTCCGCAAGACCGGAGTAACTTTATGGCCATTTTACTCAACACTCCACACAGCGGCCCATAACGGCCCATTACCTAGCTCGGCCCAATTTTCATGTAAATTACCCTCTCAATTATATAGAACAATAGTTATGAATTTTATTTTTTTATTAATTCTATTAATTAAAAAATTATAACAAGAGAGTATTTATAATTTTTTAAATTATAAAGAGTAATTTGTATTTTAATAAATTACTAATAAAATAAAATAAATAAGAGATAAAAGAGGAAGGAGAATAGCCGAGAGCGTGAATATAGCGATCCTAATTTCCCTTTCTTTAATTGTTGTATCCAGACTTAGGTTCTGTGGAGTTGGTTGTTGTGTATATCTTGTTTACATCTTTTACTCCTTGTATTTGAGTCTTGGGTTGTGTTGGACAGGTTTGAAACAGATTGGTTGAGCTTAGGAACCAAAAGTAGTTGCCCAGATTTTGGCCTGCACGCTCGAGCGGAGCTTTTGACGCTCGAGCGGACCTTTGTTTTTCTTCTCCGCTCGAGCGGGGGGTTTTGGCGCTCGAGCGGGAAAATCCATCTCCCAGTATTTTCCTCTGCAATGTTGGACGCTCGAGCGAGCGTTTGGAAGCTCGAGCGTGAGTTTGTGTGTGACGCTCGAACGGGGAGTTTTATGCTCGAGCAGGGACCTGGTTCTGCAAAAGTTCTGGAAGCGTGTATCCGGTGCTCGAGCGGGGGTTTGGACGCTCGAGCGTGAGTCTGTGTCTGACGCTCGAGCGAGGAGTCGTGTATATCACTCCGAGATTTAGCTTTTTGGATCACTTTTTCAACTCCATTTCTCTCTCTTACTTTTCAAAATAGCCATTGAAGAGCCTCTCTCACTAAAACCTCCACTTCTCTCTAGGTATTGATCTAGTATGAGTGATTTCCTCACCTTGGGCCTTTGCAAAAGTTGTGTTGATCGTCGAGAGCTATCTTTTGATCCGAAAATTTTAGGATTTGGAGCATCTTCAATTTCTTCATCTTCTTCCCTTGGGCTCCGAATTTGAGGTAGGGATTCCTATTCACTCTTATGGGTTTTGACCTAGATATTGAGTATTTTGTATAAATGGTTTTGGGTTTTGGAAACTAGGGTTTCAAATGTATAATTTTGAAAAGAGGGTTTTGTTTATTTTGGACCATAAATATGTATTTGGGTTTCAAAATGGGTATATTGATGTTGTTGGTAATATATGGATTCTTGGGGTCAATATTGAGAATAAAGGGAATTGTGCCATGTTTGGGTATATTTAGGTCACTAATGTAATTAATGACATTTGTTGAGAAAATATAAAATTGAGTTGAATATAATGAAATTGGCTCATTATGAGATGAATTAGTGAAGTTGGATTTATTAATCACTTACTTTTGGAAATATGGATATTTTATCTGTTGGTGCTTTTATTATCTGTTTAGAAATAATTGCTTTGGATTACCGGTGGAGAGCAGTTATGAATGTTGTAGACAATGCATGATGATCAGGCAAACTAAAACTAATCAATTGGATGTGTCATAGAGTATGACGGTTGACAAAATACATTAACTGTATGTATTGATTGATTATGTATATGACCTATGTGTATATACGTTGTGTGTGTGGGAGGAGATAAGGGATGTACTCCACGGTTTAGGGGAAGATAGGGGATGGACCTCTAAACCGGATATTGTTTGGGAGGCGATAGGGGATGGACTTCGTTGATACAGCTCATATGCTTATCAGTTAATGTATTGATATAGCTCATATGCTTATCTATGAAAGTGTTGATATAGCTCATATGCTTATCTGTTGAAGTGTGGATACAGCTTGTATGCTTATCTGTTGAGATGTTGATATACCTTATATGCTCATCTATCGAAGTGTTGATATAGCTAGTATGCTTATCTAGTGTGAAATGGGAAATGTTTAATATGAGTCACTATCTCATGTAAATTGTTGGCCAGGTTCTGAGCCGTTGTTGTGAATTGTGAATTTGATAAGAAATGGAAAATGAAATGAAACATGGACATTGTGGTCATGTAATGAAAGTGGTATATGAATTGGTTTATGTGAGTCAAACATTTATCAATTGCTAATGTCTTAGTTACTACTCATATTGTGCTTAGCATATCTCTACTGGGCGTTGGCTCACCCTATATGGGACATCATTTTCAGGTACAAGTAGCATGCCACCTCCAAGGACATAGTTTGGATGGTTATGGGAGTTGAAGACTCTTTTTGATTATTTTGCTTGTATTACATGCATATCAAGCCAAGGGCTTATTTTGTATAAAGTTAGTACTCTTCTTTTTGTAACCAAGTGTTGACTTTGAAAGCTGTAAGCCCGTAGGGCATTTGCTTTTGTTGTTAACATGTAATATTGTTGTAAGAACTACTCTGATAAATAGAAAGGTGTTGATTTCTCTTATATCATTGCATGTCTAAAATGATGGGTTTTATGTATTGTTTTGAGGGCGTGACAGTGAAGGAGAGAAAAAATAAAGGGCAAATTACACAAATAGTCCCTATAGTTTGGGGCATGTGTCACTTTGGTCCCTGACTTTTTGATTGTGACACATTTGACCCTGAATTTTGAATCTTATTCCAAATAAGGACAATTGAAGATACCATTGTTTAATTTCAAGGGCAAAATTGTCAATTTAATAAAATATAAACTAATTTGACAAAAATAATGTCAAAAAAATATTTTAAATTTTTTAAAAATTATTTTTATCCACCAATGATAAAATTATGTCAAATTGATAAAAATTAATAAAAATTACATCATTAATTTTTTTAAATTAATTTTACATGATCATCATCCAAACACATAATAAAAATTAATTTGGTAAAAAAAATAAATAAAGGTTTAAAAGATTTATCAATTTTACATAATTTTATTTTTAGTGGGTAGAAATAATTTTTAAAAATTCAAAAACATTTGTATGGCATTTATTTTTGACAAATTAGTTTATATTTTATCAAATTGACTATTGTATTCTTGAAAAATCTAATAATATCTTCAATTGTCCTTATTTGGAATAAGATTCAAAATTCATGATCAAATGTATCACAATTGAAAAGTCAGGGATCAAAATGACACAAGTCTCAAATTATATGAACTATTGGTGTAATTCACCCAAAAATAAATTTAAAAAGATGGCAGGTCAAGATTTTTGCGTGTAATTGGGCCCTAGATTTATGGAGTCCTGCTGGGAACCTCCAGCAGGAGAATACCCCCAGCACCCCCCTTCCAACCTCCACGTGGGGGGCTGCCAATGGATGAAAAAAAAAAAAAAAAAAAAAAACTATTTTGGACCAATCAAAAGGGACCCCAGCACCCCACTGGGTCTCATGCATTTTCTAGATTTATGTGTGCGCGTTGGGCGTGCAAAGATCATTTTAGTGGAGATATTAATTTTGTGTTATATAATAAAGTGTTAAACTTAAAATTAATATATATATATTAGTGTACTAATAGATGATGTAATATTATTTGGGGCATTTATATACAAGTCCCATTTTGTGAACTTATAATCCATTAGGTCCTAGATAAAATTATTTGCTCCTTCAAGTCCCATTAATTTTTAATAAACCAATTTACCTATCCAAATCCCTTTCCTCGCTCCTCTTCGAACTAGATTGGATAAATTCAACCCCGATAAATCTCCAGAATGGTGTACTACGCTGAATTTGAACGGAACACCCATTAATCTCGCGAACTTCTCCATTCTATTTCCGATCTCTTTCATCACCTTTTGCACCGCTGCTGCCCCCTCTCCGATTTCGGCCTCTCTGACGTACCGGAAAACCAACTCCGCCAAGAGATGCCCCATACAATTTTCCGAACTTCAGCATACATCTCGCAAAAAGTCTTCATTGATTTTGAATATCTTCATTGAAATTTCAGTGTGTATGTGGATTTTTGAAATGGTGTGGGTTTGAATCAAGTGAGAGAGAGAGAGTTTTTTAAAATTGATTATCTTTTTCTTTCAAAAAGGTATGGGTTTGAATCAGATGAATTAGGTGAGAGAGAGAGAGAGAGAGTTTTTTAAAATTGATTATCTTTTTCTCAAATGAATCAGGTGATTATCTTTTTCTCAAATGAATCAGTTGAGAGAGAGAGAGAGAATTTTTTAAAATTGAGAACCTTCTCAGTTTATAATATTTTCAATTTTAATCATTAAAAAATTGAAAAATTTCTCAAAATTAATAATTATAAATTTCTTAGTTTTGATAGTTTTGATAATATTTTCAGTTCATACTAGAAAAAAAATTGAGAAATTTCTTAATTTTGATAATTATAAATTGAGAACATTCTTAGTTTTGGGATTAAAGGGCAAAACGTCTTTTTACCTATAAATGGGACTTATTGGTTCAAAAACTTTTTGACAGGACCTAAGCTACCATTAAATATGTAAACAGGACTTTTTGGTAATTAACTCATATTATTTTTGTAACTTGTATAATAAATGTAATTAATATTTATATTATAACACTAGTTGATATACTAATATGTACATTAATTGGTGTGTATAGTACCATCGTTTAAAAATGTATTAAGAATTTATTAATTTAAAGATTAAATGGTGGAATGATAAATATGTTGGAGTGTGTATTAAAAAAATATAAATATATATATAAATAATAAATAATATAAAAAGTGCAATAGATCTCGCCCCACTAGTGTGCTCTCCCTCAAGTGGCTTGCTACCATTGGCAATGTTACTAATCTAGGCATTATTTGATATAAGCTAAGCCTTGTTTGTCATCTCTTTAAAAAAGTTAAAAAGTTAAAAAATTACTATCATATTTAAATTATATCATTTTATTTAAGTCACATCACTTCTATACCACATCACTTCAAATCCAATTCATATCCAATCCATATTTCATAAAAAGTCAAAAAGTGCACTTATTTAGATCATTCCAAACCAAATAAATGTATTTATTTAAATGAATATATTTATTTGAGTCATATTACATCTTTTTTTTTTCTTATACATATTTTTTTATAAAAAATTAAAAAATATATTTATTTGGATTATCCCAAATAAACTCTTAATTCTTCTCTTAAGAGTTCCAATTGTAGTACATTATGTCCATTATCTACAAAGCTAACAAACATATGACACATCTTTGTTTAGAAAGACTTAAAATAATCTTCTTCTTTTTTTTTTTTTTGTGCCTATTTTAGCCTTGTTTGATTTTTATTTTTGGCTTTTATGATTTTTGTATGAAAAAAAATATAATGATTATGGTTTAGATGTGATATTTTATCTTGCTAACTTATATAGTCAATTTTGCCTTTTGTGTTTTTTTAATCAAAAAGCCAAAACCAAACATAGCTTTGTGTTAGTGAGTCCAATGTGAGTAATTAAGAAAAGGTAAATTAAAAATATTTTATTTGAGATTTAGTTAAATTACAAATTATTTTTGTGATTTGAAAAATAATAAATATCTCTTATAAGAATTTTTTATTTAATAGAATTAAATAAAAAAATAAAATTTCAATTGCTTTCTTATACAATAATAAAATTATCTGAATTATTAATTAAAACATATTTTTGACATCATTAAAACCTGTTAATTGATTTAATAATTTATTTAGGGGTTGGCGCGGTCGATTGTTGCCACGGAACTTTCAATTTGCCATTTGTCCGCTAGATTGGCAAATTGAAAAAAATCAATCTGCATCCATCCGCTAATCTGGCGGATGTGGATTGAGTGGATTGGCGGATGAATGCGAATCGGTTTTGCGGTTTAAAATTTTATAAATTTTTAATATAATTCAACTTATGCACTTCCTAAAAAAAAAATTATTATAGTCAATGACTTAAAAAAGTATTACAATCACTGTATGTCTCATCCAAATAAAGAAAGCTTGAAACTTTATAATATTATAATCACAGCATGAATTATCTACATATTACAATCACAGCATATTTTATCCACATAGTTCTTAAAATATAAAATAATTCAAACCATCAAAACCATAAACACAGCAATAGTAGAGATTGTATGTCACTGTATTGTTACATCTATATCTATTTTTGAAAACAAAAATCAACCAGCATATATCATCTTTTTTATTTATTATTTTTAGAGATAAATAATACATTTATTTTTTTTTAAAGTTAAAAAATATATTCAAGTTGAAAACTCTTTTTCAACAGAACATATTCAACAAAATATATAAAAAAAATTTCAATTGAAAAGACAAACAAAATATCTAAACAAATTGAAAACACAAAATCTTACAAATTATTAAGAGTACTCGTAGTTTGCCGGTTCGGTTGCGGCCAAAAGAACCTTAAATCCGCAACCGTCCGCTCGTCATCACGCATTCATCCACAATGTGACGGATCGGTTCAATTCGGTCGGTTTAGATAAATTAATATATCTGTTGCTCGTCCTTAAATTTATTCATAAAATAAATAATTTATTATAAAATTATAAACTTTAAAAAGTATGACATAATTTCTAAAATTATAAGAAATAATTTACATTTTAAACAAATTTTAGCAAGTATATTTATAATTTATCCTTAAAAAATTGTTACTAACGGGACTTGAGATTAGAATCTTGTAATCATTTCATCAGAAATTTTCGAAGACTAGTGGAAAGCCAATTTTGAAAAGGCCACATCTCATCAAAAGAGAATTTGACTGGCTGGTGTGTCAAGTTTAGTTTTTATAATTTAAATTGTTTATTTTTTAAAATTTATTAAGTAAAATATTTATATAAAAAATTAAAATAATTAAATATTAGTAATTATATGTTTAAATTGAATTTGTATTACAAAAATAAATAATTATTTTTGAAATTATATTTGTCGTCTATTATTTTAAAACAAATATAATTCATATATATAGGTACCGATATCCAAGTAATTTGATTTTGAATAATGCTAGGGGCCCAAATGTTTTATAAATATTTTTATCAAATATCTCACATGGGTATAGGATTCACATAGAACTCACACCTTTGGTAGAAATATTGCTAAAACATTTGAGGTTCCTAGCATTTTTCTTTAATTTTTTGTATGAATATTCTACCCAATAAGTTTAAAAAGTGAATGGTTTGGATCACCAAAATCGATTTCAAAATAGACCTATAAAGTCCAAACACTCTCTCAAATTAATTTTTTATATGAATATTCTACCCAATAAGTTTAAAAAGTGAATGGTTTGGATCACCAAAATCGATTTCAAAATAGACTTATAAAGTCCAAACACTCTCTCAAATTAAGATGATAACTTGAGAAAAGTCCAACCCTTTCGAGAATTCAGAAATCACCGACTTTTTAATCATACCCAATTAATATTTGTGTTTTTTAAAAAAAAAATAAAATAAACTCGGGCCGAAGCCGAAGAAAGGAAAATTACAACCAAACAAACCTAAAAGCCCCTGCTTTATCGTTATCAAGCACTGCTGCCAAAACGGTTGGAGCATTCAACAAAAGCTCACGCAAGCCATTCGATCGAAGAGCATCCTTTGCAATGAGGTCCCCACACACATTCACATTCACTTCACACTAGATTTGCTGGAGGTCGCACTGCCAATCCTTATTCAACAACTCCCAAATCTCTTGACATAAATTGAAATTTGGGTAAATAGAATTGCCCTTCCCTACAGCTTCGATTGCTTCCGCAGAATTAGATTTAGGGAAATGCCTGGGGCCTCGAATTTGCCTCGAATCTTAATTTATTTATTTATTTATTTTTTATTTTTTTATTTTTTAAGACAGTTAATTTGGTTTTCTTTTTTTTTTTTTCTTTTCTTTTTGCAAGGATAGTTTATGTATAGGGATGTGCTAAAATATTAGATATTTTGCAAGTGAGTTGGGTTGGATTGATTGAATGATAAAATTGACTGATTAATTTTTTTATTTTATTTTATTTTATTTAATGGAGTGTTATTTATTTTTATTTTTTTTAAAGGTGACTCATGTAGGGGTGTGTCAAAAAATTAGACATTCCGCACCAACTTATCATACAAAATTATATGGAATTAATAAATTTTAACCAGCAGTGATCAATCAATTAGGTTGGACTGGTTGAGTGATAAAATTGACTGATCAAAAATTGACTAATCAATTTATTAATTTTTATCCGATGAGTTGGTACGAAATATTTAATTTTTTTGGTACATCCCTACAGATAACCACCCTAAAAAAAAAAAAAAAAAAACAGTCAAAAAAAAAAAAAACTTTCGAGACAAATTCGAGGACTCGAATTCGAGGCCTCTATCACTGCTCTTAGATTTAATGATAACTCAGCAGTGTCCTTAGACTAAGCCAGCTATTGCAGAATTAGTTCATTAAGGCCAAGTTTGGGTACTCCCAAAAAAGCCAAAAAGCTAAAAAGTTACTCAAAAAGTTAAAAAGTTAATACTATTCACCAAAAGTCAACAATTACGGCTGCACAACTCTCAATTCGAATTTTTCCCTACAAATCAATTTTTACAATTTTTTATTACACATTTTTCATAAAAAGTAAAAAAGTTAACCCAAACATCCATATTTTTAACCTCAATTTTTTAGTCCAAAAAGACAAAAAGTACACTTATTTAGGACACCCCATAAATAGTAAGAAAGCTAATAAATGAAAAATTGCAAATTCTTTTTTTTTTTGGGTATGAATTTTCAGAATTCTACTCATAGAAATCTACACTTTCAATTTTCCAATATTTAAAATAACAACAACAATCTTCGAAACGTATGGTATACATAGCCCTATTTTGGCATAAAATATTTTAATTTGAGAGAGCATTTTGACTTAGTAATTTATTTTGTGATTAATTTCGGTGATCCGAACCGTTCTCTTTTTAAGACTCGTTGAATAGAATATTAATGTAAAAAATTAAGATAATTAGATATCGATAACTATATGTTTGAATCAAATTTATATTATAAAAAATGGATGACTGTTCTTAAAATTATATTTGTCTTTCATTTAAAAAAAAAAAATATGATTAAAACATATGATCTTGATTGTTTGCATAAATATTCTATTCAACGAGTCAAAATAAATGGTTTGAATAACTGAAATCAATCTCAAAATAGATCTACCAAAGCCCAAATGCTCTCTCAAATTGGAATGATAACTTGAGATAAGTTATATCCTTTCCAGAAATCCCGTCTCTTAATAATCTCCTAACTTAAAACTCACGAGGTTACTACTTTATGTAAAAAGTGAGTTTCGAATTACTTTCGACAGTATCAAACTCAAATCTAGACTCGGGACTCTATCCGATCTTTTCGAACTCAAATCTAGACTCGGGACTCTAACCGGTCTTTCTTTGGGATGTGAATTTCGAGTTACTTTTGACAGTATCAGACTTAAATCAAGACTTGGGACTCTAGTGTAGATAGTGGTAACAAAAAAAAAAAAATCCCTTTTAATTTTGAATTTTTAAAAATAAATTTTTAATTTGTATTTTTAAATTGTTAATAATTTTTAAAAATATTTTAATTATTTATTTTTTAATTTTTAAATCCACTTATGTTTAAAAAAAATTATACAAAAATCTTTAAAAATTTCATTGAATACAAGAAAATACAAAAATGTAATAAATTTTCATATATTTTTATTTAATGAATTTTTTAAATAAAAAATTTCATAAATATTATCATTTTTAAACGTATTTAGATTAAGTATATCTAAAAAAATTAAAAAATATTAAAAAATATTCACTAAAAAAAAAAAACGAAAAAAAAAAAAGAAAAAAAAAAACCTCTGAAAAGTGGATTCAATTTCCGAAAGCTCATTGTCAATTGATAGAAAACCTCTACAGAAAGAATTCATCACTTCCATTACTCACAAAATGTACTTCCACTCAAAAATATCAGCATCTTACCCTCAGCATCCAAACTATTGCAAGACTACAACAATCAAACATCCCTTACTTAATAACCAATTTAAAAAAATCTATTCAAAAAAAGTATAATAATACAATTTTGTATAAACATCCTTTTGCCAACCCACTCTCACAATTTTTAAGGGGTTGCAGATGCAGAATTTCCCCCTAGTTAGAACCAAAAATCATAATTACATCTTCACTCGCTCTTAAACTTTCATCATGAAGTTATCCTCAGAAAAACAAGAGCAAGGCCACCATCCCATCACTCCTCATCAGAATAATATTGGGCCATCCGTACATTACCAAACCAGTAGCCAGCCACCTCCCACCAATATTCCATGGAACTTTGGAATGTAGGTCGGTTAATTTGATATTTCTTGATTTCAACTACTTAGCTTCCAGATATAAGTGTTACTTCAATACGTTTTCTACAGCTTCTCAGAATTGAGAACGTGAGTTCCCATATGTCTTCCAAGACTGCTTCCAATATCGCCTGCTTGCACTGCCGTCAAATGGAGAACTGTAATAATCAGAAGGTCCTCTAGAAGCCCTGCTTTCATTGCTCTCCTTTTGAGCATTCCTCAATTCCTCCTGAAGATCATAATGTGAACGCTGCAAATTGAAAATGATAATTAATATTCAGCAGAACAGAAACAAATCAACAGATAGTGTCATAATTACATTTTTAGACTCAGCACAATGATCGTGATAATCTTTTGTTACTAGAAACAAATTGCAAATAAACCTCAAAACTCAAGAATGTATTTTGAACCAAGCTAAAGAAAACAAGGCCTTTTAGTCCTAGCAGAAATCGTTTTTGTACTGCAGCTAGCCGTTTTTAGATACTGCATTAGTTGGTCTTTTAATGAGGCAATGCCCACTACAAGACAAGTATCAGAAAAGAGATCCAAATGCAAAAATTATCCCATATTTTTATCCTTCTGATTTGAAAATTTTCTTAGGTATTCCATAGAATTTTCCTGTTAAGAAATCAACATTAGGCCGTCCAATCTACAAAATCATTGTATTATAATCTAAGCATAGACACTTCTAAAAAGGTGGCATATCGGTGTCGTGTCCATGTCGGACACTGACACTCATCAGACACTTTCCCGACATGTGTCCAACTACGTTACACGGACTCGGGTGCGGGTATCGGGTACGGGTGTGTATCTAAGGGTCGAACACTTTAAAATTAAAAATTAAGAATACGTGGATATGGATCCAAATTAGGATACGGGTACGTTAAATAGTTATTTTTAAATATATTTATTATATGAAGATGTGTTTAAAAAGTTTAAGGAATAACAAATTTTATTTAAAAAAATAACAAATAAATAGTAAATAAAAATTATAAGCATTATTTTAGACATAAAATAAATTATATTATATATGATAAAATAAATTATTTTAATTTTAGACATAAAAGTTATGTTATTTATGATATATTATATTCTATCATATTTTTTTGAATAAATAATATTATATAATATGAATAATATTATATTAATATAGTTTATATTATACATAATTCAAATTATATTAAAAAGAAGAGACTAAGAGAGACTGATCAAAAAAGAAAAAAGAGACAGAGAGAGAGAGAGAGAGTGACGAAGAGACGAGAAGAACAAAGATCGAAATCAAAGGGGAAGATGAAGGAGCACAGTAGATCAACTTCGCAGATCAAGCTTTGCAGATCGATCAACTTCACAAATCGATCGATACTCTGCAACCAAGTCAGATTGAAGTCGAAGGCCAAATTCTCTCCTTGCTCTCTCCTCTTTTGATTCTTCTGCCGTATCCATTTCTAAGGAGCCGTATCCCGCACCCATACCCGTGTTGTGTCGACACATACCTTCGAAATTCCAAAGAGTCCGTGTAACATAGGTGTCTGACACTCATCTAAACGTGTCCTATTTTTTAAAATAGAATTTAGACTTGGACACACTTTAGACACTTTGAGGATACACGTGTCCATTGCTTAAACACACGTGTCTATTAATTAGACACAAACAAAACTAATTATAAGTTTGAACAAAATAACTTAGAAAACAATGATAAAAGAAAAATAATATCAATTTATAAAAATTAGTGTTATATTGCACTTATTTATTGTCTTAGAATGATATATTCATATATATAATATATAATTAATATATAAAATTTTATCTTATGTGCATGTCACCCATGTGTCGTGTCCTGTATTTTTTGAAAATTACCGTGTCCGCATGCCTGTGTCATATTCGTGTTGTGTCACGTGTCCGTGCTTCTTAGATTATAACCATTCTTTCTACCACAAGAATGCTTACCAGGAAACATTTATCCCTAGATCCCATCTATTATTCATGAGTCAAGTGTTTAGCATGGAGGTATTAACGCATTGAGTAGTCAGATTACTGTTTATTCTTCATGTATGCTATATCTGATTGTGTCTGAGATTCACAAGATTGAAAGGACACGAATGGAGAGGATAATGATCCAATTATTTCAGTCTGAAACTATCTGGTGGACTTGTAGTTTATATAAATTTATGTATTTAAGACAATTTGACAGAATGAAAGACCAAAACATGCAGATACACATGATTATGAAAGAACACAATAAGCAGATCAGTTTAAAAACAAAGTATGCTAAATAAACTCTAAGGTTCTGGTCCACATCTCACAGAAAACCTCATCAAGTAAAACATATCTTGCTAATAGCATACCTTGGTCGGATCTGAAAGCACAGCATATGCCTCTCCAATCATTTTAAAAAGTCTGTCAGCATCCTTGTGCACTTCATCAGCTATTTCCTTCCAGAGTTGTCCATCATCTCCACTCTCACTTCTTGCCAGGAATTGACCAGCCTATATTAACATAAACTCATTAAAAAGAATGACAAGGATGACAGAGCGATAACAAACAACTGAAGAAATCCAAAGACCTTGTCTGGATGATGTCTCAGTGCTGCTTTCCGATATGCCTTTCTTATTTCAGATGCTGCATCAGACGGTTTAATTCCCCTGTAAAAAGGAATGACTTTAGAAGCTTACAATACAGAGTTATTAGGTCACAATCACAATGGTAGCCTCTACGACTTCAATCTCACAAAAGTAACATGACAACTCCACTTGGATACAACAGGAAGAATCATCAGAGTAAGGGTTGAAAGAGATGGCAACATTCTAGATAAAATATACAGTAGAAAGTTAATTCCAGATTTCTCTAATATGTTCTAATTGTATGTGCTCATGTTTCTAGAAGAAAAAAGAACTACTTGTCAAATTCACATGCATTACATACAGTTTGCATATTTTAGCACCATTTTTTTTGGGGGGGGGGGGGGGGGGGGGGGGATTAAGTTATGTAAGTAAAAGACTGTTAACTAATAGTGCCAAAAAGGGCACAACCACTAATACATAGTACATGATATATATTGTACAAAAAGAAACTGTCATCATATGCAGATAACTGACTATAGGAATTAGAAAAAAATTAGATTTAGGACCATCCCATGCTGCTGGCCCAGCTAGAATTAAATTTGTACACCTAACACTCAAGCCGAAAAACATGAGTTAATTACTAGATTTCTTTTTTATTTCAACAAAAAACTTACAAAGAAATGGTTGATTATACAAAATGTGCTTATATATTTTGTTGGTAACATCTTTTCAAAACCAGACATCATTTGCAATTAACACGCATAAAAATATGATCTGAAAATGAATGAAAAGATAAACTTAAATAATGGGGCAGAATAAGGAACCTTTCAAGCCTGATTCCAAAATGCTAAAATTCATCAAAAAGTGTGTGAAAATCAAATATGAAAAATCTAGATACATCAGTCACAACTTAATGTAAACTACCAAAATAAAAATAAAAATACGAAATTTTATAATGTATCAATATGCAATCAAAATCTATGTAATAAATCAAGTTCCATAACAGAAATCCAAGTCCATGGAAATAAAATATATCATAAGGAAACACAAATGCAGAGGACTTACAAAATGAGGTAATGATCCAAGGAGATTCCTTTTTTAGCCTTTTCTTCCACTGAGGAAAGGCGGCGACGAGCTTGTCTTAATTCTTTAACATTGCCGCCAGCTGATCCGTCTGGTGAGCCACACTGTTGAACCTTTTCTTGTGATTGCTTTTCAAGAAGAGAGATCAGTCTATGAAGGTCACTGGCTGCTTGTTCATAGTCTCTAATTGTTTCATGTAAGGTGGCTCTTCTAGAAACTGCCTGCACAAGAACCAGGCCAATCAGGCACAGAATTACCAATAAAGAGAAGCTTACAAAAGGAAGGGGTTTGGAAAAAAAATCCATGTAGAAAAGAGAAATTGATAATGCTCATAACTATATCATGCGGAGAATATAGCAACCTACTCAAATCTCTTGTGACAAAACACCACACATGAATGAGAATAAACAAAAAAAGCCTACACTTGAGGAGTTATCAGCAGCAGGCAAAGGTTCAAAATGCTGAAATGGCTATAAAAGTTTATTAAGTAAAAATCATGCCATTGCCCAGTGCTGAATCCTATGACGCAGGCAGCTAGTAGAGGTGGACTTGAATAGGCATAAGAAGAAGAAAAGGAAAAGAGAGAAAGAAAACAATGACAGAAACAGAAAAGAGAAAGAAAATGACGATAGAAACAGAAACAAGAACAGTAAGTACAATAAAAAAGAAAATTAAAGAGAATCATTTGATAACCTCTTCCAACAAAACAAAAAATAAGCTAACACCCCGCATAGCACACACTTTAAAGGCCAACCTTTGAGTAACTTCCATCAAGAGCTATGGCTAGACTACAGTCGGCAATAGCATCAGCAATTTGGCCCAGAGATTGGTGTGCAGCAGCACGGTTGCAAAAACAAATGGCCGCAAAAGGACGTGATTCGATACTGCTTGATACCACGGCAGTGTAATGCTCCACTGCTTCTGTATGCCTCCCAGACTGAAATGCTTCATTCCCTGCATTCTGCAGTCAAGACATTTGGTAAAAGAAAATTATATTCCATGCAGAGAAGGCTTGTATAGAGCCCTCATAGGAGTTTATATTCCCTGCATTCTTCTATAGACAATTGGTAATAAAATTTATGTGAGGCTCTATAGACAATTGGTAATAAATTTATATTCCACACAGAGAATTGGTAATAAAATTTACGGCTCGTATCTCACTCATAGTTGCACCAAGCGGGGATGAGGGCAGCAGAGCGAGGGCTCTATAGAAGAATAAGGTTGGAAGAGAGCAGGGAGTGAGGCCCCCCTAGGAGTTTCTTGCTCCTAAGATCTCACTTTTCCACAACCAATTTTATTCTTTCAATATTCTTTTAATGCGTTCCGCCACTGAACCAGCACTACTCTTTGTCGGCTCCTAGCACTCGTCCCTTGTCTGCTCGCCGAGTGAGCCCCTCACATTTAGATTCCATCATCTAGTTTGTGGGTTTTTAATATCTTTTCTGGTTTGATTTTGTCCTTTTAAGGTATATATCTAGTAGTAGTAAATGCTATATACACAAAGTATTATTTTTTTTTGGGTGAATGCACAAAGTATTATGAATGACATCTAATTCTAAATCACATGTTTAGAGGGTGTCATTATCCCACTAAGCAATATAGGATCATGGTTCAAACTCGCAGTGACAAAATGAACTTAAAAGAATGGCCACCAGAATACCTTGCGGTGTAAAAGTTCACGAACAGTGACAGCAAATGGAATTGATGACTCCCAAGTGCTGCTTCCATGCCTAAATAATAAATAAACAACATATTCAAACTGAAGACGAGTATGTCCTATTTGAACAGAAGTCCAGTAATCGTTGCATATGATGAAAATTATGTATTACCTGTCTTCAGTAGATCTCAATAGCTCTTGCTTTTCTAGCAAATCAAGAGCCTCATCAAGCCTTCCCAGATAAAAGTAGGACTTGGATATCAGAAGCCACCTCCACAGCCTTATAGATGAGTTCTTGTATTCAAGACCATCCACATTCACTATGTTGTTATCACCAGTTACCATTGCAAAATTCTTTTCAGCAAAAACGAGAGTCTGCTCACAGAGTTGAATCACCTCTTCATACCTTCGAAGCTGTTAATGCCACACAAAATAAAGCCAATGCTGAGACCAGGATTCAGACATACAAATTAAAGTTTCAACAAATAGGAGTTTATTGATTTCATGGCTTAATGAAATCAACTAATGAAAAAAATGAAAAATGAATCATATTAGTTGTTATACAGTACAGACCATGAGAAGAGCCTCTCCTTTCATTTCAAGTAATTTCTCTGAGTAAGAACTTATTGACAAGACTTGGGAAATTATTTCCAAAGCACTAATTGCTGCATTGGAAGTTCTCTGTCGTAAAAGTTCGGCACACTGATTCATACACTCGGCCACTTTCTGCCAGTAAGGAATATCACACAGTTAGGCACAGCATTATCTAAGTACTAAATCCACAGAGAGAAGAAAACATTTGTCCATGCATATATAACTTTCATAAATCACAAGGGAAAAAAAAATGATTAACCATGGTAAAAAAATTTCAGGATTAACTCAAAATGAATTCTAAACTTCAAAATACAGATTGGAATTTTCCAGATCTCATATCCAAACTCTTTAAAAACTAGTAAGGCAGAAGAACAAAAGGAAAGTTTAGTGTCAAAAGTCTCAATGGAGTAAAAAACCAAATCAACATAAGGATTACCTAAAAGTACATAGACATATCATATATTTCTTACTTCTTTTCCATGTACAGTGCTAGTGACTGATCCTATATTTCATGATGAGACAAAGCACTTTATATCCAAGAGTATAACAAATTTAATTCTCTTTCAAACAGGGGTCCAGCTAGGTGCAATATTTTTGCAATTCTATGCAAGCATAACAACTATATCCCTATTTAATATCTAAAAAATAACTAATTCCTAGAAGAAAGAAAGGAAAAAAAAAAAAAATAGCAATTTCAGTATGAGTACATAGTTTATCTTGGAACCCGAATAGAGGAGGATTTAAAGTATACCAAGTATAAATTTCAGGAAAATCTCAATTCACTGAAATGAGAAATAACTTGGGCATTAATGCATCAACCATGTCTGTCCAACTTGGCTTAAATGAGAGTGTTATGTACACAAGGAGCACAGAACCATGGACCGACACCAAAAAAACAGTTTCTAACAGATACTTATAATGCTGTTTGGAAAAGGTCAGAACAGATTTTTTGTGGGTATTACTTGGGTCCAATAAGATGATCCCTAGTTTGGCACACCAAACCCTTGATATGTTATGGTTCTTCATGCCCCTCCTCCCCTCCCCCTCCTTTCTCCAACATGTGCCATAGAAACTTATTTTTGTATCTATTTCTTGTTCTATTTTGTGTTTCACAAGTCCATTCAAAAAAAAAAAAACCTTCAAGCTATGGAATGGTCACTTAAAGGAACAGCACTGAGGGGTTTTTTATCCCCCCCTTCTAGATCAAATTAAAATTGATCTATTCTCTTTGATATCAATCTTCTAATCCAACAGATGTTCAATGGATTTTTATTTCACAGTATCATTTGTATTGAAAAAGAAATTAACTGAAAAGATGGTTTCCAAAGAAAACATTTTTTTGGTAAACAAAAGAAATTTTCAGGGAGTGAAATTTGTTTTGTCAAAAACACAAAAAATAAAACGCCTTTTTTGTTCCAAATTTTTTAATCTATTTCACTTTTATCAAAACAAAAACAACATACCAAACAAGTTTTTGTTACCATTTTCCAATAGAAATAAAAGCAAAGACAAAAAAAAGAAAAGAAAAAGAAAACATTACAATAACCCCTAATAGAGCAACACCAACAATGTTAAAGATCAAATGCGGTACCTGAGCGTTTTGTAGGCCATTGGCTGCTTCTATTATAATTCTACGGTCCAAACAAACATGACTCCCTGATTCTACGCACTTGCTGAAATATTGGAGTGCATCTTCAACTTCCCCCAGCGCAAGATGACAACTAGAAAAAATAATAAAATCAACAACTTATCAAAAACCAATAATAATAACGATAACAAAATACCTAATTTGGATGTCAAGTCTCTCACAATGGCAACAACACACAAAGAAATCCATGCAACAACTGAATAGAATATCTAAAATGGAGCAACAGTATAGAATATCTAACATGGACAACTATAGACTTCAATTCAACATGCAAAAATAAATATAAATAAATAAATAAATCAAACATAAATTAGTTAAATAACGGATAAGATGCTTGATATAAAGTATTCATAATCTCCAAATCAAATATGGTCATTTTAGAATATTCTTTATAAAAAAAAAATACAGATAACTCCATGTCAAACTACAAAAAAATGAAAGAAGTGTATACCCACAAAAAAATTGAATTGTCAGGAAGGAACAATTCTTTTACATATTAAAAATTAAATAAAAAAACTAATGCCTTTAAGAACTCTAGACAGAATTTCAGATTTTCAAGAAACAAGAAAGAAAAGTTGCATCACCAGTTCCCATTTCTCTCGCTGTGACAATGATAGAAATGCAACAAAAGTTGCAGATTTTCATCTCTCATTTCCCTGTATCTAGACAGACAAGATTCCCCTCTTTCCCAGACTATAACCTCCAATGTACCCAAAAAGAAATCTTTTGGGGCACAGAACTTTCCAATCCACCACATCACCAGGGGCTTGAAGCAAAACTGTTTGCATCACCAGTATATTTGTCCCAGGTGGTACTCAAAAACCAACAAAGAGGCATTGAGACGAGTTCCATCACTGAAAACAAGTCTTTTGGACCAGATTACTAAAACATTTCTGCAAGGTAGATCTCATCTTCCAACTGCTAAATATGATTAATGTAACTCTTAACACAAAGCCACCTCAGCCATAAGTTGACTAGGCTCCATCTACTCTTCCAAGCTTGGGATTGCTCCCAATCCAGGTTCACATTTATCCCATATGGCAAATCCAAAAACCATCCCCCGTTTAGATGTTTCAGATAGCACTGTACATAGCTTTTATTAATTTCCAGTCAGTTTCCACGATATTTTTCAGGATTAAAATGAAGTCTGGGACAATATTTCTGTGTTCAATTCAAGAGACCCCGATATTTCTAAACAATATCTTCCTTGTTACCTCCTTCCGCTAGTACTTAGTAGATATGATCATCAAGTGATTTGTCATTATATGCCCCCAAAACAATTAGGCATAAAATTCAGACCCACTCGATTTTGCACACAAAATATGAGAGCATAAAATAAAGTCTTACTTTGCAGCTCTAATTTGGACTTTGTGAAAGGTGGGATCCAGTGAAGCAGCCATCATACAGTCCCCTAGGGCTTCCCTCATCCTTCCATGAGACATCCGTGCAGCAGCACGGTTGCTATAACACAGCACAAGTGGCTCAACACAGCATCCTGACTTCTCACTATGAAGGACGCAGTTTATACCCTTTGTGTAAAATTCCTCAGCTTCGGACATGTACCCTTTCTCATAAGCTTGATTTCCCCTGATAAAAATCACCATAACCTTCAAGCATGAGTAACAACTTGATGCGTTCAAAGTAAAGATACAATCATAGCAGCGGAACCAATTGTGTAACGGGAATTACAGATATAATATTTGAAAACTAAAGCAAAAATCTAGAAAACAAACAGAGAAAAAGAAAAAGAAGAAGTTTCAAAAGCCGATGAACTACTATGATGAAAGAAGCACCTAATTCGCCACTTCTCACAGGCTGCCAGAGTTGCAGCAGTGGACCCCTTCTTGTCATGTTCTTCACCTCCTTTAGATTTGTTCTCCCCGTTCCTTTGAGAACTAAATATATTCCCTTCTTTATCCTGTGCCCGTATCCGATGCAAATAACCACTATCAAGAGGTGAAGATTGGACAGAGGAAGATGCAGTGTCAACTTTTTGACTTGGAGTGGTACAATTTGGACCATGACCAACTTTCATCCTATATTTCTTTCGGTTTTGGCGCTTCGTCGCTGAAAAGTTATCTTGTGCAGAGGACACAGAGAAGGTAAAATTTCTCACACTGATATCTTCTACACTAGAGGCAAAACAAAATTGCTTTACACACTCACTTTCTTCCCTCTTCCTGTCTGAATTAACACTATCTTCCGCAACACCACCAACCCTGTTAATGGTTTTCTGTTCACATTTGGAATTACTGCATTCAGTTTCAGCTTCTTCTAAAGAAGAATGAGCAACAAATCTTTCATAATGATTCTTGGAAACTTCTTCATGTTTCCCTCTACATTTTTTGTCATCTTCACTGGTATTAGGTCCTTCTCTTGCAGCTGCCAAATCTTCATCACTTGCACATGTAGAACTTGTTGCATTCACAGCGGAGGGTGCACAACTGTTATCATGATAGGGAGAAAAATCCATGGGTGAATAGCATGCAGGAGAGTCTGGGTTTTGTTGGGAGCCTTCTTTTGACACACAATTTTGCCTAGATTGCTGCTGAACTGGAATAGCCTGCCTCAACTTTCTCCTCGTCTTCTTCCCTGTCTTGTCCTTGATTGAAATACTCTTTTCACAAAATTCCAACTTTTTATTTAACCCGTTATACAGATTTGCTGTAAATGAACAAGATGCATCCCTATTCGATGTTCTAAAGTCTGTAGTGGATGCCCCTAATCCAACTGGCGTGCTTGTGAAGCTGAATTTATCCTTATTCTCAAATCTGCCCATAGAAGGTACTTCAAAGCCAAGCCCACTGGATGAAAATAAAGACTGGTTAGAGGTTTTATTCAGGTTGGTATCATCATTGAGTTGATCTTGAGGTCCATCAGAGATTTTACTTAGCCCTGCCTGAAAAGTAAATGGTTTTGGAGTAGAGGTACTGACAGAAGGGCCATTGGAGCTCTTCTCATTGACATTTGCTGGCTGCTTCTCCTCCCAAGAACTTCCAAAAGGACACCCCAGTTTTATTCCATCGAAAACTCCCAGCCCACTTGTGTTTTTATCCTTTTCGGTTGGCATAACATGTCGCTCACCTCCACCAAAAGAGCCAGCAGCATCAATACTACTTGAAAATACAAAGACATTCTCATCAATGGTTCTAAAGTTGACTCCTTCCGTCTTCTCAACAGCAGTGCCATTCCCAGGACCTTTCAAATTTGCATCCTTGACCTGCTCATATGAAGTAGTTCCTGCTTTTCCTGTACAAAAACCAGGGGGGCTTTTGTCACTTCCAAACACAAAGACATGATTAGAACTGCCGTAAGAGTTAATATTAGGATCTTCAGCGTTGTCACAACATTCAATCTTTCCACAATCATCAACAGTCAATTTCTTCATCTCATCTGAGAGTTTGTGTGCTGTGCTTGTCCCGGAAGCACTGGTGCTACTAACACTACTTCCAAATACAAAATTGTCTTTATTATTTACAACAGACCCTACTTCAATATCTACTTTCATCTTTCCAACATCCTCAAAGTCTGATTTCCCAGAACTTTCACTGGATTCTCTCTTTTTGAAATCTGAAATTGATGATGAACTCTTCAAACAAGCACTAAAATTAAAACCAACATTATCAGACAGCCCCATTTGTGCTCCAAGTTTCATCTTCTGGCTGCCAATTGGTACTGATTTTCCTCCTTTTTCATTAGATTCACTCTTCACCGAATCTAAGTTTGATGTCAGTTCACTCCAATTACCACCAAGCACAAAACTTATATTATCTAATTTCCCAAAATCTGATTTCATCTTCCCGCTTACATGAGAAGCTGATTTCTCAACATTTTCATGAGATTCTTTCTTTTTCAAATTTGAATTTGACATTAAATCTCCACTAAAGACAAAACACTGATCATCTAGCTTCCTGAACTCTGCCTTATTCTCTTCTTTCATCGTCCCCCCTCCCTCACCAAAAATTTCCACATTTACACTGGGTTCTCTTGCTTTGAAATTTGAACTGGATACTGAAGTGGTAGGTTTGGAGCCAAATTGCACACTGTCAAATTTCCTAAACTCATCAGCATGCATTTGCCCCTCACTTCCATTAGATGCTCTCTGTTCTGAATTTTTATTTGAAACTGAATTACTCTTTTTGGCACCAAACACAAAACCCGCATAATTGAGTTCCCCAAACTCATCAGCACCCAACTGTTGCACATTTCCACTGGATGGTCTCCTTTCCAAGTCCGAATTCGTTAAAGAACTACTCTTATTAGCACCAAACACAAATCCCACATTGGCACTCAATTCTCCCACACCTCCACTAGATTCTTTATGCTCTGAATGTGAATTCGAATCCAAATTACTCTTATTGACACTAAACACAAAACCCACATTATTGAAGCTCCCAAACCCTTCCGCCCTTCCAGTACATTGTTCCTTTTCCGAATTCAAATTCGACATCAAACTGTTATTATGTGAACCAAACACAAAACCCACATCCTCAACCAAAGAATTGAACCCATTTGATGAACTACTAGTAGCATTGTTAACTTGATTAGAATTCTCCAAAACAGACCGAAAAGGATTCAAACCCAAATTATTTGAAGACTTCCCTTGCTGAGAACCCATCTGTCTCCTAATCTTCACAAGCCTCGGCTTCGAACGCCCCGAAACTGCAGAAGAATTCGACTTCTCTGAACTCATTCGCGAAACAAAAGGCAAAGAGAAGCCAAGGTTCGAACTTTGATGCTGCTCGGGGAGATTCGAGCCCGAATCGAAAGGGAAGAGAGGGTTAGGGTTAGGGTTAGGGTTTAGCGGAGTGAACGATTGTTGTTGTATTGGTTGCATTTGGGGTGGGGAGGTGAGGGGAGATTGGACATCCATGACCGCCGGAGACATCACCGGCGAGAAATCATGAAATTGTCCGGAAAAGGGAGACGGTGCCGGAGAATTTGGGGAATCAGATTAGGGATTTTTGGTTTGGTGTATAGCTTTATTTGCTTAGTTTTGAAGTAACAGAGAGAGAGAGAGAGAGAGAGAGACAGTGAAGAAGCCAGCAGGACCTCCTTCGACACTAGGGTTTAAGTTTTGGGAAACTTTTTTTAAAAATAGGATAAATTACAAACACCCCTCAAGATTTGGTAAAAATATAAATTTCTCTCTAAGATTTGAGAAATTACAAATTACTCTCTGAGGGTCAAATTTTCATAACAAATTAGAAAAAATTAGAGGGAATTTGTATGAAAATAAAAACCTCAAGGGGTAATTTGTTATGAAAATATAAACCTCAAGGACGGGATGTAATTTTTCAAACCTCAGGAAAAAATTTGTATTTTTATCAAATCTCGAAGGGGTGTTTGTAATTTGCCCTAAAAAATACTATCAATTAGTTTTCTCCTAATATTATTTGAATCCTATAATTAATTTTTTTTTTTTAAAAATTCAAATTTTTATAATCATATTTTTATTCTAATTTTATCGATTTAAATTATTTTCTTTAATTGTAGAAATTTAAAAAAATCTCTAAATAAAAAAGCATAATCAAACTAAAAGAGTTATATGTCATTCCATTCATCAATTTATATAATTTTATATTTTTAAAAATATATTTGGTAATAATTCACATAAAAATACTTGAAGAGATATAAATATTAAGCTTGTTTAGGATTCAAAAAACTAGTATGTAAAGTTGTTTAAGATTTAGGATTTAAAATTTAAAAAAAAAATGTGATGTAATAATAAACTTGTTTCCCTTTTTTTGATAGTAAAACTTGTTTCCGTTATTTACCAAATATACTTAACAAGCTTTTTTGAATTGTTTACCAAATGTAAGATAATAAAAAACAATAAATCTTCTGCCATAATGTTAATTCAAATTGGTTATACTTTTGTTTAATATAATTTGTAAACTTATATAATATAAAAATAATATTTTAAATAAATTAAAATTGATTATAAAAATATAATTCCTACTTTAATGAAAATTTGTAAAAGTAGAATTAAACACACCATTATGAAAATTCAAACCTTTTTTTTTTTTCAAACAAGTTATCAAAAATAAAATGTAGTTGTCTACATTAAAATATGATCATGCTCAAGGGAGGAATAAGTAGAGCTTTAATTTCCCTTAAACTTTTATGACTATTTGGTTTTTTAAAAAGCAAAATATCAATAAGTGCGATATCCACGATTATTTTTACATTAGAAGATGATTTGAAATCATTTCATCTTGTGAAAAAATGTGAAATTTCTTATTTTGAAAGTGAGACACCTAAGAGAAAAATTTGATCAATCCCGAATCTAAACCGATAGTTTTAGAACTGAGTAAAAAGGAAATAGATACATAGTAGTAAAGGAAAAAAAACCATTTTTTGTTTAATTACCCATTAAAAAAAATTGCAAAACTTTGTAGCCTGCCTGTTTTCTTTTTTTTTTTTTTTTTTTTTCAACTGACTGCATGAAACTATTTTGCAAGTTAGTTATATTTCAATAACACTATTATTTCACCCATTCAAAAGTTTTTTTCAACAATTTGCATGCAAGTTATATCAATCCATATGTAGATTACATGAGAACATATCAAACTGTTCCTCCTTTTATTTTTTAGAACATAGCTGACACGGCAAACAGTTTTCTTCTAATTTTCACTTAAGCAACCTCTAAATTAGAACCCAGTTCTATGATTACATTTCCCCTCTTCTCATGACTGACCAAGTCTTCATGTTAAACAAACAAAACAACCTTCACATTCACTTGAAAGCCACAAGCCAAAAAAAAAAAAAAAAATACAAACTGTAAACATCAAATCTGATATGAGTTTCGTTGGTTTTGATTATGATGGGGCAACGGCAGATGATTTCAACTTTTTTGGTGGTGGGTTTCCTCCCGACAAAACCACATAGGAATAGAAGCATAGCATTGCAGCGCTGACACAAAAAAAGATCAGAAGACCGTTTTAGCAAGATATAGCTCATGACGGAAAGTAACTAAACTGTCAATAGAAGCACTGAGAGATATTTAAGTACCAAATGGCAGCATAAAAGCCTGTTGGGAACAGTTTCTTTGTCTGCAATCACAATATCATTCTTATAGTTAAATATAAAGAATAAGCTAGCCAATGAGGGAAAATAATGTAGTGGTGATAAGATAAACTACCATAGAGTAGGCCTGAAAGTTCTTCCAAAGAAGTGCCACAGCAATTACTGCAAGATCAGAAATAGAACATCCAAACGAAGAGAAATGAAGATCAACATAAATTTATAAAACACTTATCTTGATTGATTTTACAATGCACATGGAAGTCAAGCACAGCAGTTACTAGAATATGTAAGTGATGGAAAATCATTGGCCTTGTGAGCTTGTTCAAACACTTGGCAAACTCTGTATTTTGGAGCTTACAAGAAGTATGAAAGAGCCAAATTTAGTATCTTTCTTGCAGGGTGCTTTCTTGGAGGATTTTCACATTGGGCAGCTTGATGGCTCCCCTTTTAAAGGTCTCTCACTTGCTCGCAAATGACACTATTATTTTTTGTGGGACTGAAGCCCAGTATTTGGGTAATCAATGTTGCTTATGTGCTTCAAGGTAAGTAAATTTGCGGAAGTCTAGCCTTATTCCAGTTGGAGAGGTTCCTCCTATGGGGGGATTGGCTGTAAAGGTTTTTTTTTTTTTTTAAATAATAATTTTTGGCTGTAAAGTTGATCATTTACCTTCTTTATACTTGGTCTCCCTCTTGGATCTGAGGCAAACTCAGTTTATAACTCAGAGGTGGAAAGGTTCCAGATGCGTCTGGCAGGCTGGAAGAGACAGTATTTATCAAAAAGGGGTGAGATCTACTTTGATTAAGACCACTTCATCCAGTCTTCCTTTGGGTTTGATGTGGATCATTTGGAGAAAGGATAATCAGAGTACGTTTGATGGATTGGAATATCCCATCTTTAATTTGAAAAACCATTTTTTGTAACATTCTTGGGTGATGTTAATTTGGTTTTTAACCAATTTTTGAATTTTTTAATCTTTTGAGTAGATTGATGTATAGGTGATATAGGCTGTTGTGTTCCTTTTTGCTTGCCTCATTAATATATACACATTACTTATAAAAAAAAATTATATAATTCATCTGACAAACTTGTCCTGGACTATTAGTTGAGAAGAAAATTTGCAGTGTAGAGTATAAATGAACCACTAAAATCTTCTTACAAGCTAGTCCAATGGCAGCCATAAAAAGTGCATCAAAACTACCATTCAGAGGGCTGCATAGTTTATGTTTTTCTTCTAGATAAGAAATAATAAATTTGAAACCAACAAAAGATACAAGAATCTAAGAGCAAAAAAATATAAAAGAAATCGATATCATGATATCTTGAATCACAAGAAGTAGATACCTGCTTGTCCTAGTATGAATGGGAAGCTAGATTTTCCTTGTCTCCAGAACTTTAAGCTTAAGGTGCTGAGGGATAGCAAAGCAGCTCCAAAGAGGGCATCGGTGCGTAAAGTAGTAGGATTTCTTGTAAAGATAAAACCAATAAGGCCCCCACTTAAAAAAAGCCCACCTATGGAAAGACACGATCAATAAGTGACAACATAAAACCAATTAGTTAGCACAAGAAACCGACACCTATGAACAAACAAGCCAAAAAGTTTGTCCCCGTGTTGGATACACTGAACATAAAATTAACATGGATCACCATTACACTAACTTATGATGCAGTTTAACAATTCAAGGCCCCGTTAATAGTCTATATGAACACAGAAAAATGCTTAGGATAAAGAACCAGCAATGAAGCTAAGAACACAAAAGCATAAACTTACACCTTCCCTATCTTTAGCTAGCTGTCTACTACCCCTGCAGCAAAGCCAGTCCTAATCTAAATTAGAAGCAGACAGAAAGTCAAATTACCAGCATAAAGTTTATAAATCAATTGAATCCTCAAAATTGCAAAATATGCAATTGTGTATGATAAGATTCCAAAGTTTCCAAAATTACCCCACACACACACACACAAAAAAGAAAAAAAGAAAAAAAGGGGGTTGTATTAACAGCCTCTAGGTGATATTCCTCATATGTTCCCATTGTAAGGCTCGAACGTAACCTATCTTCAGCTCCTCCATTTCTTTCTATTTCTTTAACCTTTGCAACCTACAAAATTTCTATATGTTGATAGAGGAAAAAAAAAAGCTAACTGCTCAAGTGGACGGCACAATTGGAAACAGCACCTCTCCATGCAAGCAAGCACGTTCCCACCTCATGCTTGCCACCTTGGCTTACCACCTTGTGCTTGCCACGTCTTCATGCCTACCACCTGGCGGTTATCATTGCAAAAATCTGGCAGAAGCCTATAGTGCAATCACACAACTTCATCGACACATCAAGCTGACACTAGTTTGCATGTTCTATGACACCTCATGCCTTGCTGGAAGGACTGTGTCATGCAAAATACAAACAAGGCAAAAGCCTCACTGCCACGAGAAATGGATAAGGTAAGAGACTTGACAAACCCTATGTTAAAGCTACCATTATCACATATCCTTTTGAGCATAGAAACTATGATTAAATATATGATCTCCTTAAGCACCTTAAGAATTCTCTAGAGGTGAAAGCACTTTAAGAATTGGTCAAGTATGGAAACACCACAAAAAATGTTGTCCTTAACTCCACAGACTCATCAAGCAGAGGGAATGGGAGAATCACAGACGAGGAATGGGAATCATATTAATAATGAGATTCCCGTGTCAGTGTCATTCAACTGTTTGAATTAGTCAAACATATCATACGAGAAATGACAAAAATTTACAATGCTGTGGGCCCAGGTCTCGTTTTTACTCTCAAATGTCCAAGGTCACATCATCACTTGACTCATGATATTATGTGCTATGCTATTTATGCAAACATACAACAAAGATAGCGGTTCACTTTGGTGCACGATCTCAAAACATCGTAAGATACATAACATTCTACCAATGCTAAACTGGCAAGCATTCCCACCATACAACTTTCACAATAACAACAAGAACATCATAAAACTGAAGTATTATATAAACCAAAAATGATGTGAGTATGGTGAAACTAGGAAAGCGTAAAGAATAGAAGATGCCTTCGATTGTGACGCTAAGTCACTTCTCTATGATGTCTATGTAAGTAATAAGAAAGGTTGCAAGTTGCAAATGATTTTTGAATATATGCATTTTACATACATTATGAATTTAATGAGTAAATTGAGAGAATGAAAACATGTTCAACAAATCCTTATCCAATTTCATAAATGAAGGTGTATGAGTTGCATTATAACTCATCTAACAAGTAGTTTTCACATCAGCCAGGACACACTAAAAGTCTTTTCTGGGTGAGGAAAAACCAGAAGTTTTAAACCAACATTAAAGCACACTCACCAAATGGAATGCCAAGACAAAAATCATGGATCTTTGCTGCCCTTATCTGTTGAGTGACAGCATGTCCTTGTACTGGCTCATTCATCCCTTTTCCATTGTCATTTTCTGATGTAGTTGCATAGGACTTTGCTGACCCCTCAATATGTGATCTTGAAGCATCTGCAGTATAACTCAGATTGGTCTTAGTCTGTGAACCCGATATCCCTGTGCCACTTCCATCACTGTTCATGACAACCAGTACCTACAAAATAAAGATTTCCAACAGTTGGTACTACTTCCAAAATCTATAAATTAAAACAATAATATAAAGCACTCATTAGTAAAACTTCCACCAAATTTTAGCAAATGAAAATATTCATATTGAGAAATAAATTAAATTTATTTTCCTTTGGGCAAATTAAATTGTTAGTCCCTCTACTTTGGCTCTCGTTTCATTTTGGTCATTGTATTTCAATTTGATCGATTTTGACCCGAAATTTTTATACTTTGTCTCAAATTAGTCCAATTGATTCCAATTTTTAGCATTTTTTTTTTAATGGCAAATGCACACATAAATAGCAGGTGTCATGCTTTTAGGAGCAAAATTGCAAACTCGATCAATTCAGTGACTTAACCTCAACCAATTCAGTGAAAATTTTCTGTGAAAAATCCTAACCGCATTATCAATTGGACCAAATTGACGTAAAATCTAAAATTAATGGTAAAAATTGAGCAAATTGAAACTATATTTTAGGGCTACCAGTGTAATTTATCCTATTCTTTTCTTGCAGACATAATAATCCTCAGAATAAAAAACTGGAAATTTGAATTTATTTTGTACATCATAATACAAGTATAAAACCCCAAATTGGAGGCGAAAAATGACTGAAGAGTTGAGTAGAGGTTTTACCTCATCAAATCGCATATAACCCAGCAAAAAAAATTCAAAATTTTTAAATTTTCTAGGGAACCAAACGGAATCTGAGAAAGTTTAGGGGGTTTTGAGAGCAGTATTCTCACCTTGGAACGAAAAGTGGGGCATGGCCGAGTGTGTAGATGTAGTCTGCGACTGGTTGAAGAGAAGGAAGAAAGCTGAGAGATTGCCGAGGACATGATCGGTGATTGCTTGTTGCTGATTCCAAAATCAAAACACCAAAAAACAAAAATGGAAAGTCGAGAAAAAGGAAGAAGAAGAAGAAGAAGGCGATTTTGTGATTGTTTGGTTGAAAGTGTTTTTCTTGTTTTTTCTTTTTTTGGAGTGGTGTTTTGGGGTGGGTAAAAAGTTTTATTTTTTTGGGGGTGTTTGGGAATTTTTTTTTGGGAAATTTATCAGAAAGTCCCATATAGCAAAATTATATTCCATTTGGTCCCATGAATATTTTGTTTGATTGGGCAGTCCATGATAGTAGAAATATCTTACTAATAACTCCTTTTTTAAATTACATTGTTATGTGGGGGACAAATATACCCTCACATCAATTATGGAACCCACGCACTTCTCACCCATTTCTTCCCACGCGCTTGCAACATAACGACGAAGTATGTGGATCTGAGGGACTTGGAAATGGTTAAGGAAGCCATCGTTCAAGGAAAGACCAAGGTGTTGTACGCCAACAGTGCTCAAAAAGAAAAACAGAGGGATCCGTTTTTCACTTGGTGATTGTGAGGAGGAGGAGTCAATCTCTGAATCGGTTCGAGTTCGATCGAGAAACCCCAGATCGACGTGAACAATGTGCACAAGATCGACGTGAACTATACTGATTTCGGTCTGATGTAGGTTCTGATCGACGTGATGTAGGTTCTGATTTCGGCACAGAACCATCATAAAACTTACAGAAATTCTTAGGGCAAGTCCAGGAACCTTTGTTGACCTCAAAACCAGGCCAGAAATAGGTTGCAACCTTCAAGCCATGGTTAACCACAGTCTCCCACAAGGGTTCACCCAACCACCACTTGGGTTCATGACTCCCCATATTGAAGCCCTCACCAGTGTATGGATCAACGAAATGATTGTTGATGATTCCATGAAAAGCAGGGTACAAACCAGTGACAATTGAGTAATGGTTTGGGAATGTTAGAGTTGGGAACACAGAAATCAAACCCCTTTCGGCCTCGGTACCATTGTCGATCAAGCGATCGATGTTGGGGGTTTGGGTCTTGAATTGGTACCCGAACCGAAACCCATCTGAGGAGACCAAGAGAACGACTGGGTGAGTGAGTTTGGTGAGTGGACGAGCGAGTTCGGCGACGGGTTCGGTGGTTTGATTGGGGCAAGAGTCGTGAGACTGGGGTGTGAAAGAAGAGTTGTGAGACTGGGGTGTGGAGGAGGAAGAGGAGAAGAAGAGGAAGGCGAAAGCGATGGCGGCGGAGAAGGCGATGCAGGTGATGAGGAGGAGGGAGATGAAGAGGACGGTGGTGGTGGTGGGTTTTGAAGGAGGAGGTGAAGGGTGGTCTGTGTTGAAGGTGAGAAGAGCCGTGGTTGGGTTTGGTGGGTCTTCTTCATGAGTTGGAACTGGCATGGGCTTGTTGTCTGAATCTGAACTCATGTCGAGAGAGAGAAAGAGAGAGAGAGAGAGAGAGAGAGAGAGAGAGTGAGTGAGTGAGAGAGCTTGGTGTTGTGCTGCAATGGGTTCAGAGATTTGTGATTCTGTGATCTGGGTTGTGCTTTGTTGGTTGAGAGAGAAAGGGAGGGATAATGAAGGCAAATTCTAGACAGAGGAGAGGGATTGCAGTGAGATGAAAGGAAGGGGTTGCTGGGAGAGGACTGAAAGGCTGTGTTTAGATTGTAAAATATGAATAATTATTTAGTAATTTTATTGCTACTGCCTTCACTTCAACAAACACACACATAGGAAATAAAGTCCAAAAAATTTGTAATCAGGGCACATAGAGTTGCAGAGGGGGTTCGGGGAGAGGGTTTCGCAGCGATGGAAGAGGAGAGAGAGAGAGAGAGAGAGAGAGAGTCATTACCAGATCTCGGTTCGAGGGCTTCAATGGTGGAATTGTTGCTGCCTTCACTTCAACAATGGAAGCAACACAGATTGGACTGAGTCGAGTCTGAGTTGGATTGGATTATAATAAACGTGAAACACACACATCATAATTATCATAAACCATCTACATTTTTTGGAACGTGAATCTCACACACCCCTTCTTATACCTGTAATCCACACCGTCTAAAAAAAGTACTATTACCTTTTTCTTAAAACGTAAATCTCACACACCCCTTCCCATAAATTACTTGTGTTCACGTCACAACTCACGTCACAAAAAAAGCGTACTATTACCTTTTTTAAGAACGTGAATCTCACACATCCCTTTCCATAAATTACTTGGGTTCACATCACAACTCACGTCACAGAAAAAGAGTACTATTACCTTTTTTAAGAACGTGAATCTCACACACCCCTTCCCATAAATACATGTGGGTCTACAAACTCAAATTAACACTTTAATGGCAAAATAGTAAACAAACAACCCAAAGGACTAAACGGTTTAAAAGAAAACAATTAGGACCACATGATCTACAAGATGATAAAATGGGATTTACTGGTCAATTCCCCTTTTTTTTTTTTTTGGTTTTTTGTTTAAAAAAATACTAAAAGATAAGATTGGTTAAAAAATTAAAAAAAATAAATTCAGACAAAACGTCATATTAAATTTATAATTATTTTATTTTTTTTCTTACAAATATCATATTTAATTATAAAAAAATTTAACTATCTTTCCAGATATAAAAATTTTAACTTCTTAAAATAATCAAAAACTAAAAAAATTTACTAAAATAACAATTTTCCAAACACCTATATTGTGTGAGTTTTTTTTTTTTTTTTTTTGACTTTATTTTGTGTTAAAAAAATAGACAGATAATGTGATTTAAATTTTTTTTAAAAAGTTGGCTTTTTATTATGTTACCAAAACGCCCTGAATAAAGTTATACGCATATATCGTGTTTAGTTTTAATTTTTTGATTTTAATTTTTAAAAAAATAGAATTTTTATTTTCTTTTTTTCATGTTTTTGAATGAATATTTTTTAAATTTTTATTTTTTTTATTTTTTTAGATGCATATGTATTTAAAAAATAAAATTTTTATAAAAAAATATTTTAAAAAATTAATAAATACACAAAAATATGAAAAATATATTGAATTTTTATATTTTTTATATTTTTGATATTTAGTGAATTTTTTAAATATTTTTTTCATAAAAATTATATTTTTTAAGTGTATTTATATTAGTTGTTTCTAAAAATTAAAAAAAAAAATTGCTTAAAATATTTTAAAAATTCAATGAAAATAAAAAAATGCGAAAAATAAAAAAGTAAAATTTTCTAAAAAGTGAATTCTGGAAATTAAAACCAAGCAGAATGAATGGTTTTTTGTTTGGAAATTTTTTTAAGATCTCTAATAATAGTAATTTAGAGGAAAAAGGATACCAGAAAAAAGAATGATGTCTCAAGTCCCTCGACTAATGACGCGCACTTTTTAATTACTTCTTGGACCAAAATACCCTTCACAATCAACGGGGAACTTGAACTACATTCCAACGATTGATCAGTTCCACACTTCACATCCAACCATCTTCACGAACAAGACAAGAGTAGAATTAGGGTTTCAATCATCTTCACTATCAACATTAGGGTTTCATCATCTTCTGTGAAATTTTTTTCCATTTCTTCTTCACAAATTTCTTTGACCCGTTTTCACTGTTCATCATCATCTCAATTCATCTTCATCACAGTGTATCTTCATCTTAAGGCATATCAGTTCGTAATTAGGGTTTCATACTCACTCTGATAAGTTTTTCTACAATCCAACAAGTTTTTCTCTAGAAACACAGTTAATTGCATTTTATATTAGCCTTTCATTAATTAGGGTTTCAATTTCGTAATAAAAACTACATAAATTTGAAAAATGTTATTTCTCTACGTTTTGAACTTAATCTTAAACATTGTTGTGTGATTTTGTCTGTAAATTTCTCTAGTTTCAAAATTTCTCTGGCATTTGTTTGATCGATATTTCTTCTTCGAATTTTCTCTGGCATGTCTATTCCCATTTGTTTCTGTTTATTCCCTCATTTTCCCTAGCATGTTTAATTTCTCTGTATTTCTCAGTATTTTTCTGTGTAATTTTCAAATTCAATTCATTCAAATTTCTCTGGCATTTTAATTTTCTCTAGAATGTGTAATTTTCTCAGGCATTTTTCATTTTCCGTGCTTGCTAAATTTATGTTTCTTTTTTGAATTTTCTCTGGCTATATTTTACATCTATATGTAATTTTACTCTCATGTCTGTGTCTATGTTTCTCTGGCATTTATAATTTTCTCTGGCCACATCACTTTTCTCCTTTGTGTGTGTCTGTCATGTTTAATTTTCTCTAGTTGTGTCTGTAAATTTCTCTATCATTTTCATATTATGGAATGGAAATTTTCTTTGGCTTGCCATGTTTAGTTTTCTCTAGAATGTGTAATTTTCTCTGTCATTTTCATTTTTTGTGCTTGCTCGATTTATATTTCATTCTTGAATTTTCTCTGACTATATTTTACATCTATATGTAATTTTTAGCAATTATTCAAAATTTCTCTATCATGTTTATGTTGTTTTGTTTATTTTCTCTGGGAATGGAAATGAATTGTGGTTACATGTATTCCACATTACTTTTCTTTCTTGTGTCTGCCTGCCATGTTTTTAATTTCCAGTGTCTAATTTTCTCTAACATTTATAATTTTCTCTGGCCACCTTAGTTTTCTCTCTTATGTGTAATTTTCTCTGGGAATGGAAATGAACTGTGGCTGCATGTATTCCACATTACTTTCCTCATTTGTGTCCGTCTATTGTCTAATTTTCTCTTACATTTATAATTTTCTCTGGCCACCTTAGTTTTCTTCTTTATGTGTAATTTTCTCTGGGAATGGAAGTGAACTGTAGCAGCATGTATTCCACATTACTTTTCTCCCTTGTGTCTGTCTGCCATGTTTTTAATTTTCAATGTCTAATTTTCTCTGGCCACCTTAGTTTTCTCCCTTATGTGTAATTTTCTTTGACATGTTCTATTTTCTCTAGCATGTTCAATTTTCTCTGGAATTTAATGTTGACATCTTTATGTTTTCATTGTCTAGAAAATGGCGAAATGTAAAACCAGCAAAACACTAGAAATACTAAGAAAGAAATAGAAACTCTCTGAGTCTTATGACCTTAGATAAAAAAAAAAAAAAAAAAAAAAAAAAAAACAAAGCACCACAAACTTCTCGCCAAAAAACACAAGTCCAAGGTGATGAAGCAACAAGCATCAAGATGAAAACATATGCGCCATTGATTGAAACACTTTAAAAGACTCAAGCTCAATGGGAAAAAACCTGTTAAACTCCAAAGAAAAAGAACTCATTACAGTATTCAATATCGATCCAACCTCTCATCTATTGTCTCATTTTTTGAAACACTTAAATTCAATTCAAATCACCTTGAAGAGCTTCAAAAGACTTCATTCTGGTATTTGATCAAAGCTCTAACCACTGGAAAGATGGATCCAAGGAAGTCTAGGAAATCTGATGATGATGTAGTTGCAATAATCCAACATTATAATGAAAAAACGAAAGCATTCACAGTTGGTAAAAAGAACTTGACCTTTACAACCAATGACATGACCTTGATTTTTGGTTTGCAGGGTGGTAAAGGAGCCATGTCATTAAGATACTCAAAAAAGCCAAACACTGCATTCCTAAGGCGAATATTCTCAAAGGACACAAGACTCATTGGTCTTGTTCTTAAGAATGCCATGGTCAAAGCAATGAAAGGCAAGCAACCAACTGACTTTAAAGATGTAGCAATCATTGTTACATTGTACTTGCGTCTCACCCTATTTTTTATAACAAGTGAGAATTCAATAGGGTGGGTTTTTATCAAGTACGTAGAACCTCTTGAATCAATGAAGCAGTATGATTGGCCACAAACAATCACAGCAACATTGATCGATTCTATCACAACATTGCACAAAACTCTAGAAAAAGTTACGGAGTGTGTCATTGCATTGCTGGTAAGTACAATTTCCATTCAAATTATAGTTATGATACATACAAATTTGTGTATTTAGTAAAATTTAATTACTTTAATTTCCATCACAGTATTGGCTATGTGAACATGCGAATATCATTGACTGGGAAGACAGTAACACAACTGAATTCCCAAGATGTGCCAAGTGGAACCTGCAAAGCTTGACCAAACAGCTGTAGAAGACACCAGTTCACTCTCTTGCACCTCGACAGGTTAGATTTCTATCGCCAGATTCGCCACTGAAATTTCAGTGAAATTCCAAAATTTCTCTACCACTGGTTTTTTCCCCTCCTTGTGCCTTGCTTAATTTGATCAATTTTCTCTACAATGCAATATCTTATATGGAATAACTTATGTGCCTTGATTGATTGAGATCAACTTTCTCTGAAATTTCAATTTATGTTACTTTTTTGATTACCACTAGTTTATTTCTACCCTTGTAATGAATTCTCTCTGGAATCCAAATTTCGTTGGCTACAATTATAGTAACATTAACTTATATGCCTTGATTGATTTTCTCTGATATCTAAATTATGTTGTTTGTTTCATAATTTTCTCTGGCCCATAAAATTATTTCTCATTATGTGTAATTTTCTCTGACCCAAAACTTATGTGCCTTAGCTGATTGAGATTAATTTTCTCTGAAATTTGAATTTATGTTGCTTCTTTGATTACCACTGGTTTATTTCTACCCTTGTAATGAATTCTCTCTGGAATCCAAATTTCTCTGACCACAATTATAGTAACATTAACTTATATGCCTTGATTGATTTTCTCTGATATCTAAATTATATTATTTGTTTCATAATTTTCTCTGGCCCATAAAATTATTTCACATTGTGTATAATTTTCTCTGGCCCATAACTTATGTGCCTTGATTGATTGAGATTAATTTTCTCTGAAATTTCAATTTATGTTGCTTATTTGATTACCACTGGTTTATTTTTACCCTTGTAATGAATTCTCTCTGGAATCCAAATTTATCTGACCACAATTATAGTAACATTAATTTATATGCCTTGATTAATTTTCTCTGATATCTAAATTATGTTGCTTGTTTCATAATTTTATCTGGCCCATAACTTATATGCCTTGACTGATTGAGATCAATTTTCTCTGAAATTTCAATTTATGTTGCTTTTTTTATTACCACTGGTTTATTTCTAACCTTGTAATGAATTCTCTCTGGAATCTAAATTTCTCTAACCACAATTATAGTAACATTAACTTATATGTCTTGATTGATTTTCTTTGATATCTAAATTATATTACTTGTTTCATAATTTTCTCTGACCCATAAAATTATTTTCTCTGACCACTGGTATTTGGTTGATCTTATTTGAATTTTTCTCTCAATGAAATTTTAATATTTCTCTAATAAAAGAGCCTCCTATTACAGATAAATAACAATGAGCTAGTGAAAACCCCATCAAAGGAGTTTTGTCTTGGTAAAAAGAAGAAGAAAGAATAAAAAAAGGCATTGGCCAAATTTCAAGAGACATTAGAAGAGTCATTTGAAGAAGAAGAATGAGGGAATCAAGAAAGATAAGGCAACACAGAAGAACAAGAAGTAAGCAATAGAGAAGAAGATCAAGCAAGCAGTGCAAAAAAGGAAGCTAGAGAAGAAAATGAAAAAGTAGAAGACAAAGAAGAAAATGAACAGAAAGAAGAAGAAGATAATGAAAAAGAAAATGAAGGCACTGAATCTAAAGAGGAAAAATAAAACAATGAAGAAAGAGATGAAGAAGAAGATAATGAGCCGATGGACCAATATCATGATTGCATTTGTGGCTCAACAATGCATTAGCCTCAAGAATCTAGAGAATCAAAGGATGCTTAAATTGTTAATCTATATCAAAGACAAGAGGCACTTTCTAAGTCCAAAATAAAAGAAAAGAAAAATTGGAATGAATTACTTCAAGAAAAGGACATTACAATAAGAACCTTGACATCAAATAACTCGGAACTTCAAGAAAGAGACGGCATAAACCAAATGAAACTAAGGATGTTGGAGATTCAAAAAGAAGATGATAAAAAAACAATTCAACAACTGAGATGTTTAATTTCAGAGCTTTAAACTGAAAATGCTAGATTGCATGAACAAATTCAAGAACTATCCGTCCAACTAGCAACACAACCTTACTGAACACCAACACAAGTTCTACCCCAAGGTCAATGAAAATCTTGAACCACATAACTCAGAGAAATTTATATTGATTACAATTTTTTTCTGTCAATGGTAATTATCTCTGGAAGTTAAATTTCTCTGACCACATTAGTTTGGCCAGTTTGATTTCTACTGCTTATTTGATTTTCTCTGTCTATTTGCTTATTTGATTTTTGGTGCTTGTTTGATTTTCATTATGTATAGTTGGAATAGAAGTGGAACAACAACCAACAACCCGACAAGAACAAGTGACACACAAACAACAATCAAAACAAAAGACAAAAAGTCTATGGTAATTGGAAAACATTGAATCAAATAAATTTACATATTGAAATATGATCTATTACTTCAGAGAAATTTAACTTTTACTTATATTTTCACTGCCTACAGTGAAAAAAGATCTTACATCAATGATAAAGAATTTAAAGACAAAAGAAAAGAAAGAAAAGCAGCAAAATCTAGACTTTCAATATCCCAAAGTCATGAAGGTGACTAGAGGTTCAAAGCAAGCTGCAAAGCAAACAGAGCAAACCACCAAAGACAAAGAAGTTCTCGATGCCAATGAGTACGTCTTGCCTTAACCAACAAGCATTAGAAAATCTTGAGTTTTTTCACAAACTTTACCAGTTGCAAAATTGGTAAAAGAATATGTAAAAGATATCTTGCAGCACATATCAAATGCGTCTGGACTCGAGTAAGTACAACAAATAAAATAGAAGATAACAAACAACAAGTTACTAACTTATATTGCATTAACAACTATTAAATCCCTTCTTTGTCATCTTATAGAGCTTTAATCTGGACAAGTGAGTTATTTTTTAAGATATTGAAAACCTAATGAAGGAAAAAGAAATTGCTAACAATTTAAGTCTTTCATCAAAATTTCTCTGCAATGTTCCATCAGCCTTTATAAACCAATGTTACCATTATAAATGATATTTTTCAAGTCATTGATAGTTATAGAGAGCTCCTATTTGCTGACCAAAGGAGAAAAGGACAACAACTAACTTCATTTTCTTTCGCATGCATGAGCCTGGTATGTTACTACTCTTTTATTTGATTTTCTTTGGAATTTACTTACTACTTTCTCTTATTAAGATATTTCTTAAAGCTAGTTGTGTCACTAGTCTAATTTTCTCTAGCTAGTTGTGTGTATTTAAAATTTCTCTGTGTGTATATTTCTGAAATTTTTGTCATTTCAACTTTCTCATAATCATTTTTTGATTTTCTCTGATTGCAGAACTTTATTAAGATGACGGAAAATCAAACTTTCCAAGTCTCATTATTTGACAAGTATATTGAAACTATATGGAGGAATTGCAGGTTCCTCTATTTCCCAATAAATACCGAGGGCAATGAGAAGTCAACAGATAGAAATCATTAGACCTTGCTTGTCTTGGACAAACAAGACAATTTATGGAGGTATTATAACTCACTAAGCCCAATGATGGATGATGCATAAGACAAATATACTAAAGATGCAAAATAATTGGTAACAAGTGCAAATTTCTTTGATCCATGATAATATTTATGTGATGATAATTTTCATAGAATCCCATTAATTTGTGTGTAAATTCCTCTGCTATTTAATTTATTTTTATTTTTTTTTGCAGCAAGATTATATGGAGAATTTTCTGAAAGCTTGCCTTGTAAGAGAGGCACAATCACAACCCTCTTTCAAATTGATAGACTCATAAAACACAAATTATGACTTTCAATATGTCGGTAATGCTCCACAACAAGCCAATGACTCATAAGTTTCATACAACATATATAAATAAAATAATCTAATTTGAATGTTTCTTAAAACTAACTATACCTATAATTTGTATGCAATGTGGATTGTGGCCTCTTTTTATGCTATATAATGAGACAATATACAAATCATGAACCTATCAGCTCGACATTGTCGACACAAGACGTAAGGTTGGTGAGGGCAGAAATCATAGAGAGATTTGCAACCAAAGTTGGCTGGTCATGGATAGAACCAATTCAAATACCACTAAAAGAAGTACGAAAAGTATAATAGTGAAAGCACACTAGTGAAAGAAAGACAATACATACAATGTAATTAGGAATAACCCTTTAAATTTTTTTTTTTTTTTCATACGTTGAAGGAATGTTGATGTTTGACATATATGTATATATATATATATATTTTGACTAATGTGAATTTCATAGCCATCAATAATTAAATATATTTTTTTATAATGCATGTTAAGTGGTGATTGTCAACACAATCTACACAGAGAAAATTTGTCTGAAGAAATTTCTCTAGTATGAAATTATCAGAATTTCACAGAGAAATTTAACTCGTATCGTGCCAAGAGGGTGCCTATATGATCATGTAATTTGTAATGCATTGTGTTGGTACAAAACAATCATCAAATTCAAAAAACACAATGCACACTGTAATTTTCTCTACTATTGGCAAATTTCTCTAAATGAATTTGACCTCACCAAACACAGTGTACAAAGTAATTTTTTTTGCTAGTGGCAAATTTCTCTGGATGAATTTGACTGGTATTATAAATACACTAACTATAGTATGTTTCAACAAACACAATGCACACTGTAATTTTCTCTGCTATTGGCAAATTTCTCTAGATGAATTTGACCTCACAAAACACTACACAAAATAATTTTCTCTACTAGTGGCAAATTTCTCTAGATGAATTTGCCACAATGTACATAGTAAATTTCTTTGGATGAATTTGACTCTACAAATTTCTCTGCTAGTGGCAAATTTCTCTAAATGAATTTGCCACAATGCACATAGTAAATTTATTTGGATGAATTTGACCTTACAAATTTCTCTGTTATTGGCAAATTTCTCTGGATGAATTTGACCTCACAAAACACTTCCTATAGTATGTTTCAACAAACACAATGCACATAGTAAATTTCTCTACTATTGGCAAATTTCTCTAGATCAATTTGACTAGTATTATAAAGGCACTCCCAAAGTATGTTTCTAAAAATACAATACAAAAAGTAATTTTTAATGCTATTGGAAAATTTCTCTAAATGAATTTAATTGGTATTATATACACACTGTCCAAAAAGTACATTTCACAAAACAAAATACACAAAGTATTTCTCAAATGTATTATTCAATCAATAAAATGTATTATCCTCAACTATTTAACAAAGGTTCCTTGCATATCCTCTTATTATGGCAACCAATACTCTCACATCGACTACACTTCATCACCCTTTTAAACTGTCCAGTAAAAGAAATTCTGTTCTTCTTTGACCTCCCAGCTGGTCTTTTACTCAATGGAGGTAAAATCATAGCATCATCAATGCTACACACAGGTTTTTCAATAGTTGTAATTGGGTCAATCGAAAACGAGTATGCTTAACGATACATATCAGTATGAAAAAATGGTTCAACAAATGAATTCAAATTCTTTTCACTCCTAAAAATTGCAGCAACAGCATGTTGACCTGGATATCCATTTATTTCCCATTTTCGACATGAACAAGTTCTTAACCCAAGATCAACCATAACCAAAGAAAAACAATGCACTTCAAACACATTATTAGATGATAAACTCACATTCTATGTCCTCTCATCTATGAAGGCATTCTCCAATACACTATCCATACGAGGACAGAGAACTTTATTCCATTTACTAGAAAGCAGCCTCCTATCAAACCTCATATTCATGATTTGTAACTGTATCATGTCCACCAAATTTGTTATTAGGAAGTGCCGAGCTTCTCGTATTCATGAATTGAATGACTCAACAACATTTGAATACATTTCACCATAATATTTTCCCTCAAAATATGCATCACTCCAATTTTCATATGGTAAACTTCTCAAGAAAACACACACAATGTCTCCTTCCTCACTTTTTAATTCATTTAACTTGAAATGGAATGATGCATTTGTTGGTGCATATGCACATTTTGAAAACTTGAACACAATCGTCTTCCTAACCAAATTTTGTGTTTCCACATGATAACCTATCCCTCAAATTTTTCTTTAGATGTTCAAGACAAAATCCATGATAGCAATTAGGGAAAAACCTAGCAATTCCTTCCACAATACCACAATGTCGATCTGATATAAAACTTATCACCCTTTCCGATCCCAATACTTCACATAAATGTTTAAGGAACCAACACCAATTATCTTTATTCTCAGCATCAACAATGACAAAAGCTATAGAAAAAAAAACCTACAAAACAAATAGGAACAAGCATATTATATGCACAAAAAATTATAACAATAAACAACTAGAGAAACTTGACACTGCCAAAATCCAAAGAAACTTCATATAGTGGCCAAATCTAGAGAAAATTCACATGGTGGCAATATCTAGAGAAAATTCACTTAGTGACCAAATACAGAGAAAAAATCACATAGTGGCAACATCCAGATAAAATTCACTAAAAATTCACACAATGGCAACATCCAGAGAAAATTCACTTAGTCACCAACTCCAGAGAAAATTCACACATTGACAAATCCAGAGAAAATTCACATAGTGGCCACCTCCAGGGAAAATTCAAAGTGTCAGAGAAAAATCATAAAACATAACCACAAAAATAGAAAATTCACTAAATTCCCACATGTATAGAAAATTCACATACTTAGAGAAAATTAGATATATTTACAATTACCTTCATTCCTATCTTTTCCCGTCGCAGCAAGCATAACTCTTTTGTATCGTCCTTTAAAAAATGTTCCATTAAGAAACAACAATGACTGACAATATTTGAAACCAGTAATGGATGCATGAAAAGCCACAAACACTTTTTTGAAATGCTTGTTATCTTCAAAATTTAACTTAAAATGACTACCTGGATTGTTCTTCAATGCCTCATCAAAATACCACCGTAATTGACCGAATGACAAACAAGAATCCCTATATGTACTACATTTTGCTTTTTCAACCCCTAATCAACCGCAGTTATAATTGATTGACACCCCATACTTGTCTTTCATTTCTTTGACAACATCCACTGGACAAGTTAATGGTTTTGCACTTATCTCTTCAAGTATCAGCATAGAAACTAAGCTAGAAGTCATCCTACCATGTTTACTAGTACGAACCGTCACACCACACGTATATTCATTGTTCAAAGTTCTTATGTAAAAGAACCCATTTTTTTTTTCAACTGAAGCATGTACACGCCATATATATCCCTTTGATTCCTTATATGCATATTCTGTCGTAACCCTCAGCTTGTCATTTTTAACGTACGTAAACTGAAAACCAACCTCAATAACATACTTGCATCAAATAGTATGGAACTCAACCACACTACCCTCAAACTTTTGTCCAACACTCGTAATATTATTTCGCTAACCAGTTGACAATAACACCTTTTTTTGGTGAGAACAAAACTTAAAGAGTGAATTCCTTTCAATATCCACGAGCTTATCACATTCACCATGCACAACATCTATCTAATTAGACCCCACTTCATCTTCTTGATCAGAAGTACTACCCCTAATAACTGAAACATCAACTATATCAATACCACGTGCACAAACAACTCTCAACATATTTAGAAAATCAATATTATTTCGAACCATACAATTTGGATGGCCCACAATGGAATATGAAATACACATCATCTCAGGTTTCAAATTCTCCCACATTTTACACAAATGCCAACCAATTCCTCAAAATCCAATTCGCATGAAACATTAATGACAATAGTATCATACCCATATTTGCACAGTAACAACACTATACTATCCATCTAAACTGAAAGAAAAAACATAAAAAATAACTTGTTCAATATAAAAACATTTCACAAGAACAACATAAAAGTCCAGAGAAATTTCTAATAATTATAATTTTCTCTGGATTATAATAACATGTTTATAATTTTCTCTGGACTCAAATAAAAGTCCAGAGACATTTAAAAACTTATATTCACCTTCAAGATAACAAAAAGAAAATCAAAGAAAACTTCATGAATCCAGAGAGAATCATAGAGAAATTTAAGAACTTATATTCACTTTCAAGATCACAAATATATTAATATCAAATTGACAAAAATATTAACTATTCCATACAAACTCAGAAAAACTCATAGAGAAGATCTGTTATGCTCATAAAACATTCAATTGAGAAAATAAAAAATAAATAATAACAAACTTATAATAATATGTCCATAACAAATTACAATTTTCTTTATGATTTTCACTAAACTACAAACTTATAATTTTCTCTGTGATTTTCACTGAACTACAAACTTACAATTTTCTCTGTGATTCTATCTGCATTAGAAACTTATAATAATATGTCCATATGAAATCATAATTTTCTTTGTGATTTTCGTTGAATTATAATAACAAACTTATAATTTTCTCTGGACTATTAGCAAAAGTGCAGATAAAATAAGGAACAAAACTTAGAGAACAAAACATGAAAAGAAATTTACACTTATCTCTAGTTTGAAAAAATAGAGAACAAAACTTATCATTGATAAGCATGTTGATGAAAAATAGAGCACGAAAAATGAACTCTAGAAATCAAAATTAACTCCACTGTTAACTCTCTTTGAAATTGATCAAAAAACAAAGAATGAAAAATGAATTTCAAAAATCAAAATCAACTCTATCAAGCTGGCCTCTCTCTAAATTGATCAATAACAGAGAATGAAAAATCAACTCCAAAATTCACAAACAACTTCACTGAATTGACCTTGCTTTTAAATTGATCAAAACTTAAAATAAAAACCTAATGCAAAATACACTGGAAAAACTAATATCAAATCGGAATCCTTACATACAATTCAAATCAAAAATAAAAATGCATATGGAATCTCTATCGAAAACATACCTGATTCAACTCCACTGAAAATCAAAACAAAAACAATCAACACCACTGCAACACTTAGACGATTATAGTAATCTCCATCGTTGAGTCCACTGCAACACTTGCAAAATCCATACAAAATCTCCACCGTGAAATCTATCCCCATGAAATCTTCTACAAAACAGCAATAGAATATTTAGTTTGCCAAAATCCAAACAAACGTATGTTATAAAGAAGGGTAAATTAGGTATTTTACAACCTAAAATAAGGTTGAGGGACCTTAAGTATCAAAAAATATTATTGTGGACCTCTCCTCCTACCAAAAGTTGGGCAGGGATCTTAGACTAATTTTCTCTTCTTTTTTTTTTTAATTTGTATAATGGGTGGGTCTATAATTTTAAAATGATACTATTATAATAGATGTTGATATATTAATTAGTATATCAATTGATGTGTAGCACTAATTTGGCCGCGTAGATTTGTTGTGGACTCTCATGTTGGGTGGTGATGGGCCTAATGGCCCACAAACTCAAGCCCAGCCCACGCCAGTAGATATTATTTTAATATTTGAATAAAAAATATTAGAAAAATTACAATTCAATAAATTTTTAAAAAAGTTTGCATTTGGTGGAGTTTTGTAAATATGATTTGAGAGTATGAGTTGTATTTTGAGTTTGTGAGTTATGAAATTATGATTTGAGTGTAGAAAATTTATTTGGTTATGGTTTTTAAAGAGAGTGTTGAATTGAGTTTTGAAAGTTTGATTTGACATGTGAAGTAAAAAAAAAATTGTTTGGTTATGAGTTTTGGAAAGAGTTTTCAAAACTTAATTCAAATTGTTATAACTCATAACAAAACACACTACTTTCATACTATTGAAAATCCTGATCAACACTCATAACCAAACTCTTTTTAAAATTCAATTAAAAAAATTTATTATTAACAGAAAATAATATTAATCAATTTTTTTAATTGAAAATACTACAAAGGAAATAAATTTTTTTTTCAAAATAAATATTCAAAAAATTTAAATCATTAATATTTAAATAATTTAAATAATCTAAAAAATTTAATAAGTAAAAAATTTAAATATTCAAAAAATTTAAATAATTTAAAATGTTAATATTTTAAATTTAAAAACAACTCTACACTTAAATCGTAACCAAACACATAAAACAAAACTCAATTAAGAAATTATTTTTAAAACTCATAACCAAACACATAACTCGAAACTCCAGACTACTTTCACAACTTAATACTCAAATCGTAACCAAATACATAACAAAAAAATTAAAATATTTAAAAATATTTTTATAAAATGGAGTTTGAATTTATTTGTATAAAATATTTTAAAATTTTAAAAATTAAAATCGTAATATTTTGAAATTAAAATATTCAAAAATATTCAAAAAATTAAAAAATTAAAAAAATCGTAACGTATTTAAATATTAAAATATTTAAAATCTTAACAAAATTAAAATATTGATTTGAATTGAGTTTTGAAAAGAGTTTTGAATTATGTGTTTGGTTATGAGTTTTAAAAGTAATGATTATGTTTTGAAATGAGTTTTGAGAAATGGGTATAAAATTATGATTTGAAAGTTCAAAACAAACAATACACTCAAATCAATGGGTAAAACTATAATTTGAAACCCTAACCAAACAGAGCCTTAGAATTTTAATTATTAATATTTATAAATTTTATTATTGATGTGCAATTTATTTTTTCTTCTAAATCTTTACTAAATTGTATTCTTTCAAAAAAATATTTAACTCATAGAACTAGACTACACTAAGATTTTAAACTCATTTAATTTTCAGCTTAGGTTTGGAATAAAAAGTTTTAGTCCAACTCGGTTTGAACCTGCTCATTTACAAAATATTAATTTTACTTTTTATATTATTTAATTACAAAATAAATTAAAAAATAATAAAAGATAAAGAAAAATAATTGTATATTCTTATTTCTAGAACTTAAATTAAAACGTTTGTCAAAAGATTATATATATTTTATAATTGAATTTTGTTAATATGTTAAATTTAAATAATTAGCAAAACAATCTACATAACTTTAATAGCCCTTCACGATCTAAATAATTTTAAAAGATCTAAATAATCTAAAAAGTGAATAGATTTGAGATTTAAGAATAGGCTTAAAATGATTAAATTAAGCTCAATGACGGGTTAGGTCAAGTTTAAAATAACATATACCATATATTTGTCTATCCCTCACTAGTTGAATTTATTATATATTTGTTTGTCTATCATCATTTATTTATTTATAGTTCTTTAACCAAAGATTAAAAAAAAAAACAGACTGCAGTGGTTCAACCCAATCAAATTTTATAACTTTCACATTATTTCAAAAGTCAATTATCTGAATTATTGAGGTCTGGGAATAGAATTTTTTAATAACTTTTTAAATTTTTAGTTAAAATATAATATAAAAAAAAATAGTATGTTTAGAATGACTTTTTAATTTTTTATAAAAATATGTGTAAAAAATAAATAAAAAAATATTAACTTTTTAATATAAGTTATTAAGTTATTAAGTTTTTAATTTTTAAATTAAAAAGTGCCGTTTCCAGAGGAGCCGGAGTCTAACTTATTACATTGAACTTCCGCTAGTCACGACTTGTGCACCGTGGCTCAGCCTCTTTTTACCCGGTCAAGCCTGTCATTGTAAGTGTCATAATCCAAATCTTATAATAAATAAATAGTTTCGATTCAAACCCCCACTAAAATCGACCCCCACGATCCCCCAGCTGAGCTGGCAACTGCCTTTAGTGTGTGAAGAATACTTGCACTGTGATAAGGTGTGATACAAAGAGATAAAAAAAACAAAAACAAAAAACCTCAACTTTCACTCTTTCCTCATCCGTCTCCATAGCTCTCTTTTCTAGAAATCAACAGCCATAGCTCTCCAGAAACTTGTTGTTTTTGTCACTTCGCTTCGTCTCTATTTTGATCTGAGATTTTTGTATTTGGGACATACCCATGTGGTAAAAGGACAAACTCATCTCTCCTTTTTGTCAGTGGTGATGATCTTGGGGAGTGTTAGAAATTGGGTGCCTATGTGGCATGGCCTTTTGAACTTTTTGAGCCTGAACCTCTTGAACCTTATCCATGTAAGTTTGAATTTTAATTCAAACTTATTTGGATAACCATTCAGGATATCTATATCTATCATATCAATAGATATGGATAGATGGATAGATATTTATTGGTTATTATTGATTATATACATCTGATAATGGGAGATACGTATATCAGATACGTTGTGGGGTTTTTACCCATAACCTTTTTTTCCCATACTCCCCTCTCTCTCTGACTCTCTCCCAAAAACAACGATCAAGCCATTTGCACTGTGATTTGTGTGGGTGATATTCACTATTGTAATATCACCCCATTGCTGGGATGATTGACCAGATTCAGGAAGCACGTGATTTACCCACGAGGTTCTTCGCTAAAAGGTATGATCTAAACATTTTATCCGCTGCGTTATAATACTTTATGATTTACATTCATATCAGAGCCATGTATGGATTTTTTCGTGCTTTCTTTTATCATGTGTATATTTATAAAAGAGGAAGAGATCTAAAATATTTCATTTTTTTATGATCATTAATGTCATTTTTAAGACCATAAATGATTTTATTTTGGAAAATGGAGTCCGAAAGTATCGAAATCGGACCAGAAAACACCGTGGAAGGCGGCGCGTGGGCTACATGCGCCATCTGACGCCGGCAGCGACCTCTACGCGTTGTCATGCGCTGTCACGCGCCGTCACGCGCTCTCACGCGCACCACGCGCGCGCTCCACGCGCCCTTCACACGCGCGTGCCCTCCGCGCCACACACCGCGAGCCACATGCCGAGCCGCGTTCTGAGCCGCGCGCTGAGCCGTGTTGAGCCGTGAGCCGAGCCGTTTCCCCAGCTGGCTTGGCTGTAAGGCTCTGTTTGTTTTTTTTTAAAATTCTGAATCGCGTTAAATGGTCATAATTAATTCATTACATATTTGTTTTATGTGTGGTTTGTATTGTTAGACTCAGAATTAATTTTTCTATATTCTGTAAAATTTTGAAAATTTTACGAAAATAAAAAATATTTTTTCTGTGTTAATAATTCATTTTTTATGCTTTAAAATGATTCTGGTATTGCATAAATAATTTTCTGGGATTGAAATTTTTATTGTAGACTTCTGAAATGTTTTACTATTTACTGGTATAATTGTTTCAGTTTATCAGTTTCTGGATTTTTTATTTCTAATTTTATGTGTGTTTATTAGTAATTTAAAATTTCAAAAAATTTCAGAAATATTCCAAAAAATTTCAGAATGATATACATTTTAATTATGGCATAATCTGAATATTGTTTCAATTTATCAGTTTCTGGATTTTTTATTTCTTATTTTATGTGTGTTTATTAGTTATTTAAAATTCCAAAAAATACCAGAAAATTTCAGAAAATCTCAGAAGTGATATAGTTTCTGTTATGGCATAATTTGAATATTAAATACAACATATTGTTATTTATTTGCCTAGAGTTTATAATATGTTGCAATTAGAATAGCATGATTAATTATTTTTTATTTTAATTCCTTTATTAAATGTAACATAGCATGTATTGATTGTGAATCTACATTATAATGCTATTGTATGGAATTAGAATATTTTATCATATTTTTTTTAGACATGCCATAATCAGTGGGAGGTTATTCGGTTGAGAGAAATCTTTAGTAGATTAACTCCCGAAAACCAATATTTTGCGCATAAATTAAATTAAATTTTGGATAATTGTCACCTGTGGCGCAAGAGATGATTACGAGCATAGCGGATTTTCGATCTTGCGACTTATGTAATATTGTCACTATTTAATTTAGATTTTTGCGGCAAAATTATATTATGCTAATCAAATTAATCCCAATGCGAATTTCTCACTAAATTGATTTAGCTTATGGAAGTTAATTTGGTTGACCTAGACTTAGTAGAGATGTTCAAATGTGAACAATGTAATCCCATTCTTTAGATGAGCAAAAGTCTTGGAGACTTTAGGTCAAACCTTAATTGAGCCAAAGTAAGGAAACATGACTCAAAGTCGCCGTGTTTTTGTTGCCTTGTTTGGCATAATAAAAACTAATGTGTGCGCTATGGTTAGCGGCACGCTACGTAGTTTTGGTTGGCGAGTTTTGAGGTTATGAAATTAGTAAGCCCTCAATAGATCTGTATATGATCTTGACTATTGAGCTGCGCGGATTGACTTTGTAAATTTGACTTGTAAATAATGTTACATCATTGGATGAAGTAACATTCAAGAGTCACGTCATCCAAGAAATGCGAGCTTAAATAAATTAGTCATTAAGTGTAAGACGAGTAGCCAGTATGAGCAGTGTTTTGCTCTCTACCCAATTATTGGGAGTGGATGGAGCAAAATTTCATGCACTATAATAGTGTGCGTTGAAATATCACGCTAAGTGAAAAGATTAGCGCTTAGAAGCTGCAAAAATCTATTAACACTAGGTGAAAAGATTAGCGCTTAGTGGCTGCAAAATCTATTAGCATTGCCAACTTGTCTAAATCTGGACACTTATTGTTTCCACACTTGAGTGTGAAACATGAGGAGGGGCTTCTTTGTATGATTCCTTAGCTAGGCTAACGTTTTTGAATAACGTTTACCACTAAGCGCAAACGTTGCAGCATAGTAATGAAAAGGTCAAGGCCGACAAGGTTGTTATGACTCTAAGAATTTGACGCATCGCTTGTGAGAGCATTGTGTTGAATTAGACTCTTTAGCCTAATTCCCGCTTAAGTTACTTCAAGAGCTGTCACAGATTGATAGCTTATTCTCTCATTCTTGTGGATAGTAGAATTAATTGCAAGTAACTATGAAGCGAGAAATAGATATGGCAAGAGGAGTATCGTCATCTTTCAACTAGATGCATTAAAGTGTATGGAGAATAAAATTGACTTGAAGGTGCAGGGGATTAGCACTTACTAGTTAAATTTGCGACTTAGGCGCACTTGATATCTCCATGACATCCTTTTATGATCTAGTGAATATGAATTAGTCTTGAGTCATTACCTAGTTGGGCCTAAACCTTTTAAACTTATCTTCGAGAACTCACACATTAAGATGATTGGAATTAGTTTATGACATTGGTCATGAACCGGTGGCTTATTATACTTAATCACATTAATGAGATGATGACACGATGGTTTGAGTAGGCCTTCTCGGGCCCACTCGCTTGTGACATCCTGCTCTCATATAAATGTGTAACTTTGTTCGCAATGGGTGCGCACAAGTAAGTAGGAAAGCCGTAGAAGGTCATTTGTATTGGCGCATTTAGTCCACTATGTTTTTTGTGACTAGATATGTGTAAGGGTATGATAGCTAGGCCTCAATCTCGACACATTTATAGATTACGATACGCATCTGAGTCAAGACTATTTGATCTCCCATAAGTCAAAAGTTTTGAGATGATTTTTTGACATTGCACATATGAGGTTGAGATCAATTAGATAACAGCTTTTTGTGCTTTTAGTTTTGATCAAGGTGGCGAGTATCTATTTGAGTTATTTTAGAAAACTCTGTGAAGAGAAATGGATGCTTAGAAAATTGATTATTCCTAATACTCAACAACACAATGGTGTAGTAGAGATAAGGAATTAAATATTGTTAATGTTAGGTGGATAATGGCACAAAATGTTTCCCAATTGGGAATTGCACTAGTTTGTTGCCTATATCCCTAACTAAGTGCCCTCCATATCAGATTTTACACTCCATTTGAGTAATGGGTTAGCAGAGAGCCATCTATGGGCGATCTGTAACCGTTAAGCAGCTTATCTTTATTTTACTTCTCATAAGATTGCGAAGTTAAGACCTAGGGTTCTATAGCGCATTATTGTATGCTGTCTTGTAAACACATAGGGTTGTGTGGCGCATTATTGTATGCGGTCATGTAAACCCTCCGGGTCATGTGCATATAGGTAAGCAGCTTTGTGGTAGTGTAACTAAGTCACATAAAGTTTTCTTAGTAAAGGTGACGTGTATAGAGTTTTGGAACTCTATAAGATAGAGAATTCTAAGCATAGCGCTTTTATGTAGCCTAGTTGAGAATGGAAAGAAATTTCCAATATCCTAGGGACAGTGGGAGCGATGTGCCTACTAATGGATTACTCCATTAGAGAAAAATACTCTACATTCTTAGTTGCGTGGTAGCGAATATGAAAATTTTCCATGTCATCACTGGGTGATTGAGAAGGAAACATTCATGATTGCTCCGCAAGATGATAAAGAGCCTAGGATAATGCCAAAGGCTCTAGTCCCCTGTTTTTAGAAAGTGGATTAATGTTGCGCAATTTAAGACAAAGTCTTTGAGGATTAACCATTTCTATAAATTGGTTGACTTTCCATTATGACGCGAAACTGTTCTAAAGTTATGCGTAATTTGGATAGTCATTGTTGAGGCATAAGGCTCGCTAGATACCGAAAAGTCGCACCATCGAGAAAAGTGTAGACCATGAGGAGACTTCCTCCTGGGGAGTGAGGTTATTTCGACTTAGGCTATGATTGACATAAGTTCGGAACATTGATTTGTGGACATTGTGACCCAACTTCTCGTTGGAGAATTGGATAAGTAGATCCGTAGGGATTTACCTTCTGCTTTTATGGTGAAAAGTTAGGAGCGCAAAAAGGTTGCTAGTTCCAATAAATCTTTTACAGCCTAAAACAGTTATCCAAATAGTGGTTCTTAGATTTCGTCAAGCCATGATAGGCAAACGATGATCGATGAAGACCACTGAGGCATGATCAATGGTCCAAAAGAAGTTTTTCCTTACTTAGTCATTATGAGCCAGGAATTTATAGGGTTGTCGCCACCTAGGGTGGGCAGTCCTCTATTTTAGATATGATGGACATGGGTGATGTAATTTATATGCTCGGATGTACGATCCTTAGGGATTGTTTTGGGAGAATTCCTATTTTGTCTTCGATGACTTACATAAGGAATATCCTAGAATGATTCTAGATGCAAAATTGCAAACCCATTGGCTTACCTATTGGTAAAAGCCAGAGCCTTAGCTATTGAGTGTATCCTCGGATTGTCTTTGGGAGAAACAGATGACCTATATTCCTTGATCTTTTTCTTTGTTGTGGGAGCCTAAAGTACGCTATGTGGGCGTATTCGGCATGATAAGTGTTATCTTTGGTAAATGGTCAACTGAGTTGTTTAGACATTGACCTTGCTCATTGGACCGTGGATAGAATTCTTTACTAGTAATATATTAATTTGCTCATTGTAAAATTCAATGCGCTAGTTGGGTGCATCCAGAATGAACGCAAATTGGTCACCAAAATATCTTTAGAGAGGTTATTGCGCAAGAGGTTATGATCATGAATCACTTCATGTGAGGCGCACATGGTGGATTCCGTTGTATATACTTATCGCAAGAGGTGCTGATAAGGCTTATGTTTGGAATCTAGAATTGCGCAAGATGTGGTCAATTTTTTTTTTATCAAATCGATCACTTATTTTGAGATGATGGGATGTTGACACTATTATGGTTTGTGTCATAATGATTAGCAGATGATGATGTCAGCAGGCAAGATTGGCTCACTCACACGAGCAATCGCCCTTGGCGCTTGAGAGCGAGTGAGGATGAGACTAGTGGTTTATTTTTATTTGAAGCCAAGAGAGGCTTAAAATTATCCACTATGCATGTCGCCTTGGTTACAACCAAGATGAGGTCGTGTTAAGGACCAAACATGGATGTTAGTACCCACTTTCCATGTTGTGCCTGTTATGATTAGCCAGATGCGAGATCTCATTTGGCGCCTAGAAGGCGAGCAGATAGAGAATTCGGGTTAGGCGCTAGAAAGCGACTAGACTAATATCTGTACGGTGTATCGAGTATGACGTCACTCTTTTGGAAGAGTTACTCCACCGTAACATGTATTCATACTATATGTGCTTGGCGACTGAGTAATGAGGTGAGAGAATGGATCCCTGTTTCCTCACCGTGTGAGTCTTACGTGTCATTATTGATATGACTTTCATTTTTGTATCCCTTTTGTGACTTTTGACTATGTCATAAGGTAAGGGGTTGATGTTCTGCTACTTTGGTATGTTGCCTGCGGTCATGTATGATTCGGCCTTAAGGGACATCACTGGGAAAGCGGTCAATCCTAAACTAAATGGCATGAGGGCAAAGGGAAGATCATCTAGTATTACACCACTGATGTATATTCACTGCCGGCAACTCACATCGCTCTGTATGAGAAGCGGATTGAGTGTGAATATATTGCAAGAATTGAGAGGGTCAAACATGCTCTTTTTGAGGGATTAGAGATGTTTTTTGGACCGGTGTAATTAGATGGGTCTGGGGTATATGAGACACTATTTCTGTTTTTTTTTTTTTTGGGTTGATGTCTCTATGCTGGCTCATTTTGAGTTTCTAGTATAGAGCTCCCACATGCAGGTGTTCTCAGCAGTCGCACGGTGCATTGGCTAGTATGAGATTGTTCATTTTTTGGGAGATTGAGATAGAGATGTGGCAGTGTCATGCCAACTCATGTGCGAGTGGGAGATGTTAGAAATTGGGCGCCCATGTGGCATGGCCCTTTGAGCTTTTTGAGCCTGAACCTCTTGAACCTTATCCATGTAAGTTTGAATTTTAATTCAAACTTATTTGGATAACCATTCAGGATATCTATATCTATCATATCAATAGATATGGATAGATGGATAGATATTTATTGGTTATTATTGATTATATACATCTGATAATGGGAGATACGTATATCAGATACGTTATGGGATTTTTACCCATAACCTTTTTTTCCCATACTCTCCTCTCTCTCTGACTCTCTCCCAAAAACAACGATCAAGCCATTTGCACTGTGATTTGTGTGGGTGATATTCACTATTGTAATATCACCCCATTGCTAGGATGATTGACCAGATTCAGGAAGCACGTGATTTATCCACGAGGTTCTTCGCTAAAAGGTATGATCTAAACATTTTATCCGCTGCGTTATAATGCTTTATGATTTACAAGGAGTTTGTTATATATCATCAAAAGGGCTTTCTCTTGTTTGAAGAAAGCCTTGTTAATCGAACACAACCTTAACCATTTCTCTATTCTCATTGTTAGATCCTATTTTCAGTGCCTTCTCTGTTTCTCTTTGGAAATTCTCATTTCAGATGTGGGTTTGTTACTTAAAGGTCATTTATGTGTGTAAAATCCCCAAATACACAATACCCATAATTGAGTTTTGAGGTTAAAGGCAAAGATCCTTCCACCACCATTATTAGAACAAGCTAATCTCAAGGTTCACCATCGAGAATTCTGCAATTTCTGTTGGTCTTTTTGGGTATTGGCATTGTCTTTTTGGGTATGGACATTACATAACCTGACTGTTTTGGAGAAAAGAAAAACATAGACTTAATCATTTTTTTTTTTTGGAGAAATAGAGAGCACAAATTAAGTTTTTTTTTTTTCAATTTGTTAATGTGTTCTGTGTTCCAGTTTGAGAAATAGAGACTTGATCAGTTTCAGAAATATTCAGTTTTTCAGCTTGAGAAATAGAGAAATAGAGAGACTTAATTAGAGTGAAAGAGGACGTCAGGCGTCGAAGTGAAGGGGACGTCGGGCGTCGGAGTGAAGAACATACAAAGATTGGAGTGAACTCTGTCTATGTGATAGAGGGACTTTTCTTAAGTGTGCCTTGCATATGGTATGCAAGGCACTTACACCCTTCTATGTTACCTTTACACCTTTTTGGGTATTGAGTTATACCCAAATATTTGAAAACTAACACATTGGTGACCTGCTAAAGCAAATAAAAGAATATATTATATGACTAAAAGTGTAATTTTGTCAAAAAAGGTGTAAATAATTTCACAAAATGTGTAAATTTTCACAGAAGCCGTAAATTTTAACAAAAGGCCTAAGTAATTTCAGAAAAAGACGTAAGGGATTTTTGAAAGTTTACACCGTTTGTGAAAACTTACTGCTTTTGTGAAAACTTACACCTTTTGTGAGAACTTACACTTTTTTGTGAAAGTTCTTACACTTTTCTGACAACTTACAACTTTTGTAAAATTGCTCACCAAAGGCGTAACTTTTGACAACTTACACATAATACTTACATCTTTTGTAAAACAAGTTATACCTTTTGTCAAAGTTACACCATATGTGAATGATAACTTACACATAACACTTATATCTTTTGTAAAAAAAAGTCATACCTTTTCTGAAAGTTACACCATATGTGAAAAATTTTATTTCAAAAAATTTTGACAACTTACACATAATACTTACGGCTTTTGTAAAACAAGTTATACTTTTCTAAAAGTTACACCAAACGTGAATGACAACTTACACATAATACTTACATGTTTTTTAAAACAAGTTATACCTTTTCTGAAAGTTACACCATATGTGAATGACCCCTTACACATAATACTTATATCTTTTGTAAAACAAGTTATACCTTTTCTGAAAGTTACATCATATGTGAATGAGAACTTACACATAATACTTATATCTTTTGTAAAACAAGTTATACCTTTTCTGAAAGTTACACCATAAATTTTAGCAAAAGGTATAAATTTTACGAATTTTTTTTTTCACAAAAGATATAAGTGACTTTAGAAAAAGGTTTAAGTTGGGCTTTCACAAAAGGTGCATGTTTCAAGAAAATGTATAAATCTTATGACAAAAATTCTTTCACAAAAGGAGTAACTTTACCGCAGTTGTGTAAGTGTTTTCACAAAAAGGTGTAAGTTTTAGCAAAATGTATAAATTTGATGATTTTTTTTCCACAAAATATATAAGTGACTTTAGAAAAATGTTTAAGTTTGGCTTTCAGAAAAAGTGTAAGTTTCAAGAAAAGGTATAAATCTTATGACAAAAATTCTTTCACAAAAGGAGTAACTTTGCCGCAGCGGTGTAAGTGTTTTCACAAAAAGGTGTAAGTTTTAGCAAAATGTGTAAATTTGATAAATTTTTTTTTTTCACAAAATATATAAGTGACTTCAGAAAAATGTTTAAGTTGGGCTTTCACAAAAGGTGTAAATTTAAATAAAAAGTATAAATTTTATGGAAAAAGTAGTTTCACAAAAGGAGTAACATTTCAAAGTGTTCATAAACAAAAGGAGTAACATTTCAAAGTGTTCATAACCACAAAAGGAGTAACACTTCAGAGTGTTCGTAAACAAATTGGGACAACCACTGAACAAATCAAAGGGTTCGTGACCCCCGCTGACCACTCGAGCGTCGGTGGCCCCCAGTGCTCACTGTCGTCTCCACCTCCACGGCCACCGCCGCCTCCACGGCCACGGCCACCGCCGCCGCAAATCAAAGGTTTTTTTCTCTCTGGCTATCGATCTTGGTCTCTCTCTGTCGATGTCGGCCGTCGATGTCAGTCTCTCTCGGTCTATCTCCAGCGATCTTGGTCTGTCTGTGTCCATGTGGTCTCTTCTCTATCGATCTCTGTCAATTCGGTTCCTCTCTGTCGATCTTGGTCTGGCTGTCTCTGTCGATCACTGTCCATCTAGGTCTCTGTCTGTTGATCTCAGTTTATCTCTCTCTGTCTGTCTGTTGCTCTATATTTAAAACGGTTCTCTTTTACATTGACATTCTTCGTTGGATTTGGACTTGGAGTCGCTATTCCAAGCCCTCCCAAACTCGTCTTCTCTGAAACGGACTTCTACTGAGAGAAAGACCAAGCCCTCTGAAACGCCCTTTTCTCTGACATTGCCATTATTTGAAGAAGACAAATATAGTTTGATTGGGTTTAGGAACTTACAGGTTTTGCGAAGTTACTTACATCTCCCGTGAAAACACTTACACTATTTGTGGAAGGTTAAACATTTGTGAAATAATTTATTTTTTAAAATTTACACCTTTTCGTTGAAATACTTAAACCTCCTGTGAGAAGTATCTTTTGTGGAAAAAAAAAAAAAATTGATGAAATTTACACATTTTGCCTAAACTTACAGTTTTTCGTGAAAAAACTTACACCCTTGCTGAAAAGTTATCCTTTTGTGAAAGAATTTTTGTAATAAGATATATATTTTTTATGAAACTTACACTTTTTCTGAAAGCCAAACTTAAAACTTTTTTTGAAGTAACTTACATCTTTTGTGGGAAAAAAAATTCGTAAAATTTATATCTTTTGCTAAAAGTTACACCTTTTTGTGGAAGTGCTTATATCTTTTCTGAAAAGTTACTCATTTTGTGAAATGATTTTGAAATTATTGTAAGTTCAAAAGGTGTAAGTATTATGAGTAAGTTGTAAAAAAATTTACATCTTTTGTAAAATAAGTTATACCTTTTCTGGAAGTTACACCATAGGTGAATGACAACTTACACATGATACTGATATCTTTGTAAAACAAGTTATACATTTTCTGAAAGTTACACCATATGTAAAAAATTTTATTTCATAAAATTTTGTCACTTACACATAATACTTACATCTTTTGTAAAACAAGTTATATTTTTCTGAAAGGTACACCATACGTGAATGACAACTTACACATAATACTTATATCTTTTGTAAAACAAGTTATAACTTTTCTGAAAGTTACACGATATGTGAAAAATTTTATTTCATAAAATTTTTTCAACTTACACATAATTCTTATGCCTTTTGAATTTTTTGACAACTTACACATAATACTTACGCCTTTTGAACTTACAATAATTTCAAAATTATTTCGCAAAATGAGTAACTTTTCAGAAAAGATATAAGCACTTCCACGAAAAGTTGTAAATTTTAGCAAAAGATATAAATTATATGAATGTTTTTTTTTTCACAAAAGATGTAAGTGACTTCAGAAAAAGGCTTAAGTTGGGCTTTCACAAAAGGTGTAAATTTCATAAAAGGTATAAATCTTATTCCAAAAATTCTTTTAGAAAAGGAGTAACTTTTCAGAAACGGTGTAAGTTTTTTCACGAAAAGCTGTAAGTTGAGGCAAAATGTGTAAAGGTCATCAATTTTTTTTTTTTTTTTTTCACAAAAGATATAAGTGACTTCAGAAAAAGATTTAAGTTGGGCTTTCAGAAAAGGTGTAACTTTCAAAAGGGTATAAATCTTATGACAAAAATTCTTTCGCAAAAGGGGTAACTTTTTAGCAACGGTGTAAGTTTTTTCAAGACAAAGTGTAAGTTTAGGCAAAATCTGTAAATTCGATGAATTTTTTTTTTTTCACAAAAGATATAACTGACTTCAGAAAAAGGCTTAAGTTTGGCTTTCACAAAAGGTGTATGTTCGAAGAAAAAGTATAAATTTGACGAGATAAATTGTTTCATAAAATGAGTAACTTTTTTGAAAAGATATAAGCACTTCCATGAAATGGTGTAAATTTTAGCAAAAGATATAAATTTGATGAATTTTTTTTTCACAAAAGATGTAAGTGACTTTTGAAAAAGGTTTAAGTTGGGCTTTCAAAAAAGGTGTAAATTTCAACAAAAAGTATAAATTGTATGGAAAAAATTATTTCACAAAAGGAGTAACATTTCAAAGTGTTCATAACCAGAAAAGGAGTAACATTTCAAAGTGTTCATAAACACAAAAGGAGTAACACTTCAAAGTGTTCATAAACAAATTAGGACAACCACTGAACAAATCAAAGGGTTCGTGACCGTCGCTGACCACCCAAGCGTCGGTGGGCTCCGATGCTCACTACCGTCTGACATTGCCACTTCCACGGCCACTACCGCCTTAAATCAAAGGTTTTTTTTTTGTCTCTGGCTATCGATCTTGGCCTCTCTCTGTCGATGTCAGCCTATTCTGCGTCGATGTTGGTCTCTCTCTGTCTATCTCGGTCTGTCTCCAGCGATCTTGGTCTGTCTGTGTCCATGCGGGTCTCTTCTCTGTCAATCTCTGTCGATTTCAGTCCCTCTCTGTCGATCTCGGTCTGGCTGTCTCTGTCGATCACTGTCCATCTATATTACAAACGGTTCTCTTTTACATTGACGTACTTGGTTGGATTTGGACTTGGAGTCGCTATTCCAAGCCCTCCCAAACTCGTCTTCTCTGAAACGGACTTGTTATGTGAAAAAATTTATACGTAAGGAAAATATGTTTTCATATAGGTTAAAACCTTTTGTTAGAAGTTTAATTTTTTCTGAAAGTTTACACATTTTGGTGGAAATAATTAAACCTTTTATGAGAAGTTACTCTGTTTGTGAAACCTTTTTAGGAACAAAATATACACCTTTCATTAGAACTTACACCTTTTGTGAAATAAGTTATATTTTTCGGAACATGTTTACACCTTTTATGGAAATCTGAATTATATTTTCCATAAAATTTACACCTTTAATGGGAAATTACACAATTTGTGACATAACTTTCATCTTTTTGTGAAAACCACATACATGTTTTTGAAAATATACACCTTTCATGGAAGGAATATTTGCATAAAATTTATCCCTTTTGTTAAAAACATTAACCTTTTCTGAATGATTACACCTTTTTGTGGGAATACTTACACCGTTTCTGAATGGTTACTGCTTTTGTGAATAACCTTTTCCATATAATTTACACTTTTTATGGGATATTACACCTTTTATGGGATATTACACCTTTTCTGCTACCAAAACTTACACCTTTTTAAAAACTTTACTCATTATTTTAAAAACTTACACATCTTCTAAAAAGGTACTCCTTTTGTGAAACAAAATGTTTAAAAAAATTTACACCTTGTAAATAGGAGTTACATCTTTGGTGAAGTCAATTACACCCTTTTTGAAAATTTACACGTTTTATGGAAAATATGCTTTTGATAAAGTTTGTTAAAAGAAATTATTTGACAAAAGGTATAACATTTTCAAATGTGGTGTATGTTTTTCCGATAAAGGTGTAAATTACCTTACAAAAGATGTAAGTTTTGCTTTTCACTAAAAGTGTAACTTCAAATAATAACTGTAAATTTTATGAAAGAGGTTTTTCCACAAAATGTGTAATTTTTCAAAAAACTTGTAAATATTTTCGAGAAAAGGTGTAAATTTTTTGAAAAGGTGTAAAATTTAGGAATTGGTGTAAACTTTGTGAGTTTTTACAAAATGTATAAGTTCCCAAAGAAGACCAATCATCGAAGCTGAATGTTTCGTTTTTACAAAAGATATAAGTTCCCAAACAAGACCAACAGCTGAATGTTTCGTTTTTACAAAAGATATAAGTTCCCAAAGAAGACCAATCAAGCTGAATGTTTCGTTTTTACAAAAAGATATAAGTTCCAAGGTGTAACTTTTATAAAGAAAATTAATTTATAAATGATGTCACTTTTCATAAAAACGTGTGAGTTGTCAGATAAAGTATAAAATTTTCAAAGATGCCGAAGTGTTCAGAAGAGGTGTAAGTTCCCTCGGCCTGTCCGTCTCTCTTCCATCTCAGACCTCTCTCTTTGTTTGTCTTTCTCCCTCCTTGGCTCTTCGTTGTTTCATTTCCCCGTAGCTGTAGGGTTTTATAGAGAAAAATATTTGAGGGCAAAAATCATATTGAAAGAACAACGCTTAAGTTCTTGGGAAGGCTAGCCATGGAAGTGGATGCATAAATTCTTTTTTGAAGTTGATTTTTGTCGGTGGATCACAACCGTAAGGGTTAATCGAGCACCATCGTCGGTTTGTCTACGCCGGTTGGTATTTCCTTTATTTCGTGCTGGTACATTGTCTGTCTCCTTGTTTGTCTTCTTTCATTCGCATATACCTTCACACCCAACCTGAAATCGACCCAACAGGAACAGTTGTGTACTCCATTTCTGTATTTTGTGCTATTCAAATAGGAACTTTTCCCTCTGCTAACCGAAATCGACCCAATAGGAACTGTTCTATACTCGATTTTTGTATATTCTCCCTTTCGAATAGGAATCTTCCCTCTACTATCAGTGTTGCAAGTTGAACATAGGTATCATAGTAGTTAGCAACAAGCATAAAAGGTGTTCTACATTTACATGGCGAACTTGTTAGGTTAGGTTATATATAACGAAAGAGACTTTAAAATTTTTTTTTGTAATGTTAGCACGAGAAAAACAAATTTTTTTAAGAGTAGCCAAGAAAGCAAAAATAAGAAACTCGATAAACAAACAATGACTAATCTTGATCCCACAATGGCTAGCACACTCGGTTGAATTCTGCTTTCAATTTTGTAGTACTCGGTGCTTTTATATTGCCGGAACTTATGTTTAGAAACAATCTGTGTTACACGGAGTCTTCAAAATAGATCAAGTACCCGTGTCGGACACCTGAGAGTTGAACAAGGGTATGGGATATGTGTCAGATACTTGAAAAACGGACACTTCTTATATAATTGTATATAACACAATTATTATATGTGCAAATTATTGTCAAATTACTATAAATGTCATTTTGACACTGTAAGTTACATATAGTACCATTTTATGTTACATATTAGATTAAAAATATGATATTTTTTCCCAAGACGGCGTACCATTGAATGTAGGGTTAAGATTTAATGAGTCGGACTTGTACATATATACCCGCACCTGGCACCTGTACCCGAGTCCGTGCAACACAGGAAACAACTTTTTGTTTTAGTGCTGAAGTTCATGCATAGTTGACGGTATTCAACTTAAAACATAGGAAACCCAATTGAAAGAGCTGAAACGAGGATGACGATTTCCAAATTTTGTAGAGAGCTATTCGTTCCCCACACCCAATTATGAATCCAGAGTTGAAGCCTTCACTTTCATGGCTAGCCTTTTCAACAACTTAAGCGGGTAGACACGATGGCTGAAAACCAATACCTTCTCCCCACCTGATTCGGACAAGCCTAACAGATTAAGGAAGAAGTTTGCCTTCAGTCCTTCTCTAATATCCAACTTTTCTAAGATGTGGTCCATCCGGGCATCGTCAATGCCCTCTGTTTTTGTGGTTGACGTGTCTGTAGGTGAACTCTTTAGGAGGGATCTCAACTGTGCGTGCACATAGAGTGTGCTTCCATCCCAGGTGATGTTTAACTTCTTAACTAAGTTGTTCAGTTCTTCAACTTCATGAATTGTCGTAGGGCTGACGTGAAGAAATTTAGAAAAGTCAACAAGCCCACGCAATTCACGAAGAAAATCTCATGCGTAGAAATGGACAGCTTTGCCTGTCATTACACGCAACTCTTGAATCACGGTAACCTTTCTCTTGAAGTGATCATCTTCCTGTTGAATAGGACTTACATTTCAAGAGGAAGGTAGCTGCTATTCATGAGTTGCGGACTGTCTGGACTTTATTGAGCGAGTTCATGAAATGCGTACTTTTATTTGTGGGAGTATGACCTTCGTCTAGAATGAGAATGGATGGGTACGTTAGTAATATTTGTTGGCAGGCAGCGGCAGTCTTGCTTGTTTCATTGTCACATACAATTGAAAAAACTTGCATGTATGCCCGGAAAAGTATTCTTCTCTGATCTGCCCACTGTCTGAACACCCGAAGGTAATGGAGCATGGGCCAGGATGCAGCCACCTCGATTCTCTGCAACCAAGTTACTTAGTAGGAAATTGAAGCCCTCAACTTGATGGGGTTTCATCTGGTTTTTGTGCCTGGGATGAGCACCAATTTGACTGACAGCAGAATCGTGTCCAGATTATTTAACCCCGTCATGAAATAGTTCAGTAGCTTCTTTGTTCTTTGTAGTCGGGCCTTCATAAAAGTATGTGCGTGTACTCCTTTAGCACTAAATGAAAAACAAAATGTAGTTATTCGTCTTCAATTTTTGGGAAATTATACATTTATCGCTTGTACACATAATTATTTCAATTGTAAGCTGTGTGAACTAAATGCAAAATTTTGATGTGTGTCCTTTCTTTTGTCCGTTTCAAAGTCTGTATAAGTGTTGGGAAATTGTGCGTGTTGTTGTTTGTGTTTACACAAAATTTTTCGGTTAACAGCCACATATTGCAGCCGTTTGTTTGTGTTCTTGTAAATATTGATTGGAATACTTTGCAGGAATTGTCATCATTGCATCTGATGGATATTGGTCACCTCGCACCAACAATGTTAATTTTCTCCTTCAAGACTTGCTACCAGTTGGTTTTGTACATATGTTTGTAAACAAATGAAATCCATCACCAAGGAATACGCTGATTTTTTTTCGGGATCAATTCTTACAGCAGCCCATGTACTTTTGTATTTATGTTATTTGTTTTGCACAAATTTTGAATGGCCTCGCTTTGCATCATCAATTGTGAACTTTTGTTTCAATTACGTCCATTTGATTACAACTCTTAACTGTTTTGTATCAAATAATATGCATATACGTGGCAACTGTACTTTTTGTAGTAGTCAACTTATAACTTTACTGAACTTACATAATTTCAATCAATTGACATTACAATATTTGTTTTAAAAATCACAAACGGCATTAGCAATTTCACCAAAAATGTCCAGGAAATTTAAAATGGACTGTCAGAATTGAGGGAGTTTAAAGTGCATCGATCCAAATTAGACAACGGACAAAATGTGTACACCACCCTTGTAATTTTCCCTTCAATCTAATTTGTATGATTTGCTCTTTCATGAAGGGGAAGGAAAAGATTGAAGACAATTGCCGAACAACATATCCAAATGTCTGACACTATTGTTGGCTTTTGTCGAAAGCGGCCAGTTGTACCATTCATTTGTTACATGTACTAGTTGTTCATGTTGACAATCTGGAATTACATTTTTCGTACTGAAATTACGCGCCTTGTCGAAGTTCAGTTTGTGATGTTTGAAATTGGTTTCGTTCTGCATGTCTAAAAATGTTTAAATTGGTGTCGATTCAGTCTCGGATGTACGAAAGGTGTCTTATGCCGATTTCGGGGCCAGCTTGACATAAAAACTTGCACATATATATGTATTCATATTTAAGATTTAGTGATGATAAACTTCACCATGCTTGCATGCAGCCAGCAACAATTCAAGGAAATGCAAGGGCCAGACAACACTCGACGAAAAATAGTGAGTGTCGAAATCTGTATTCTCTATAATACACTATGATGGAAACACATCGCTGAGTTACTATCTACACGTTGTATTGAATGGTTGTAGTGGGCTTGTGATTGTTTCACGTTTGTAGGATTGTAGCATGTAATAATGTCACCTTCCTATTGTTTTTGTAAATTTCAATTCGTTGTAAAAGTCCAGCTACGTTTTGTCGCTGACTTTTTCCTGCAACTGTTATTTGTATTTGCAATCTTATTTAATTACCAACAATGCACGCGGATTGCGTTTGGCATAAAGTTGTAGTTACAGTTATTTTGGACTCATACTTCTTACTTGTCTTGTACGTCTGTCACTTTCTTAGTTAAAGAGTAGAAAGGAGATTGGGGAAAGGTGGAAGGCACTCCCATCTGATAAGAAAAAGAGGTTTGCGGAAATGGCTAAGGCGAGCGCCGAGGAATACGCCAAAGTAGTACCATGTGCACCCAAGTCTAAAAAGGTCATTACGTACTTCATGTTCTCGTAAATGCATTTGGCTAGGTCCTACTTTGCTAACATTGTTGGTTGTTTTTTGTATTAATTTAAGGGTAAAAAATGTGCAGGGTAAAAAGCAACTCCGCATATCATTGAAGTCAATTTGTGAGCTAGTTAACCGGTTCAACGAAGCACAAAAGCAGGCAGTCATAGACATTGGGTTTGCTGGCCTCCTGGGGATGAAGTGTACACGTATAGATCACAACTTCTGCGCATGGTTGGTACAGAACTTCGATCTTGACAGTAGTTCATTGAATGTTCATGGTTATCAAGTCAGGCTGACCTGTAAGGCAGTTAATGCTTTATTGGGAATACGGTGTGAAGGCGATGATGTGTAGTTGGCTGGGTCATTAGAAGCATATCCCAATATCTACGATGAGGTTGGAGTTGTTAACGGAGTCATTCCTTTGAACAAGTTGAGACTTTATCTGACCGAGACTGATGGTGCAGAGGACAAGTTTCGGAGGAAATTTGCGCTATACGTGTTGGGGGCCATGTTGTGTCCTACCACAATGACCGGCTTGAAGCCATCGTTCATTCATGTCGTGAAGGACGTGAATCACATGCGAGCTTGTAATTGGGCAAAGTTGACACTGCAATTCCCTCACAACGGTGTTCGCAAGTATAAAGGTCATCGCGGTGCAACTGGATGTGTTTTCCTGCTAATGGTATGCCAATAACTCGATCTTTTGTTTCCATTCCCCCGTTCATATGTTTCATGCATTGTTCTGTCATGGTTCAACAAATTGGCCTTGATTGGGACATACAATGTTACATGCTTTGTGAGTACGACAAACAACACTCTTCCTGACCAAGTATGGTAGTCGCATAAATATATTTTCTACGACTACCGTCATGAATTTAAGAACAAAGAGTACAGGGCAAAAAGTATGCCGGACCTCAATGGAGGAACCAATTAAAACTACGTTGCGAAGAGGGGAACATAATTGATTGATCTTCATCGGTTTGGAATAATCAATCAGACACAGAATTCATGACACAGGAAATATTATACACATTTGTACGCAGAGTTGAAGAATAATATACAGAAGAAACCTTGATACGACCATTACCAAACCAAACGTATTGATTCTGGGAAAGGTCTTTTGGGTTGCAGCCATTCATATATACAAACATGTACATAACAAATTTTCTTGGTTTCATCACTAAAGTCCTTGGTGTGCTATTGCCCCTCTTTGACAGAACTCGAAAGTCATAAGTGACGGGAGTAAATGTCAAAGCCCAGAGACAACCCATTTTTGACAAGGCCGAAGACTTAGACAAACAGGCGAGATAAACAGAGATGTGCCTGCAGGCGTGCCCGCAGGCAGGGGAGGGGCAAAATGCAATCGGCAATACAAGACGCCGAAGGTAACTCAATGATTATGCAAATGCAGCAAGCTGTAATGAAGCACATATTCACAATAGATGCAACAGTTTTAAGCAAGAATGCGAAGCAACAACTACATTTCATGCAGTTAAGAATGCGGAGAATTATTCAATTCTCGCCACGTCTCACACGGAGAAGATACAATACCTGCGCGGTTCGTCTGGTCGCACCAGCCTCAAATGAACCATACATACAATATCGTGCCTCATGGTGCTGGAGATCTCTCGCTTCTTCTTGGTCGAACCACATGTGTTACTTTTCTTCCTGACTATGGTTGCAGCTTTCCTTATTCTCCAACAGGGTGACAGACTACGTTGATTCAGTATCCAGAATTGAGGCGCACACATATGCTATCTCAATCTATGGGGCTACCATACAGATTTCAAGCCGAGGATATACCCCTGGGTATTTAAACCAGACTTTAGTCTCGGAAATCCCGAACCTTTGCGTTCTAGGCATGAGCCATTCGAACTCTAGTTTCCACCGTCTCAGTTGGTCTCCTAGGAACTCACCACTAACACAGGCAAGTGGCTATACCAGACCACCGGAAGTCGTTCGGACACGACAAACACCAAAGGAATTGCACCTTTAGAGGATTTAAGGTCTCCTAGACCGAAAGTGCACAAGACGGTGCGAATAAATACAAGTGCGATGCAAGTACGATGCGCAAAACAGCGCGAATGATGATGCAGAATTTAAGGTCTCCTTAGACCAGACAATAAAATAGATACGATGCGATGGATGTAACAGATGTGATGCAATAGATAATAGATGCGATGCAACAGAGAGTACAATAGATGTAAAATGGTGACATACGCCAACCACGCTGGACTCGTGAGTGGAGGAAGAACAAAGAAAATCAATCAGGAGCGCGTTCTACGAAACCTAAGATAAATTCCAAACACGCTAAAATCGTGTGAGGAAGGGGACACTCAAAGCACGCTGAAATCGTGAGAGGAGGTCAAAAAACAACCCGCCCAGCGCGTCTACAACGCAACCTGGGATAAATTCCAAACACGCTAAAATCGTGTGAGGAACGGGACGCTCAAACCACGCTGAAATCGTGAGAAGATGTCCGAAAACGACCGCTCAAGTGCGCGCACAACACAACCTGAGATAAGATCCAAACACGCTGAAATCGTGTGAGGAACAGGACACTCAAACCACGCTGAAATCGTGAGAAGGGGTCAAAACAACAACCGCCCAGGTGCGCGCACAACGCAACCTGAGATAAATTCCAAACACGCTGAAATCACGTAAGGAACGGGACACTCAACCACGCTGAAATCGTGAGAGGAGGTCCAAATAACAACCGCCCAGGTGCGCGCACAACGCAACTTGAGATAAATTCCAAACACGCTGAAATCGTGTGAGGAAAAGAACACTCTAACCACGCTGAAATCGTGAGAAGAGGTCCAAAAACAACCGCTCAAGTGCGCGCACAACGCAACCTGAGATAAGATCCAAACACGCTGAAATCGTGTGAGGAACGGGACACTCAAACCACGCTGAAATCGTAAGAAGAGGTCAAAACAACAACCGCCCAGGTGCGCGCACAACGCAACCTAAGATAAAATCCAAACACGCTGAAATCGTGTGAGGAACGGGACGCTCAAACCACGCTGAAATCGTGAAAGGAGGTCCAACAACCCGCCCAGCGCGTCTACAACGCAACCTGGGATAAATTCCAAACACGCTGAAATCGTGTGAGGAAAAGAACACTCTAACCACGCTGAAATCGTGAGAAGAGGTCTGGAAATAACCGCTCAAGTGCGTGCTTGGCGCAACTTGAGAAAGTCCCGGAGGACAACAATCCCAAATGTTGCTCAGCGTAAAAGGATAAAAGGTAGAAGATAACACAAGGTGCAAATAAATGCAAGTATGGTGTGCATGACAATACAAGTGGAAAAGTGCATAACAATGCAGGTGGAAGGGTGCATAACTTTGAAGCAGGTTTGATCTTACGCTTGAGGTAGAGTCACACTCATACTTCGGAGCATTGACAAGGCATGAAAAGGTACACCCGGAATACAATCACGGAATTTTCTGAAGTTGAAGCACACTTAGATGCTTCGATTTTCGCTCTTTTTCTTTTGCTTTGTAGTCCGGAACCAATATAGCTTCAAATAGGTCTTCGTTTTACTGTTCTCACGTGATCTGGGTTGAACCTTGCGGTTTTACGAAAGAACGAATCTTGTTTTGCACAAATGTAGGGAATGGCACGGCACTCTGAGCGTAAAATGATTTTATTTTTGAAATTGAGAGATGAGTTCTTGATCGGGGTATTGAGCCTACGACTGAACACAACGCACTACGACTCAACAATGGAAAACAAAAGGTAAACAACCTAAACACATCGAGTAACACTTGAAACGACTCAAAATAAGAATCGAGATAAAACAAAAAGACACGACACGCAGACATGCACAGGGAGCCTGTTTCTCTGGGTATTATTTCCCACCCTTTCTAATTTGTGATTCTCACATCACTTGGCCCTCAGGCTCTATTTTTCTCTAAAAAACCTTTCCTCGCTTTTCCTCTCAGCGCACATCTCTCTATTCTTTAATCTCTTATTTTTCATCCCTCCCCAGGGTGGTTGATGGATAAACAGGAAGTTGCGGGCTCTTGCCCTCAACATTCCGCTAGATTCTTCTTCTTCTGCACGCAGCTAATGAGTTTCTCCCACAGAGGGACTGTGCTACAACTGGGTGTGTAGCAAATCTGCAGCTGACATCGATTGACGATGCTCTGCTGGGGAGTTTGGACGTGATCAGATCTGTCCAGATGAGGGAGTGGAATATCTTGATCCATTCCAGGTCGTGCTTCGCACTTGGCTTGATACCTCACTGCTCGGAGGGTAAGAGAGCTTTCAGCCCTTTTGCTGTTAACTTCAGTTGTGCCCTTTTCTGGTAGGTAGAGTGCCCTTCTTGGCAAGTATTGTGGCAATGGGGAAAAGACAGAACACCTGACTCAACTGTGCCCCTAGTTCATCATTTCGACCATTTTTTGTTTTTGGCTTTCTACTAAGACAATTTTGACCAAAATGAGAGTTAGATTAACATGCTTGTTCGATTTTCTGATTCAAAATCATGCAAGTTAGGTTATGAGCACTGAAAATTTTACTTTTCTGGGTCCAAGAAAAAGGTCTAGTTTTGGAAAAATGGAATAGTTTTCGAGAGAAGATTGGTCAACCTCAGTAAAAATTCTCAAAAACTGTATTTGCAATCGGCCACTGCTCAACGAGCATAGAACCCACTCTCGAGATGCACAACCTCAGATCCGAAGGAAAATTGCCCCTTGCTTGAAGAGAGTTGCATGGCAACGGAAAGTTGCCCCTTGTTTGAACGGCACCGCTGCGCATTGAATGGCAATGGAAAGTTGCCCCTTGTTTGAATGGCACCGCAGCGCACTGTAGTCAGTCCTCAGAGCGATGATTACAACCGAACTCTCAGATATAGAGAAGGCAAAGATGATCAAAAATCATTACATGGACACAATCGAATTTGAAGTGTTTTACGGCTGGACTTCAGAATGAAGTTGCCTACGTATCCCAAAGATGGGAATCAAGCCTTACGTAGTTCGGGGTTAAGGTACACTCGGGTATTTAACCTCTCCTTTTTATGCTCTAACTTTTGCCAAGGCGCCTGTTGCGGGTTTTCAACCTTGCGAGCTTTGTTTCTCTTCTTTTCAATTCTTTTTTCATCTTTTCTTTGCATTTTTTTTTCTTTTCTTCTTTTTTTTTGTTCTTTTCTTCTTCTATCTTTTTTTTTTTGTTCTTTTTCTTCTTTTCTTGCTCTAACTTTTGCCTGGGCCGCCCTTCCGAGTTTTCGACCCAGCGAGCCTCTCAAGGGTAAAAGTGTAGCTTTGTCCATGTCAAATGGTTTTGAGATCCTGAAGTCATCTGAATCCAAGAGAATGGCTGCTGTTCGCTGATGATGCAGGAGTCCATCCAATGGGGGGCTGAATTTGCCCCTAGTGTTGTGGATCGAAACCTAGTTGTTCTTCAGCAATACTTTCTTCTTTATTCTCTTCTGGGATTTGGCATTCTTGCCAGTCTTCATTGATTTGCAGGATGATCCATCTTCGGCTCTCCGAGCACATCTGACATTTTTCTGCCCCTAGGTCGAGGGCTGCTTCGAATCTGGCCACACAGGCCTCACATTGCGGTTGACCGTTGAACATTCTGAGTTTAAGGTTCAAGGTCGAAAAGTGAAGGGGGGTCGAGTCTCAAGGCTGAGAGCGATCCTAAGCTGCACAATCTCAAGAGCGATTCCACACAGGTCTTCGCAGGACTGCGCAAAACATTTTTTGAAAGTTTTTAAGAAAGCGACAAATCGCTCGCGCTGAAGATAGTGTAGAACCAATCTGGATCAAGCCAGGGTCCTTCTCAGTACTCACACGAACAAGCATGATCTCATTCATTAAGGGCTTAGCACGCCTCTCTTTCTCTTAGTTTGATCAAAGTTTTGCAAATCCCGAGGAATTACTCCCTCTTTGTTTTCACCGCAGTGTTCAAAAAGTTTTGAAAAACTCAGGTCATTACAATGACTTCAAGGCACAGAAAAGACAGAGTTCTTAGTCAAATACTGCCATCTCATTCAGAACTTCCGGCATAACTGGCACACGGAAGAAGCAAACACGAGAGCATGAAAATCACTGCTGTTTCATTCAAAATCTGTTGGCACAACTGGCTCCCTGGCAGGAACAGACTCAAAACAAAACGAAAAGACAAACGCGAAACAAAATGGTGACGCCCGAGGTAACACCCCCCGGAATCACCCGATCTTTGTACAACAGGACTGACTCGATACAACGAGACAGACCCTACTGACTCAGTATGAAAGGACTGACTCAAAACAAAAGGACGGACTCAAAACAAAACAACAAGACTGACTCAATACCCAAGTTAGAATGTAGCAAAACTGGTATTTGCATGTTGCTCAGAACAGTGCATGCCATTCCTGCGTCTGCAGTTAATCGAGCGCTGCCTGCAGGTGGTTCATCCCCCGATCACATGGTCACATTATCCCCCAAGTTCACCGATCCAGTGCCGATAGACTTTGCAGAGCTTGGTGCGGCAATGACCCCGTTGTCAAATAGATCCTGTACTTCATGGTGAAGACGGAAGCAGTTGTCGGTAGTATGGCCAGTTTGCTGATGAAAAGCACAGTACTGGGCGGCATCATGCGTAGCCGGAAGAGGATTTGGGAGAGGCCGAGGCTCAAGGGGTTTGAGATGGCCTTGTCCAGCAAGGATTTGGAAAGCTTTGGACAAAGGCATGTGGAGGGCATGGAAGACCCTCTGACCTCGGGGTTGGTACTTCAAGGTTTGTGGATTTTTGCTGGATGCACCAGTAAAGGGATTGGCAGGTGCTGGCCTGGTTTGTTGATCTCTTTCGAGTGCAGGATTATAGCTGAAAGGAACGTTTCTGATACAACGACCCTTCTCCCGGCTTGCCCCTTGATTCAAACTGCCCCCAACTTGAGTGGCGAAAATGTCGTCCACAGTTTTTGCAACAACTGCGAGCACTCGCTCTTTGTTTAGTCCCTCGGCTTTCAAAGCCTCAACAGCCAACAGAAGATGTTCATGGGGATCCATGTCCGCCCCTATCTTGTTCTTTCCACTCGCCTCTACTTTGCCAAGGGATTGGCATTCCTCAAATATAGCCCGTTCCAAGATTGGGGAGCCTTTTGTCGTAAAACTCCTAGCATGTGCTATGGTCGATGATGGAGAGCCCAGAGGCTAGATCTGTTACAGTTCTTTGAAGATCTTCGATCATTCTCTTTAGCTCAGAAGTAGTGGGCTCACGGGTTTGAGATGATTGGGGTCCAGATGCATCCATCATGTATAAGTCCATGCTTTCTGGAATGAACACCTCAGGCTTGGGTAGATGGGCTGGGGTGATGTATATGCTGGGGTCGTAGGTGGATGGCAGTATATGGATGAGGTTGAGATGTAGAGGTGACGGGTCAGTACTAACCTGAGGTCCTTTTGGTGGAGCTAGGGTCTCTTCGTCAATAAGATCCTGAATCTTATAACGGAGGCGGATGCAACGGTTCGTATCATGACCGTGCTGTTGATGGTAGGCACAGTATTTAGCTGGGTCATATCTTGGTGGAAAAGGGTTTGGAAGAGGTTGGGGTTCTAGAAGTTCTAGATGTCCTTCTTTTCGTAGCTTTTTCAAAGCTTGAAAGAGATTCATGTAAAGATGATGGAATTTTCGGGCTTAGGGCCGAGTTGAGGTGGTTGGTTTTTAGCCATTGAGGGATGTGGTGATAGTATCTACTTCTGAGCATTTCGTAGCTGTGCTACCATCAGTAGTAGCATTGGAACTGCGAGCAACATTCCTCTTCAAAGGCTCATTATCTTCTGCAAAGATCCCTTGTCTGATGGCATCCTCGATCTGAACCCCCATCTCATGCAGATCTGAAAAGGTAGGGAAGGGAAGAACAATCATCTTCTGCATAAGCTTGGGCTGGAGATTGCGCACAATCATCCGAATCTGATCTTTGTCAGTGGGCCTAGTGGTCATCATTGAGGCCTTGGCCCTCCAGTGGGTTACAAAGTCAGAGAAGCCCTCTTTCGGCTCTTACCTGGTCGTCTCGAGATCACGGGTTGTGATCTCAATCTGGGTATTGTATGAATATTGTGCGACGAAGGCCTCGGCCATCTCCTCCCAGCTTCGTTTCACTGAATCCTCCAATTTGGCATACCAGATGGCCGCAATACCCGACAGGGTCCTGCCAAAAAGGGAGAGCTTCTGTAATCTTGTCAAGCCCATCGGGCGCAGAACATCTGAAAACAAACTCAGGTGGACCATGGGATCTCCTGACTCGTCAAAACGGTCGATGTAAGGCATCTTGAACCTGCCCGGCAATGTCACTACCGAATCAGTATATCCATCTCCAATGTTCGGGATGGAGTTGACTCCCTGAGACTTCTTAAACATCTTCTCAAGTTTGCTCAATTTCAACGCTGTAGGGTCGACCTCGAACTCGAAGGGAGAGTCTGACAGATTGGTAGGTGCTTTGGATAGCTGGGGTAAAATTGGGAGCGGAGCAGGCCTTACTGGAATGTCCGTACCTTCCTGGACATTTGGCATCTCCCCAGGTGCTGGAGCTCCTACTAGGGGAGGAACTTGTTGTGAAGCAGACGCGCCGCTTTGCTGTTGCAGCCTGGTGATGAGCTCAGCTTGCTGAGCCATGATTGCAGCCTGCTACTTGGAAAATTCCGCTTGGCGGACAGCGTCTTGCTGCATGAGTTTCATAGTTTCCTGCATTTGACGCATGATTGCCTCCATCCCTGATGTATTCTGCTGATCCATCTGACTGACCGGTAGATCTATCTCTATGGCAACAATTGAGACCTCAGTCCGACTGTTAAGGACCACTGATTTGGTAACTGCTGAACTGGTGATCTGTGCCTGACTGGCCCTTTTACCCTATTTCTGACGAAGGAACACTGATTTGTCCTTAAATTGAATCTCTGACCTAACAGAGTCTATCTGCACTAGTCCAATGTACCCAGGGGATATCAGAGCCTTCTGAAGCTATGGTTCCAAGACTACCTAGCAAAAGGGAAAACAGAGAGCATCTCAGCCTAATTTCACGATAACCCATATGAGCTGAGCTGAATGACTGTGCCCCTACAGAATTTTGCCCGTAAACTGATACCCTCAGGTAAACTGAATCCCAAAATTCTGAACTGGTGCCCGCGAACTGATACATGCATTCCTGTAGAGACGCACTCTAAAAGCACATAACAGATAAGTGAGAGCCAAAACACCCCTATGTTGAGGTAGGGTTTCCCTGTCCTATTTTGTTAGGAGCTAGGGTTTTACTACGCACGCAGCGGTTTCAAACAACCTATATCGGGTAAGCAACCTGTCCTAGTTTGGAATGGTCACTACGGATTCCGAATATGCACTTGGTCGAATGGTCAAAAGGGTGCCTCGGTAAAACCGGGGTTTGTGTTCCCATACTGGCAGAGCCCACAACCGGTCAGCCTTATGGTCATGCCTTGACAAGACAAGCCTCCGGCAAACCGTTCAGGAATAGCAGATGGCAAACACGGTGTCCTAGGCACACCAATGCAAATGCAATGCAAAGAAACACACAAGTGCAGTCAAAACCAGATATCATGAGTTCGAGTCAAGTTCTCTAACTCCCCAGCAGAGTTGCCAGAAACTGTAAACAAGTCCGCAGGGGACCTCGCTACAGTTCAGACTCGATTTGTGTTACGGTTCTTAATCTAAACCAAAGAGTCAAAATCCGGCAAATCGTTTTGAGAAAACAGATTTTTAGAAAAGAAGTGCCAAACATGGACTGCTTTGCCAGATACAGAGTCGCCACCTAAATATTTTATTTTTGGAAAATTTAGGAAACCTTGACTCGTTTGCCTAAGGCCACGTGTCCGTCATCACCAAAGTTGCCTCGGCTCGGGAACTTGGGTACGATTGGGGAAGGTCACTTCGTGAGCACCCCCGCTCACCCGATCAAAGATCGGCCTCTACTAACCATGATATTTAGTTTTGAAAACATTGTGTGCTCTTATTCCAGTTATTAGCCTAGATTTACTACGTGATGCGCACAGCATACAAGAATAGACCGGGTCGCCTGAATTGGAACAAAACATTTCATGTTTGTTTTTTGAAAGATGGTTTGCTACTCGCAAGTAGGCTTAAAATGCAGATTTTGCCACCCTCAGGTGAGCTTAGAAAAACATGGTTTTGCCACTATCTAGTAGGCTTAAAACTCACAGTTGATGATTTGTCCCAATCCAAACAACCCAACCTCCACCCACAGGCATTCAAGCAGTTATATCACATAAGCACATAGCCTCATGGTAAGCATGCTATCATGGCAGTCATTCACACACATGTAAGGATGCTAAAGCATAAAAACTCACCGAGTACTCCAAGCCAAAACAGAAGCTAATTAGAAATCCATGCATGATCCTAACTATGCAGAAATGCCTAACGCAACACATGCAAAAATGCAACTATAGCAGGCTCGGCTATTCTAAACATGGCATATGAGATGCAACAACTATCAAGTATTCAACTCGGAATTGAAATACAAATGCAGTTAGTATGATGCGCCGAGCCCGGTGCATGCAAAACAGATGAATGAATGCAAACATGCTATCATACTGTATGCTAATTGAAACATGCCCTAATCTAACCATCATAAGCTGGTAAATAAAAGGGAAGAAAGACGTGGGGTTGGAAGACATACATCACACTCACGCACACTTATTACAACATTGCCCTCGCGCAGAGGGTCCGAAAGAATAATATACAGTCCCAAATAAATACAGTCCGAATAAATAATACAGTTCAAATATGTACAAAACCCTAATTAATTAACAAATTTAACTAGGAAAGCATTAAATTGGCATGCAAGCCAGGGACTGTCTCAACTCTTCTCCGGATGATGAATGATGCATGCTCGGGTTGCCTTTGCGCGGAAATCCATGGCGATGCCCCAATTAGCCTCTATTTGCAATTATTCTTGGAATGCGTGCCAAGCTTCAGAAGGCTGCTGATTCTTGATTTGCTGCAATAGAGAGCAATAGAGGGGCATGGCAAAGTATTTTCACACATGTATGCATGCCTCGATCCTCATGCCACCAATCACGCATCTCAATACATGATGGCCGAGGAGTCGAATTGCACAACTCAATATGGAATGAATGCACATGAAAATACAACTAAGACCTAACTCCATCATGGACAATCCGAAGTGTCGGTGACTGGATAATTGAGACACGTTCCGTCACTCGGAGTACGAAACGTACCTCGTTTCCCGTGCTCGGGCTAACTCCTATCCCAAACACAATGCAATATGCATGACATGCATGGATGCAACTAAGATACAACCTAACATGCACAATGCTATGAAATGGCATACACGATGCACGAGATAACATGGTATACACAATGCGCTAACATACAACCTAGCATACACAATGCTGTGAAATGAAATAGCATACACAATGCATAATGGGTTTACACCAACACAAGTGAACCTCGGCCACACTCACATAGGAGGCCATTAGATGAAAATGAGACACTCGAGATGCGTGCACACGTGCACGCAAACCAAGGACCGACCCTAAGGCACCAAATGCCACTCTAACAAAGCATGGCAAGGCATGGAATATGGCATACTAGCATACAAATTTCAGCGCTAAAATATGATGCAAAACAGCCCCGAATCATGGAAACATGGCACCTGATGCATGAAATGAGACTCGAAACTCGAAACTAGGCGCATGGAATGACTTATAGCTATGCAAAGCATGTATTATTTGAACATGAAGTATGAAGACAGAATCAAGACAGTCCCAAAAAAAAGCATATTTCCAGTTTTAAGCAAGGCCAAAAGGTGAACACAAGTAGGGCTAAGCTAACATGCAAAAATGGCCTCGAAAGAGAGATAAAGAAGCAAGTAACAGCTTCTGGCCCTAAATGGCAAAGATCCCTTCAAAAAAGTTGAAGAGGGACTCAAAATGAAGCACTTTACAGTTTACATTAAGCCACGAAAATAAACACAAGCAGGCCTAACACATTATGCAAGAAAAAGGCCAAAAGAGGGACAAAGAAGCAAGTGATGGATGCTGGCCTCAAACAGAGGAGATCCCTTCAACAATGTTGAAGAGAGGCCCAAAACATGATATTTTACAGTTTATGACCAAGCCCAAAACAGTGCACAAGCAAGCTTAAAATACTATACAAAATAAGGCATAAAAGAGAGCTTTAACACAAAGAGCAAAAAGGAAGTCTCAAACAGTGAAAGACCCTTGATCAAAAATGAAGAGTGGGTCAAAATATGACCATTTACAGTTCGGACTAGAGCCCAAAAATACAAGAACAAGGAGCTAAAAAAGCATACAAAAATAGGGCCAAAAGAGAGATGAAGAGGCAAGTGACAGATGGAAGCCTCAAACAGTGAAGATCCCTTCAACAATATTGAAGAAGGGCTCAAAAAAAGCCTCTTTTCAGTTTATGACCAAGCTCAAAACAGTTTAAAAATAGGTCTAAAATACTATACAAGAAAGAGATATAAATGAGAGCTAAAGAGGCAAGTGGTAGTATGAAGCCTCAAACAGGGAAGAACCCTTAATCAAACATGAAAAATACCTCAAAACATGACTATTTTCAGTTAGGGTTGGAGCCCGAAAATGTAAGCACAAAGAGCTAAGAAAGCATGCAACAATAGGCTCAAAAGAGGGAAAATGGGACTCACCCTTGTAGAACCAAGTTTCAACAACTTTTGGACCAGGTTTGGGAGCTCTTGACCTCTGGAAGACAGCCTCAAGTTGCTGGATTGGATGTTGGAGGTGTGATGCTATGAGTTGTAGTGTAAAATGGTGTAGGACTTGAGAGGTTTTGATGCTTAGAAGAGAGAGAGAGGGAGCTTTAATGCAAGACTTCCAAACAAAACTTTTTTAACCCCCTAAAATGCAGCTGGAGCTGCTGGTTTTATAGGCAAAAGAGTGGAGGAAAAGGGGGGAAATTGAAATTCAAATTTCCCTCCAAAATAGGCCTAAAAGAGAGATAAAGAGGCAAGTGGTAGCTGCCGGCCTCAAACCGAAGAGAGCCCTTGAACAAAGTTGAAGAGGGGCTCAAAAAAAGATATTTTACAGTTTATGACCAAGTCCGAAACAGCTCACAAGTAAGCCTAAAATACCATGCAAAAATAGGCCTAAAAGAGAGTTAAAGAGGCAAGTGATAATAGGAGACCTCAAACAGCAAAAGGTCCTTAATCAAACATAACAAGGAGCTCAAAATATAACTATTTATAGTTTGGGTGGGAGCCCAAAAATGCTTGCAAGAAAGGCTTAGATATAGAGCAATATAGGAACAAAAAGGAGGGGAAAGAAGCTTACCCTTGAAGACCAATGAACCAGCAGCTTTTGGACCAAGAAGAGGAGCTCCTAGCCTCTGGAAAACAGCCTCAAAGTGTTGTAATGGAGGATGGAGGTGTATACCAAAAACTGGAGCAAACAGAGGTGGTTAAGTGGTCCCGAACCGAGGCACACGGCCGTCGGCTCTGAAAAATCGGAAACCGGGCTCCAAACGGGAAAAATGACCTACGACCACGAAACGTAGCCTACGGCCACTGAGATATGATCTACGAGACCTCTCCCTCCCTTCGGGAAGAGAAAACAGAGAAAACAGAGCCTGGTTCGCAAACCGAAGCAAGACACGAAAGAGCCCGGAAGTCCGCAGGTAAGGCTCGCAGCCGAGACTCTGAAATTTCCACACGAGCACAATATGCAATATCATCGAGCGCTCAATCGGTGACGTCTGAGTCTTAAGGTCGGTAAAAAATGGGGTGTCTACAGCTGTACATTTTTTTTCCCAAAAAACATTGCATGATATGTGACTATAAAGTTGACAGCATCCTAAACAAAAGCAGTATTCTATGTACGTTCCGCTGCAAAATTGAGAAGAATGAATGTCATTGTTACTGAATATAGTTTATTTTTGTGGGAAGAATAACTTAATTATGGTGTGCCCCTTAATGTCCACAGTTATTGTACCTTGATTGTGTTTGTCTGAGCTCGACTACGATGCGGTCCACACCTCGGCTACATGATTGGGGTGATACCCAAATACGGGAGACGCTGCGACGTATCAGAAGGAAGCAAAATTTCCCAACAATTACAGTAAGCACTCCAACCACTGTGCACATTTCACATCATCGACCCACTTGTCTTCAACATACAATGTCAGACTTCATTTATGCGTTTCTATGATTAGGTGGAGTTTGATTACAGTAACAACGAAAGCGACGCTGATGATGCTGACATGGATGCATGCCATGTCGAGAACCAACAAAAAGGACAGTACAATGAAGTCCATATGAGCAATTTGGAGTCCGATATTCGCGAACTGAAGGAAATGATGAAGCAAGTTATCCACAACCAAACAGATTTAATGGAGATGTTGCGACATTTCCAAGGCAAGCAAGTTGTTGACAATGACAAGGTAATCTATCCAAGCATTACGCAATTTTGGCACAGTTGAGCCACATCATTTTACCAATGATTTATAAGACTAAGTTCACGAATGTGTATGTATGATTAAGTGGAAGGCAATGATGTGTGTATCATTAACCTCTCCTCCAATGTTGCCGAACTAAAGGAAATGCTGAAGCAACTGCTTCAACGTTTCAGTTTGGGCTGCAACGAACCGTTCACTGAACAAACCAATTTAGGTGAACTGAAGCAAATGCTACACCACCTCATCGAAGGTATATTCTCTACACCACAATCGGCAGGCGTGGACAAATAGGGTGTGGACCCTGCTGTTGGAGTCGAGGCGCATGACGATGGTGTGGTCAAACCATCTGACGAAGTTAACCCAATGGAGTGTAATATTTCAGATGTACAAGGGGTGGATCACCAACAATAGAATTTGAAGGGAACCTTGGCAAGGGACAAAAGTCATTTCCATGATGGGCACAAGCTGAACATCGAAGAAGGTGGGGACAACCAGAAGAAAGGAGGCCTTCAGTTAGGGGAAACATACGAAACTGAAGATAAATACACTCCTGACCTTCAGTCAGTGGCCGTGAAGAACGTGCCGTGCGATGTGCATACTTCTCCTACTAAGCTTGGCAAACCATTGGGAGCAACTGGAATCGTTAGAGGAAGTGCAAAGGGAAAAGGAAAAGGAAAAGGGAAAATGCGCGGAAGTGGAGTTCAAGCCACTGAGGTCGGGGATATGGTTCGGTGCATCGATAGCAAAACAAATAGTGGAGTTGACGACATAAGTTCACCTGTGGATGTTGATGGTATGGATAAGGTGAACAAGGTACAAATACTGCCTTTAATGCCCCACAAGTTCTGAATACCCAATTCATGGCCACATCAATAATGTGAATCAGTAATTTTACAATCATCTGTGTTGTATTGTACTACTCGTCAAACAATTGCATGTTTACAGTTATGACTGCTGGCATATGTTTGTACGCATTTCTAATAAACTCCGCACCAAACATCACAAGTTTGGAAAACTCTGAGGGTCACAATTTATACATCATTTCACGTTTTTTTTTATGATTACCGACCTTGTAATGTAAGCTTAAATTTTTTTAATGAAATGTGTAGTGTTAGTTGGCTGTTTATTTTTGTAGGACTCGTTCAGGATGTTGGACAGCTATTATTGTGTATCATGTGAGGAAGGCTATTATTGTGGGTGAGGGGATGAAGAAAGTGGAATTTGTTGTGTACTTTAATTCAACTGAATGTGAGCTCCAATGTATGTGTCGGTTGTTTGAGTTTAGAGGTATTATGTGTGCACATTTACTTTCTGTGCTCATTGAGAGATCCATATATGAGGTGCCAACTAAATACATTGTTTCGAGATGGAGAAAAGACTTGGAAAGAGGCTACACATGCATTCCAACCACATATGCTAACTTTGGCTCTTCTTTACATCCAAAGTTGCATGATAACTATCACAACACGTTGGATGAGATCCTAGATCTTGCTACCAATGATGATGCTAAACACAAAGTGATTTAACTTGGGTTGATGAAAATCAAGGATGAAGTAAGAACAGTTCAATCAAGTAATGCGAGTAATGTGCCATGTACTAGTACTTTACCACCTTCAAGTAATACTTTACCACCTTCCCATACTTTACCAAAAAGTCCGCCTCGTATCAATACTACAAAAGAAAGCATGACTCGCAAGGTATGAAGTCGTTTGGTTGCTTGCCGAAGAGGCCGTCCATGTACGAAACGGAAGGTTAGCAAGGTTGATGCAATAGTCAATCGGTTGAAGGGAAAGAATAAGAAGGCTAATCTGGTACAGGTACATTTTTCATTCCTTAGTACATATGTATATTGCAGCATTTGTTAAACTTCAAATATTCATCAATGTTTAGTAGTATAGGGTCAGAAGGTGCGTCAAGGTAAACCTCGTAAGTTAAGCTTTCCTTGTATGTGAGGCGTGCAACACACTATGTATGAATCGGTACGTGTTAAATATAAAGGTTGTTTGGTGTTTTTTATTTTGGCTTTTAATTTTAGTGCTTGAAATTAATAATTAACTTGTGTTACTATTTCATCATTAGGTGCCGCCAAGTCAACATTACTATTGTCCTTCTATGGATGCCATAGCAGACCCTTTCCTTGTACCGATATGTGTTGAACGGACTTAATATATTGCACTTTGTTTGTTGTCGCTTGATATTGGTGAATATGTTTGTGGAATTTTGTTTTTATTATTTACTTTATTTTTACAGGCACCATTTACCACAAGTGGGGACGACATTGGGAGCACATCTCACCAAGAAGTTGGAATGCTCAACAATATTAGCAGTCAAAGATCGATAGTACCGTCATATTTTGTTGACTTGAACATCGACGGGGATCCGAATGTCCCATTTTTTTTTTTTAGTTTCGAAATGGTAATTGTACGTGAATTTCATTTATAAACTTTGGATTGTTCACTTGAATGTCCCATATTTTTTAGTTGAATGAAGTCAAGGTCCCATATTTTTGAGTTGAATGAATTGGATATTTTTTTTTATTCTTAGAAATGGTTCTGTAGTGCTTGTTGATTCTGTAGTGGTTGTTTATTCTTAGAAATTCCATTTGTTGATTCTGTTTATTCTTAGAAATAGTTCTGTTAACCAATAGACACTGTTGATGCTTGTTGATGCTTTGGGTACCCTGTTGATGCTTTGCTTGATGTATTGAGCAAACACAGAGATAAGGTAGCTTCATAATGTCAGTCACTATGATCGTGAGGAAGCTCAAATGTTGGTGACTGATTCTGGAGCTTCATAAGTCTACTACAGTGAATGAAATCTGTTAGGTATCTTGCTGATGTTCTGGCTTTTATTTCTCCAATTTAACCTAGTTCTCAAACTAATTTGTTACCTTTTGAATGTGATCAGCAATAAGTTTTCTGCTGCAACTTCATTGATTTAAATGATCAAGTATTTTCAGTCAATATTTTCTATTAATAGTAGTATGATTGGTGTTTTCAGTTAAAAAGAATAACTGCTTTCATTTATGTTTTCACTTATACCGATTCATTTTAAGTTTGTAGCAGTTGGAAGTTGATGAGTTGAATGTTAGAGGTGAACTCCGCAAATCCTGGAAGAATGGATTCATTTCCTGTAGCTCATCAAGGCAAGCAAACTCCTCCCTGTGCTGAATGATCCATATGAGAGTTACGGTGGTGGGTTTGATCAGTCAAGGAGAAATGACATTGAAAGCAAACTTGTTAATCCTGGTCGTGCAACAAATTTCACAGCATTTCATGTGAAGTTCAACAGATTTCATTCAATAGATTTCATAAGAAATGACCCTGTTCATTCAACAGATTGTTAATCAATACACCTGAGTCATTTGCAAACCATCACATACAATACACACTGTTAAGCAACAAACTGTTCATTCAACAGATTGCACACATTGTTCATAATCAATACACACTGTTTATTCAACAGCTTTCACTCAACAAATTTCATGAGAAATGCCCCTGTTCATTCAACAAATTTCATGTCAAGTTCAACCTGTTGTACACCTTCAACTTGTTCATTTAACACATTGTTAATCAATACACCTGAGTCATTTGCAAACCATCACATACAATACACACTGTTAAGCAACCAACTGTTCATTCAACAGATTTCACACATTGTTCATAATCAATACACACTATTCATTCAACAGATTTCATGTCAAGTTCATAGCATCAGATATACCTGTTTTTCCAAGACCCTGTTAATCATTCAAGACCATGTTAATCAACAGATTTCATGTCAAGTTCATAGCATCAGATACACCTATTTTTCCAAGACCCTGTTAATCATTCAAGAACCTGTTAATCAACAGATTTCATGCCAAGTTCATAGCATCAGATTTCATGTGAAGTTCATAGCATCATATTTCATGTCAAGTTCATAGCCTCAGATACACTTGTTTTTCCAAGACCTTGTTAATCATTCAAGACCCCGTTAATTAACAGATTTCATGTCAAGTTCATAGCATCAGATTTCATGTCAAGTTCATAGCATCAGATACACCTGTTTCATTCAAGACCCTGTTAATCAATACACCTGTTTTTCCAAACCATCAGATTTTTAAGTAGAAAAGTACAAAACCTAACAACTAGAAAAGTAGATTACATTCATAGCATGTTCCAAAATCTAACAACTGAGTCATTTACATTATAAAGTACAAAAATACACAAAATACAATGACATAAGTCATTGCCTTGAAAATCTTCTCCATCCTTTGAAGCCTTCTGTTATGCTCATGAATTGCATTCTCCAACTCACCAAGCCTAATCCTTTGATCATTAATTTCTTCTGTTCTTGAATCTGTTCGAGGTCCAGCATTCACACGGATTGTGGAGGTAACGTCGTCATCGTCATCATCTGCAAACCTGAAGTAATTGCAGTGTCGTTCGCACTCTACAATGCACAAGAATCAGTTAATCAATAAATGACAAATGAAATTTGTAAAAAATAAAAGATTAATTTATATAACAGATACTTACATATTTTGTTGGGCAAACAAAAAACACACGTCCTTCATTTCCATTCTCATTGGTTCGTACAATATGCATGGAAGCTGTTCTTCCACAATTACACAATCTTGGCTTTAATCTTATGGTCCTATTATTAGTAGAAGATGAAGCCATTTTTTTATCTGCATAACAAATACCAATAGATTCAACTACCTATTAGTAGAAGATCATGTTCTTCCTATTTTTTTTTATCTTCCAAGCTGTTCTACCTATTAGTAGAAGATGATGATTCAACTACCTATTAGTAGAAGAGGATGATTCAAGTACCTACAAACAGATTCAACTACCTATTAGTAGAAGATGATGATTCAATTACCTATCTGTTTCAAATAGAGACAGATGCGTTCAAGATTGAACTCTCTTATTAGGTTAATCTGGAATTAATTTTGATAACAGAGTTCAATTTTGATACGTTGAATTAACCAGGTTAATCTTGATAACAGAGTTTAATCATGAATTAACAGGTAAATCTTGAATTAATTTTTCACAGAACTCTGTTCAATCGGTTAAATTAAGATAACATAGTTCAATCTATTTTTCACACACAGAACATTGCATTATTCATTGAATTAATTTTGAAATTATTTAACATAGGAACATTTCATGAAGTTCAGGAACATTTGATCAATTTTTCACATAACATTTCATGAAGATTAAAAATTAATTCAAGATTAACCAAGAATCCTATTCATTCAGAAATGACCCTGTTCATTCAACAGATTTCAGGAACATTTGATCAATTTTTCACATAACATTTCATGAAGATTAAAAATTAATTCAAGATTAACCAAGAATCCTATTCATTCAGAAATGACCCTGTTCATTCAATAGATTTCAGGAACATTTCATCAATTTTTCACATAACATTTCATGAAGACTAAAAATTAATTCAAGATTAACCTGTAATTATACAAGATTAACATTGCAATGCATTCATACTCTACAAGATTAATTCAAGACAAAATTAACATTGCATGAATTAATTATACAAAATTAATTCAACAAATTCAACCAGGACAACCTTGAAGCAACGTATGAATGCATTCAAGATTAACATTGCATGACCAAACTCATGACAGATGTGTATTTCAAGCAAAACCCTAACCCTAACCCTAACCCTAACCCTACCACAAATTGCAAGCAAAATCCTAAACCCTAACACATCACAAATTAAAGCCAAATCCCAAACCCTAACACAAATTGCAAGCAAAATCCAACCCCAAACACTCCCAATCGACTAATTTTGCGATTTCAGGTTTACCCTAACTGAAACCCTAACTTTGCGATTTCAGGTTTATCTCAGATTCGCTATCGTTCGTCCTCCTCCGTCGTCGTTCGTCCATCGTCTCATCGTCCTTCGTCCACTGTCTCGTCGTCCTTCGTACTCCTCCAAGAGACAGGTGAGACAGTCCATAGTGAAGAGATAGAGAGGAGAGAGAGGCGAGAGTGAATGAGAGGGATGAGGCGAGAGAGGTGAGAGGGATGAGGCGAGAGTGAGAGAGAGGTGGTATCAAGAGGTGGTATAGTTGAGAGGGACGAGATCGTGAGGAGAGAGAAATTTGTCCTTTCGAGCCATTCGGGCCCCAAATATTCGAGCTACGGCTCATTTTCGTTGTTATCTTGACTAAGTCAATGGTTCTATTTGGGGTTGTCATTAATGCTACCATAGTAAAATTTTTATATATGAAGGAGAATTTTATAAATTTGAAAATTCAAATTACATAGAGATAAAAAGACTAAGGAACGGAACTTCATAGTTGCACAAAAAATCTCAATTAAGTTGATATTATTATTTTTCAACAATGCTATACACCAATAATCAATTATATCAATAATTATTAATTCCGCGTAAATTACTATAAGAAGTTAAGGTTTTAAAGATAAAAATTAAAAAATGAAATTATTTTTTAATGACTAAATATTTGAGTTATGTCATTGTATTTTTATTAACAAAATTGGAACATTTAGTAATGAATTAATATCTTTTGGAACCAAAATTTTTGCCTCAAAATATAAACTTTTTGATACTAAATTGTTTTGTCCTGCCTTTATTGTTGACATTTTTAAAATTTTGTCATTAAAGGTCATTTCTTGACTTCTCGAGATGACTTTTAGGGACGACTCGCATGATAACTGAAATTTGTCTTCTAATATTTTTTGCAACAAAATTTTACTTTTAAATGTGTAAAAGTTTGTTTTCTAAAATCATTATTTGTTATAGTGAATTACGCGGACCATTATTACTGTGTTGAATAAATCGATAGGAACTACTAGTCTTGCATTTTGTAGTCATTCTTAGGATTTATTTACAATGGAATTGGAAAATTTTCAGACTTTTCAAAGATAGATATATGGAACAACTCCAAAAGAAGACTATGCAAGCAAACAGAGATGCAGCTTTAAATGGTGTTGTACATGAAGTTGGTGTATTTTTGTGGAATTTTATTGTTAGCTTAATTTCCACGAGACTTGTTGACTTAGAAATAGTGTGGTATGAAGACTTTCAAGCCTCTTCCTCTCTACAAAAAGGACCAAGTTCATAGAGTTTTTGCAACTATATTTGCAGATTGTTTTCTTTTTTCTCTTCTCCATGGATAAATTACATTTCTCTGGTGAAAGGTCTTCTATGGTTGCTGTAATGCTATTCCTTAGGGTATTAATGGCTGCACTGGATGAAACAGCTCTCTCTCTGTACACAACACAATTAGGTTTTAGATATAAAAATTTATGAACAAAATCACTTTTTAAGGAAGAAATATTTTTGTTGTCAAAATTGTCATTTTTTTTTTTGGTGTATATTTAGCGACGAAATTGCACATTTAGTGATATATTACTATCATTTTTGGATCAAAATTTGTCAAAAAAAATAAACTATTTTGGGACTGAATTATTTTACCCTTACAAGTGTATTTATTAACGATAATTTTAAAATTTTGTTGTTGAAAGCTTTTTTTTGGACTTTTCAAATAATCTTTTAGCGATTATCCTTGCAACGATAAAAATTAGTCACTAAATATTTTTTTGCATCAAAATTCACTTTTGGGGACAAAAAAATTAGTACCTAAAATTCGTATTTGTTGTAATCTCTCTCTAATATGTTGTTCCTGTGTATCCCATAGTCCCATTGTAGGTTTTCTATCAAAAATTTGAAGGCCATGTGGGAGAGAGCCAAGAAACAAGCGTTTTCATTAGATATAGTTGATTTTTTGAACTAATTTGATATAGTTGATTGATATTACTTTTTAATATATGGCTGTAGCTCGAAGCAAGATTCGGGTCCCTAACTTTGAGTTGTAGGACACTACAACAAAAATATATTTTAGTGGCATTACGTTAGTGGTATGTTTTTAGAAAATGTCACAAAAATGATATTTAGTGACACATTTTAGAAAAATGTCACAGAACCATAAATATATAAGGTTATAGTGACATTTTAATAAAGAAATGTCAAATCAATTTTGTTAGACTTATTTATTTTGATGATTTGTTTAATTATGTTTTAATTTATTTGGAAGAGAAAAATAGAATCATAATTTATTTCAATAATTTATTTAATTATGTTTTAATTTATTTAGAAGAAAAAAATAGAATCACAATTTATTTTACCCCATTATTTCTTTTCTAAACTTTTATCCTAAATATTGTTAGAATGTATTTAATATTTGATTAAATCAGGAGTTCAAATAACCCAAAACAGAGGTTCAAACAGCCCAAAAACAGAGGTTCAAATAGCCCAGCACAGCAGCAGTTCAAAAGGTTCAAATCTTCGAACTTTCGGATGGACATCTGGCCGGTCCTTCGGCCGGACGATCGGCCAGGCCATTTTTGCCCAGTTCTGCTTTGTTTTGAATTCTGCTCTCAATGAGACTAAACTACAACGGCTAGTATTCCAATTAAAGCTGTTCCAGACCAAGCCTTGTCTCCCACAAGTTCAAATTAGCAATGATGGAATGATTTATATTCAAAATCAATGTAACGGCTCTATAAGCCTCTTGATCTATATATACCAGAGAGCCTCAGTGAAAACAACACAGAAACCATATATACAAGAGATACAACCTAGCAAAAATTCTTTGATCAAAAATCATTCTCATCTTTTCTCTAAAAATTCTTTGAGAATTATTCAATTTTGTTTACATCTTTATCTCAGAAATTATACACTGAGCCTCATAGCATTAAGCTCATATTTCCTGTGTGAGGTTTATAGAAAATCCAGAGTTTCATTTTTATATCTATCTTTGAGAGATAATTCTTGTAGCTGTCTGTGAAAGTAAAAACACATTCTTTTCAACCTTGTAAGAGTGTAGTACACTCAGTGTTCTTGACTTAGAAAGTCTATGTAAAATCTATGGAGGATTGCTCCATCTGTGAAAAGGTTGCTAGCACCCTGTGAAGCTAGAGTATAGTGAAAAATCTCAAGTGAAGCCTGATGAGTGGACGTAGGCCGAGTTGAAACCGAACTACTATAAATTTGTTTGCCTCTCTCTTCCTTATCTCTTTATTTTATTTAAATTGTCATAGTTATATTTCACATTTTCATTGTGCTAAAATCATTTACTGTTCACATTTTCATTGTGCTAAAATCATTAACTGACATAGTTGTTAGAACACTTATTTTAATTATTTTTATTTCATTAAATCATTAACTGTTCATATTTTCATTGTGCTAAAATCATTAACTGATATAGTTGTTAAAACACTTGTTTTAATTATTTTTATTTCATTAACTATATTTATCTATTGAGTTAGTCATAAATTTTATTAGGGTATTATTATTTTTAATTGTAAAAACTTAATTCACCCCCCCTTTTAGGTTATCTTTTGGGTAACAAATTTTATGGCATTTTCTAAAAGAATGACACAAGAAATTGTTTTAGTAACATTTATCAACAGATGCCACTAAACTTTAGTAGCAATGATATTTTAAAAAAATGTCACTAAACTAAGTAGATGTAAGTTACTTTTTATGGCATTAAGTGAAAAGTGTCACAAATAAATATTTTATGGCATTTTGAGAAATGCCACTAAGCTAAAAATTTTCCAAGCTATCTAATGGCATTTTTTGAAAAAACAAAAAATGCCAATATATTTTCAAAATTTTTTAAATGCACAAAATAAATAAAAACAAATAATTAAACTTAATATAACATATTTTTTTAACTGTACATACCACATGTACAAAATTGATCGACGACTTTATATGAATTAACAGGAAAAATAAAATTTCAAATTGCTCTCCTATACAATGATAAAGCTACTTGAATTTTAGTTCCTATAGTTTCAATTAACTCGATTTTGACTATGAATTTATCTCAATTTATTTCAATTGCTTATAATTATTGGGTAAATTACATCAATAATCCTTACATTTTGTTATTCCATATAGTTTTAATTGACTAAATTTTGACACTTAATTTTAGATTTTACGTAAATTTTAGTTCAATTGACATAAAATCTTTAGAGTCTTTAATAGAAAATTTTCATTAGATTGGTTAAGATTAAGCCACAGAATTGACCACGCATTTTGTTTTATTCCTAAAACGATGACAAGTTCTATGTGTCATAAAAAAATGCTATCAATTGGACTAATTGGAGACAAAATAAAAAATTCAAGCTTAAAATCGATTCAATTGAAATAACTAAGACTAAAATCACATAATAGCCAAAATAGAAGGACTAATAATATAATTAGCTCTAATTGTTAGCATTTTTTAATGACTAAGTGACATATGTCATTTTTTTTATAGGTAAAATAATAAATTTGCTCAACTCGTTGAGTTAGCCTCAACAAATTCAATAATCATTTTTTATCAAAAATATTAACGATATTATTAATTTCACTAAATTGACACAACATTTAAAATTAAAAGTTACAATGAATTTAATAAAAAATATAAGGACTAATATTTATATTTACTTTGTTATTTAAAATATCAACAAACTCATTCTCCACAAATTTTTTTTTTTGCCCTTTTATGTTATACAACAAAGGAAATAACGAAACTCAAGAAACAAACCAAATTTGATACAACAAAATCTGCATACCAGATCGACATAGAGACAGAGAAGGATGTCCGAAAATTCTGAAATTGGTGAAGTAAATTTGATTTTGGCGGGTCAAAGAGGCGAGAGCCAAATCATGAAACAAGGGTTTATCATTCTTTATCTTTCATGCCATCCTTATCTACCATCTACACGACAAATTCACTGTGTTTTCACCTTCTGCGATCAGAGTTCATTAGGTACTCGTTCTCTCTTTCTCACACTCATCAAGCACACACAATATCTCTATCTTTCTCACTTATTTATGATCTTATTGTTTTAGGTATAAAACTTTATATTATCTGAAAATCTAATTTTGTAACTCATGAATTTATTAATTTTCATCTTTTAATATAAAAGGTTAGTTGTAATTTATTATTATTATTATATTTTTGTTGTGATTGTATATAATGTCTTGCAAGTGTTTGTTTAAATGCTTCAATAGGATTTTGCATTAGGTTGCTCTGTTTTTTTTTTTTTTACAAATTATTCAGTTAGATGAACATGAATTTTGATATCAAAAGATCCCGTATTATCTAAATAAATGTTTTTGCCCTCAAGTTTAGATTATATAATATATATGTAGCAATGGAGGCCGGTGGGACCCCTGAAAATTTGCATTCTCCCCATGCATTACATGTCATGGTATATGTAAACACACACATACATATATATATATATATATTATGTTATTGCACACAAACATGTAGTGCTGTTCTTCTCAAGCAGGCCCAAATTTGTTGCCACAGAGTGGTCATGATCATGCACCATCAGTATCACCAATAAAGGCCAAATTGATTTCTGTTTCTGCTGATTAGTAATGTTGGCTTTTGTGGCAAAAAAATGGCTAATACAACTGTACCTTAAAATTAGCAAGTAAAAACACTCTACTAGGAACAATACCTGATGTTTAATTGCAAAACTAGTGGAAAGAGACTCTAACTGAGCTAAGGGCGAGTTTAATATTTGATTGTTCTAGATTAATTTAAATTTTGTTTGAGTTTTAAAATATATTCATGAGTATGCTTGTTTAGCATTCGAGAAGATCTCAAACGAGTTTCAAGTGAGATTAGTTTGAACAGTTTAGTTTTTTTATATAGTGTAGTGTATATAAATTTATTGAGTCAAATAAAATATGAGCTCAACAAATTAATTAACGAGTTTTGAAAGATATTTACACTTAAATTATTTAGCTAATGAATTGATCTCGAATAATGAACAAAAAGAGAGATATTCTCTGTCTAATGGGTGGGTAGGACACTTAGGATAAGAGAGAACAACATCATAGAAAATGAAGACTTTGAAAGCTGATTTTGATCAACCAACAACATTTCGATGGAAAATTCACTAAAATCATGTCCTTATATTTTCATCTTCTATTGCCATGATCAAGAAGAGTTTCACTGTCACCATCCTCTTCAAATTGTTTTATAGATCAAGCTGCCAAATCCTCTGATTGTAAACATAATAACTTTCCTTGGCAACCTTATCAGCTGCTCCGTAGGCTTAACAATTTATATTCATCTACTTGATGACCTGTTAATGTCTGCTTACCTGACTGACTACTGAAGCCAATAAAATAGCTGAATATTATTTTTAACTGCAATTTACTTACGTCACTTTTACCAGACTTTCAGTATTAAAGTGATTGGTGCAAGGAAGAATATCTTGTCATGGAAACTAGAATGATCTGTGTTCTCAAGTCTATGAACATTTTTTACTGAAAATGATGGAATTGAAAATATCTGTGAGGATCATTCATTTCCTAGGAGTTGAAACTCCTGCAAGTTTCAGAATGTGGAGAGTTTGAACTCTCAATTGATGAAAATCCCAATAGATAGAAAGTTCAGGTGGCATAAGAGTTAAATCTAATCCTTTGGAATGATGAGATTTTTTAAATCTTGAAAAATATGGCAACTGAAACCCATGATTCTGATAATTCTCAAGATTTCTCAGTTCCCACTTCAATTTTCTAGCATAAAAATCAAAACGAAAAATAAGAGAGACCTATGTATGACAGACATTTGTGAAGTTAACTATTTTAGCTACTCCACAAAAACAAGCAACACCTGTGTGTTCACGAGTTCTTTTATTGCAGTTTTTTTTTGCGGTTATTAAGTCAAAAAACAATTTACCAACATATATAACTCAACAATCAGTAGAAGCAACAATGCTGCACAGCAGCACACATATATAACTCAACAACCAGCACACAGCAGCACACATATATAACTCAACAACCAGCACACAGCAGCAACAATGCTACACAGCAGACAAACCAACAACAATCAGCAGAAATACCAGTAAAAACCCAGAAGTTCACCCTTCACCTCAAGTAATGTTTGACCAATAGCCATCCTCAGATTAACACCTCCTCTGCTTCACCCCAGAAGTTCACTCAACAGCAGCACATCTCCTCTGCTTTATACACCAGTACCTATCAATAGCCCCATCACGTCTCACTTGATATATCTCTTGATCCTGCATTCTCAAGCTACTATCAGTTCATACTTATATTTTCCCATCTCTGACAACAATCAGCAGCAAGCACAATTAATTAGCAGCAGCAACAATCAGCAAAAGTTGTTAGTGAAAACTCTGCTGCTGTTGATTGTTGCTGATGAAGAGAGCTAGATGTTTTTGTGAATTGTTGCTACTGTGTGCTGGCAGTGTATTTTGCTGTGTCTGTCAGTGTATTTTGCTGTGTGTTGTTGACAATTCCCTTAAGACAAAACATGTGCCAGATGGCTAGATTAAGTGTACCAGTCCAAATGAACAAGCTTTTGGTGTTATTATATACAGAGTTGTATCCATGATATATGGTCTTCCATTTCTATACTTCCTTCCTCAATAAACCTTTGATGCGTCATGGCTCCAGTTAGAGTGCAGAAAACAACTATCATCATTTCATATCCTTTGTGTGGATACAACTAATGAATTAGTTCTTCATCATACTGGCCTATCACAGATTCATACTACTTTTAGCTAGTTGCTATATTCACTTCTCATGTTGCTTGTAGTAGATCATTTAACAAATTGATTGTTGAGGATTCAACATTTGCAGTTTAGTCTACATGGCGCTGTGAATACGCGACGTTGTAGTATTCCTCTATTATATTTATTTTTTTTCTTTTTTTCTTTATTATGATTTTTTGAGGTAACAACCATCCATATACCAAACTATGTGGTCAAGTTTCTTAGTTCAAGTCTCAAGGGTATACTTATAAAGTAGTTTCGTTGATGGCCTTATTATTGTTTATTAAGATTTATGAGTGGTAGATGTCGATGATTTGTGAGGTTTCTATAGGCTAGCTTATCATTAAAATGAAAATAATTATAAAAAGTATTCTCTTTCTTCAAATTGGCAAGGTGAATTATTAAATTTGCGTGCTTCACCGTGGCATTTTGTAGATAAAATAAAATGTATGATCAACATGTACACTCTTTCAGCCTAAGATTACTTGACTTGTATTGGACTGTTGAATTGTATAATAATCCTCAGATTGGTATAACGGATTGATTTGTTGTTGTTGAGCAATCATGAATGTGCCTGACTCATTAAACATTCCCATTTCATACGGTTATTCTCCTGAAAAACAGGGCTTTATTATCGTGCTTGTCCATTGACATTATAACTTATCATCTTACCTGGCTGTATGCAAAGATTGATGACTCTAGTACACCAACCTAACATGCCTTGATTTTTTGTGCTGTACACAACTCGATTTATTGAGGCAACTTATGTTGTTGATGAGATGCCTAATTCTCTAAAGATATGCTTGTTACAGCTTCTATATGCCTCAGTCTGTAACATAATTTTGGCCTTTTCATTTAGCCAGCTTTGATGAGCTTGCAATATTTGGAAATAATCATTTCATTCTAATTTTAGAATGGTCTTAGTACTTGGATGTTTACATTTATTTGACTCTTTAGAAATATCACTTATCAATTATAAGGAATAAACTTGTATTTGTGGAAACCACCAAAGCCGATATTTAGTACTGTCTGGATAATTTGAAAATTTAGGAACATTGTTGATTTCCTTGAATTTTCAAGGAAATGTACGTCAAGGATTGAACCCTACAGGTATCTTGGCAACAGCACATAATGCAAACCATGTTAGTAACATTTCCTTGACATTTCATCTTTGACCTGGTACTGGGCCTGATGGCTTGAACACTTTCACCTCTTGGCCTACTGGGGAAAAGTGATGGAAAGGGTTTTTTGGTGATTCAATTACCCCTAGTTGTATTCTGTTTCCTTGTTATGATGCAAGTTTATAACCTCTCTTAGTCATGATTACAACATAACCATAACTCAAATGATTTTTCAATTTTTATTGGAATAAATGCATCTTTTGATATTTCATATATTTCAATTTCCTTGTTTTACCAAACAAGATAAGAATTTTTTGTGCCTTCTGCAAAATCAAGTTTTGTTGTTTTTGTCAATCATAACTTACAAATACTTGTTATTGATATATGCATTTTTTAATGGTCTAGAAACACTTTGGACACTTGTTTAATTGAGATTGTTTATTTATGGATAAGACATGGATGTATCTATCAATCAAGATTAAGTGATGCCTACCAGAAAGGAGTTGACATGTTTCTCGATTTTGCATTTACTAATGCAAGTTATGAGGATAAGATCATATGTCCATGCATCAAGTGTGGACTTACACTTCCTGTCACTCGGTCAGTTGCATATGATTACTTAGTATGTGATGGCTTCACAAAGGGTTACACTAAATGGGTTTTATATGGTGAAGCATCATCTGTTTCTATAACAAGTCTTGATACGCACATGCGGAATGGGCCACAATTAAATATTAATATGCATGCATTAGTACACGAGGCATTTGAAATCTCAAATGACGACGACAGAGTCGATGGAGACAACCTTGTAGATCTGGGAGATAAACCAAATCCACAAGCAGAGAAGTTCTACAATTTGATATATGATGGACAAAAGGAGCTTTATCTACAATGTAGGAATTTTACAAAGCTCTCATTCATCATTCAGTTATTTCATGTAAAGAATTTAGGCAGATTAAGTAATAAATCGTTCACCATGTTATTAGAGTTATTGAATGAAGCATTTCCAGAGGTTGTAACACTGCCTAATACTGTTTATGAAGTTGAGCAGATAGTCATGGAGTTAGGACTTAGTTATGAGAAGATTCATGCATGTCCCAATGATTGCATGTTGTATAGGAATGAGCACAAAACTAATTCTGAATGTTATGTTTGTCATACATCTAGGTATGTAACATGCCAAAATGATTCAGGCAATGAGGCATCCTCTAAAAAAGGCAGCTATAAAACATTTTCTAAGGTTCTACATTACTTTCCTTTGATACCAAGGCTACAAAGGTTATTCATGTCATCCAAAACAGCATCATCTATGAAATGGCATAAAGAAGGTCGCACTAATGATGGTTGTATGAGATATCCTGCCGATTCTCCAGCTTAGATGACTTTTGACTACCTACATCTTGATTTCGTAGCAGATTATAGAAATGTCAAACTTGGTTTGGCGTGTGATGGTGTAAACCCTTTCATAACATTGAACAGCACGTATAGCACCTGGCCTGTAATTCTTATTCCATATAATTTGCTTTCATGGATGTGTATGAAGCAGTCCAATTTTCTATTATCATTGATTATCCCTGGTCGTAGTGCACCTGGAAATTATATTGATGTGTATTTGCAAACTTTAATAGATGAATTAAAGGAATTATGAGTGGATGGAGTAAAGACATATGATGCATCAATTAAACAAAATTTCCAATTGCGTGCAGCATTAATGTGGACTATCAGTGACTTTCCTGCATATGCGTATTTGTTACGGTGGAGTACTAAGGGAAAGTATGCATGCCTTTTATGCCACAAAGACACATGCTTCTAGTGGTTGAAACATGGCCGAAAACATTGTTACATGGGTCATCGTCGATTCTTGGACAAATATCATGCATTTCGAGATGATGAGCGATCTTTTGATGTAAAGAAAAAAGAACTGGACCCAATCTTTTAATTGGTTCTATGGTATTGGATATGTTACATGGCTTCAATATCACTTATGGAAAAATGAGTACTAATCCGGAATTACCATATAATTGGAAGAAAAGAAGCATATTCTTTGAATTACCATATTGGAAGGATAATCTAGTGCGTCACAATCTTGATGTGATCTACATTGAGAAAAATGTATGTGAGAGCATGCTTGGAACACTATTGAATTTAGAGGGGAAGACAAAGGATAATCTAAATGCACGTCTTGACTTGAAACTTCAAGGTATAAGGCTTGAACTCTATCCAAAAGAAAATGCAGCAAATAAAACCATCTTGCCTCATTCTTGTTTCTCATTAAAGAAACAAGAATAATATGTTTTTTGTAAATTTTTGAAGACTGTTAAAGTTCCAGATGGTTATGCAGCGAATATTTCACAACGCATCGACTTAAAGCAACGTAGAATCTTTGGACTTAAAAGACATGATTGCCATATTTTGATGTAATAGTTACTCCCTTTAGCAATTCAAGGAATGTTGAGTTCACATGTAACTTCACCTTTGATTGAGTTGAGTAATTTCTTTCGAGAGTTATGTTATAAAGTTGGTTTGGCACAAGACTTTATGCATCTTGAAAGATAAATTTCGATAACACTTTGTAAGTTTGAAAAAATATTTCCCCCTAACTTTTTTGATATTATGGTACATTTGGTGGTTCACTTAGCATCTGAGGCTAGATTAGCAGGACTTGTGCATTATTGTTGGATGTATTATGTTGAGAGGTACAGTTTATATTAAATTACATATTTCTTTACCGTCATTATGATATTTTACTTTTGTTATTATCGAATATTATTCAAAATTTTGTTTTTTGAACTTATTAAAACATAGGTACTTGAGTAGATTAAAGTCATATGTGCGAAATAGAAGTCAACCGGAGGGTAGTATGGCAAAAGGATACCTTACAAATGAATGCTTGACATTTTGCTCGAGATATATGGAAGGTGTTGAGACACAGTTTAACCAGATGTCTTGAAATTATGATGAGGGGGGTAATGGTACCGAAGGATTATCTATTTTCTCAATGCCTGCCCGACCATTAGGTAAGGGCGTGATAGACACAACGGATGATGACACAAAAGAAAAGGCACATCGATATGTGTTATTTAATTGTGAGACAGTTAACAAATTTATTGAGTAAGACACTCCACATCTGTAATCAATTTCATTATTATTATTATTATTATTATTATTTTACATACTTTTTCCACACACTCACAAATTTTTTATATGGCATACAGACAACACCGTAGATTTGTTGCCATACAAAATTCACGTCTTCGTGAAATGGCCATTGATTGCATTCACAGTGAAACATTTTTGTCATGGTTTGATAAACATGTAAGTAGTGTTTTGAAGTTCCTTAAAATTTGACTTGATATTAACTTCAATTTCATTCCACACTTACAAAAGTTATGTCGTCAATTGTCTAAAAACAGGTTGAGGAATTGCATAATACAAGGGATAGTCAAATAACTGAAGAGGTTAGATGTTTGGCTCGTGGTCCAAATAGAATTTTCACAAAATATAAGCGATACTTGATAAATGGTTTTAGGTTTCATACTAAGGAGATCGAGCGAAAGAGAAAAACTCAAAATAGTGGGGTTATTGTCACAGCAAAAACACGAAGCTTTGCAAGTGGTAGAGATGGAAATCCTGTCTCTGGAGATGTTACATTTTATGATGTGTTAATAGATATGTTTGGGAAAAGGGTTGTGTTATTTAAAGGCGAATGGGTGTCGCAATTAGGAAAAAGACAAGATAAAGATTGCACATTAGTTAACTTTGCACGATTAATGAAAGATGCTAAGCCTTTTGTGTTGGCTTCGCAAGCAGAACACATAATGTATGTAGAAGACCTCAAACACAAAGATTGGCAAGTTACTATCAAGATAAATCCGAGAGATTTTTATGATATGAATGTGGGGTCTTTTGTGGACAATGTGGAGGCATACTTGCAGAGTGTTGTATGCAATACGCAAAGTGGTAATGGGGACAATAATTTTCATTTGGTTATGACAGACATGTCTGCTGTAATTGTAGATGCACCATTTTCTCAAGTATTGAGAGACAATGATGTTCATGATGATGGAGATGAGGAAGAATTAGATCTTATGTGACTGTTAAACTTGTTGAACATTGCTAGTTATTTATATTTGAAAACAATTCTATAGTTTCCTTTTCCTCTCTTTCTTTATCATTGTTTTTGTTAATTTAATCGATTGTTTGAAGAATGAATAATGCATTTTACATTTAACTATGTCATTTTCATATGTGGCTATAAAATATTTATTCACTATATGTTACATTTAGTCACTATGAAGATAGTAACGTAGTAAAGGTGAATACACAAATTTTCTTTGTTAATTTTCTTCAAGTATTTTGTTCATTTGCAAATAATTTATTTGGATCATTCTAAATTTACAATTTGACTTGTCTATTTTGCTTGAATCATACTAGGATTCATCTGTAAAGCAAAAAGCCTATGGACTTATATCTTCAGTTTCGCTTAGGCAATATTGGTGAGTTTAGTGAGTCAACTCCATCTGAGATTCAGCAAAACTCTAGTTAGCCCAATGATAATGCAGGTATGCAATTTCAAACCTTATAAAAATGTCATAGTATTTCTTCATATATACTGTATTAGTATTATTATTATTATTTAATTATTTTTTATAACTAGATGGTGCTAGTGGAAAAAAGAAAATTAGAGGTCCCACTCAAATGTGTAATATTTAGGGTACTAGTGATGATGAGCGCCTAACAGTCAACTGGAACAACTTGGCTAACCTAATGACAAATTGACAACAAAGTTATCATCGTTCATTGGAACTATTGCGCGTGATGGGAAAAATGCACCACTCACTTACAAGAATTGTCATAAAGTCCCAGAACATTACAAAGATCACATATGGGCACTTGTACAGGTAAATGACATAATATTGTGCGAAGATCACATGTGAAAAGTAGTAAACATGAGTAATATGATTAAAAGAACACTCTTTATAATTTTTTGTAATTTTAATTTTGTATGTGGAAAGATTAATTTTCTATTATTTTATTCCTCTCTCTCTCTCTCTCTCTTTTCAGTCAAAGTTTGATCTTCCAAGTCATGCTAGGACTTGGGTTATGAAGTGCTCTGGTAAGAAGTTAAAAGACTGGAAGGCAGACATAAAGAAAAATTATTATAAAAGAGTTTTGACCAACAAAAGCATTATAAAGATAGAAGAGTACATGCTAATCAGTAGGAACACCTTATTAAGTATTGGGCCATCCAAGAAGTAAAGGTATATTTGATCTGATCATTATATGTTTTTTAACTTGTTATAGTTTGGGCACCATTAATTTATGCATTTGTAATTTTAGGCACAGAGTGATAAAAACAAAGCAAGTCGTGCAAAGCAAAAGTACAATCATACTACTGGAATAAAAAGTTTCCCAGGTGTTCGAAAGTAGTAGGTTAATTAATCTTTTCATGTTGTATATTTAATATGATAATGTATGCATGATGTGACAGAATGATATAATTTATATTTTGGAATATATTATTTTGTAGAAGAATAAGTTGGGACACTCTCCAACACGTGCTCACATGTTTAAAGTATGTTATACAAAGGAGACTGGAACCCCTGAGGCAACAAAAGCAATGATAGTATGTACCAAATAATTATCTTTCCATTTGAACTTGTAGATTAGTTAAAATTCCCACATTATAGTGTTGAGTGATTGAAATGTATATATTAAGTTATGTTTATTGCAACCTTATAGGATGAAATGAATGAGAGGACAACTTTAAATGCAAATTTATCAAATGAGGGCCCAAATGATACATTTGGACAAGTGATGGGTTAAAAAAAACATGGACGAGTTCGCATGTATGGATTAGATGTCTCCCCGTCTAATTTATGGAGAGATACATTTGGCCATAAAGCAAACCAAGACACAACAATGGATGCTATGAAAGCTGAAAATTTGGTGCTAAGGTCCAAAGTTTTCCATGTTTAGCATGTTCCGAATAACTTGACAAACACATCTAACCAGGTAATTTAGGTAATAGGATTTATAAGTTATTAATGTTTTCTTACATATATATATACACATACATATATCTATGTGTGTGTGTTTGTAAAATTAATTAGTTCAAATTTGATTAGGTCACAACAACTTCTAGTCCTCTTAACATGGCAGCTCGACATCAAGCATGGTCCTTGTCATCAATACAAGATGCCTCTCTTACTCAAGTACCCACTAAGAGCTAATCATATATATCACATTACTTCCAACTTTATTTTAGAATAGCATGCAAAACTTGTCTTACAATTAACCAAGGAATGAATATTGTGGACCTAAATTTCATTGTTTAAATCTAGACAAATTGTGCTACATAGTCAAAATCATGATATGACGAAGCTTGTGCTTTTTTTTAATTTTTTATTTTTATTTTCTTGTTAAGCTTCAACAAGACATCTCTCCATCATTTATTACCGCATGGGCTCTTTTTGATTATTTCAAAAAATATTGCTTGAAAGTAATTAGTTGATTGTCATTTTTTATAATTACATTTGATTTACATTGTTGAGGTTAGGGGATTCTGATAGTAATAATGGGCATGGTTTTGATTGTTGTTAATTGGTGTTTTTTGTTGTTATTGATTCTTTAAGCTATTATTTGATATGGTCTAAAGACTTACGGTTGTTACTTTTATATAATTTGTTGTAGTGTGGTGAACCAATTAAGTGATTAAATTATTTGGTATCGTGATTAAATGCATATCACTTTCAGTTGTGATCATTTTCACTCTGGCACTTTCTACTAGTTTATTTTTTAAATATTATTTATTAATTGTAAATATATAATTACTTAAGTAATTAAATCTTGATTTACAGGTGAGAGATATAGTTGTTCTAAAAAGTATCATTAGGCCATCAGAAATAGTTGCAATCGGAGTACTTAAAAGCATAGACGCATCTAAAAAAGTAGAAAGAGAAGAACTAGGATCTAACTATTGGAAGGTACATGTTCAAGTGCCAATCAAACCTAATGAGAGTTTGATCCGGTCATATGGACTTGTCAAAACAGTTAGACAAGCTATTGGAGCTTATGTTGTTTAGCCTGCTCCATTTGTGGTATATTTCTTTTGTAAATACTAATTTCATTAACAAATTTATATTAACTTAATATAGTGTCAATTATCTTTATAAATTTATCTTTTGGATGCAGATTTCACAACTTACGAATGCTAGCCGAGAATATTTATACAAGTGAGGTTGAGAGATTGGGAACTGATTTTGTTTTGATAATTTGTCTCTCCGGAAGATGGATGTCATTATGGCTTTTCAGAACTTATGGTTGAAATAATTTTCTTTTAAATTTTTTTTGTTTTAACTTTGTTAGTGTGGTAGAATATTTTATAGTTTCGGTAGTGGATTTTTATTGCAATATAAATAAATTTATGTTTCAATAATAAATAATTGATTGTGGTTTGAATTTATTTATTTATTTTTGATGTGATGATCCTATGGTGGTAATATTTGTTTATTGTTATGAAAATATTAGAGGATGAATGGATGCCAAATTAATATAGGATGTGGCGATTAATATTCAATTGTTTATAAAATTGATTCCATTTTTACACGCATTTATGCATGCTTAGTTGTAGCTTTTAAAAATGTCAATGAAGATAACATGTAAGTGGCATTTTATAGTAGTGATAGTAGCTTTGCAAAGTATCACTAAAATAAGTTCCAATGTCACTTATATCCATTTAATAATACAAATGAATTTGATTTAGTGGCATTTATATCAATTGTAAGATAACAAGTGTTATTCAAAATCCATGTAGTGGCATTTCATATATTGCAAGTCTTCTTTAATGGCACTTGATAGCGTCATGAATAGTGTTTACCATGACATTAAAGTGTCACTAAAAGTGTGTAGCCTTGATAGTGTAATGGCACTTAGAAGTGTCATTAACTCTTTTTTTAATGGTACTTGATAGTGTCACAAATAGTAACTATCATGACATCAAAATATCATTGAAAGTTTTTAGCTATGATGGTGTAGTGGTACTTACAAGTATCTACCGTGGCATTAGTATAAATGACACTTGTTCAAAATGCCACAAGACTAAAAAATGTCATTAGAAGAATAGTTTTGTGGCATTTTTAAATGTCATTAAATTAAGAAAATGTTGTAGTGGGAGTTCAGGCCAACTCTTGAATATTTTACCAAACGAAAACTATTTTAATTATGAGTCTTGTTATACTACTTATGCCCCATCCACACCCATACCCAGAAAGGGCAATACCAGGAGCATTTCCCTAGTGATAGGGTTTATAATGCCCCCAAAATAATACAATAAATCTATCTATCATGCGGAAGAATATAACTGAAATACAGTACTTTCATTCATCAAAGTTTACTGTTTAACAACTAGTTAAATGCCATTTAGGCTTACATCTTCCCAAGTCATTGCTTGGTTCCATAAAGTGAGTCTCGCTCATTACATCTTAAGCCCTTGGCTTTATAAATAACAAACATACACACAATAAGACATAATTAAAAAGCTCTTACTTCCCGAAAGTCCATCCTCGCTATTGCCTTGGAGGAAACATCTCACCTGCACCTGAAAATGGTATTCCCGTAGGGTGAGCCAACAACCCAGTAGAAATAATCTAACACAATATATGAGGTTTAGCAAATGTATAAATACCACGTGCATAAACAATACCGATACTAAAACATCCACAAGGCCTGCATATTCATATGCTACTAAGACCAAACCTCATTTCCTTTTTCCTTCAATTCATTTCAAGTTCATATGTGCTACTCAATTCATGAGTTAAATTCATTATCTTTCAACAACCAAAATGAGACTACAACTCAATAGTTTCCAATTATGCAAAGCACACATAAATACTTCAAATCTGCCATTTTACGGATATTTCGTCCGAGGGAATCGGCACCCATGTATATTTTCTCAAATATGCCATTTTACGGATATTTCGTCCGCAGGAATCGGCACCCATGTATATTTTCTCAAATATGCCATTTTACGGATACTTCGTCCACGGGAATCGGCACCTATATATATATAATTTCGGGTCTTTCACCCAAGACACTCCGTCTAACTTGCTTTCAACGGAGTCCATCTCCTTTCTCCTCCCAAATAAACATATATATACAATGTATTTATAAGCATAGTCACATGCAATGACAACCAACATTTGATTATCATTAAATCACCTAATCCTCCTGCAATTTCTACAATAATCATAGCTATCTTCCACTGATAGCCCAATATATTTTTCCTTAAACAGATATTCAATCTCAAGATAAATAGTTTATTTACAACTTCCAAAAGTGTAAGATAATACATATCTAATTTCACCATCTATACCCATAATCTTCCAATTTCACATTTTCAATGCTAATCCCAATTATTTATACAAAATAATAATTTAATCAAAATTAGGGCAAAATCCCCCTTTCACCAAATATCAACCCAAATACCAAAATCAACTATTTTGGCACAACATGATCTTATATTCAAGCCTCATACTTGTTTACCTCATATTTATCAAAACCCCTCTTTTCATTTCACACCCAAATCCTAGATTTGTCCAATCCTAGATTTGTCCAAACCATAACCAAATCTCATCATCTATACACAATAGCAAATAACTAAGCTAAAAACTATATTAAAGTGTAAAAAATCCCTACCTCAAGTTTGAAGAAGAAAAGAGTTGAAACCCCCAAAATCAACGACAATGAAACTCGATCTCCATCGTACACAACGAAGCCCTCGAGAAGTTACACAACTTTGACGAGGAAACTATGGCCAAAATCCCAATGGATTTGGAGAAATCAAATGGAGAAGATGATTTCTAGAGAGAGAGACTCTGGATCTGGATCTTGGAGACTTTTAGAGAGAGAGAGGATTGCAAAAAGTGATCTGAAATGTCACTTTCGCGAGCTGATAAAACGTGGTCCACTCGAGCGTGGAAAGCCCCGCTCGAGCGTAAGACACAGACTCCAGCTCGAGCATGAAACCCTGCGCTTGAGTGTGAATTTGCTCTCCTAGTATTTTTGCAGACATAGTTCCCGCTCGAGCTCCCGAATGCCTGCTCGAGCGTAGAGCAAAATTTCAGAAGCTCGTTTGAGCGCAAGAATGCCCGCTCCAGTGGAGAGCCAAAATTCTGGGCAACCGACCTTTTCCAAACACACAACTGCAACCCAATAACCAACAATGAGGGGAAGACAAGGGAAACAAGACGTGAACCACCATTTAACCCATATAGACCCGAGTTCGAAACACCACAAGGGACGGGTTAAAACCAGGGTCGCTATAACAAGGTCGTTTCCAACTTTCTTATAATCTTCAAAAAGATTAAGAATTCAATTCGGACTATTGTAAGTATTTGAGGATAAAAAAATAGCGCCCAATTAATACACAATAGTATGTGTTTGAGAGGAGAAATATTAGATACACACCTAACTTTGACATAGTATACAAACTGATTGTCCTGGGATTTAAATCCATAACCTCAAGGTTATTGTAAGTATTTGAGAATATATAATAAAAATGTATATGTGAGGGTTCAAGAATGTTGTCGGAAAATTCAAAGATCTTCGAAGATCGTATGAAGCTCTGAATTCTCTAAAAAAAAGATGAGAGAGACTTAGATTCTTTAATAGTCATAGATTCTTTAACGGTCACAACTATGAACAAGATAACAAAGAGATGATGGAGATAAGAGATTGGGTGAAGAAGAAGCAAAGCAATTAGAGAGAGAATAATGGAAAGGCTCTCCCACTTTCACCCTCAAGGTAGATAATGGAGAAGGGAAATTAGTTCTTTCCCAAGAATTGTCTCTCCAAAAAATCCAACCCTTATAAAGTTATGGGTGGGTGCTATTTATAGGCATCTCATGATGTAAGATGGAGCCCATGTGCAAGGCACATAAGGGAATATTCTCTCTAACCACTTTGTCTAAGGAGGTGACCTATTCGAGGGTGAGAAAAATCCCGAAGAGGAGATCAACTTCTCAGTGAACGCTTTTTCTTAGCCATGCCTAACCAATGATCCCCAATCATCCCAAAGGGTTAGGGGTAGTCCAAGAGGACTTCCTGCCTCAGATATTGCCGAGTCTCGTGGACCCCTCGGGGTCATGCCACCTTGACCCGGGTATAGGCTAAATTAACCGATGAGTGAATTCATCTCCACTACATGTCCTTGGGATTCGGACCCTTTGTTCAGGCTCTAACCTCTCTCATGATTCTGGTGGGTTGATCCCGAAATGCTCCAAATCCACAAATATTATGGGACTCACCAATGGAGCAGCTTCTAGATTGCGATTGAATCTGTTCGAAGCCCGAATGCCTCAGATCTTTAGGTTTGCTCAATACCTTTTCGACTCCAGGCCCGAGTAAGTCTCTAGGTTCGTGGATCCGAACCCTTTCGAGGCTTAAAGCGATATGGCCTGTTTGATGACGATAAATCTGAGCCCACCAATTTTGGACTTTCCAATTGGGCTTAATTAATTCAGTGAGCTCAAGTTATCCCCTCTTACAAAATGTTTCTTGCTTTTTAATAGTTTAAGTTTTTAGATGAGTTTGTGATTAACAATTTAATATGGCATTAAGCAATTATAATGCAAACCTAATTTGTTTTGTTTATACAACACAGATGCCCAAATAGGAGTTTGTTATGGAATGCTTGGTGATGACTTACCATCTAGAAAAGAAGTTGTAGCTCTTTACACCCAAAATGGCATCCAAAGAATGAGAATCTATGACCCAGACCAACAAGCTCTCTGAGCCCTTAGAGGCTCCAACATTGAGCTCATTCTAGGTATTCCAAACATCGATCTCTAAGCACTTGGTTCTAGCCAAGCTGAAGCAGATACATGGGTCCAAAACAATGTCAAAAACTATGGCAATGTCAAATTCAAGTACATCGCGGTTGGCAACGAATTCGATCCATCAGATAACAGCACAGCTCAATTTCTTGTCCACACGATGCAAAATGTGCACCCCACCATTGTCAATGTAGGGCTTGAAAACCAAATCAAGGTTTCAACTATCATTCACAGTAGATTTCTTGGAAAAAAATTTCCTCCATCACAAGGCTCTTTTAGGCCTGAAATTCCATTATCCTTCATCGACCCCATTATTATTTTCTTGTTGAACAGTGGTTCCCTATTGCTTGTAAACTTATACCCTTATTTCAGTTATGCAGCCAACACGAATAACATTGATCTTGATTACACTCTATTCACATCTCCCTCGGTTGTGATGACTGATGGCTCGCTCCAATACCAAAATCTGTTTGATGTAATGTTGGATGCTTTTTACTCTGCGATTGAGAACGCAGGTAGTGGCTCTTTGGAGATTGTTGTGTCTGAAATAGGTTGGCCTTTAGCTGGTAGAACTGGTGCATCTATTGACAATGCAAGGATCTACAATAACAATTTGATTCAGCGTGTGAAAGAAGGGACACCGAAAAAGGCCGGGAAGGGCTATAGAGACTTACAGTTTTGCTATTTTTGATGAGGATCAAAAGAACCCGAAACTTAAGACACATTGGGGACTCTTTCTACCAAACAAACAGCCTAAATACCCAATCACATTATAGCCCTTAAATTTTAATTTGATCTTATCATGTTATTGACAAAGGTTGTGTTTGATTTATCAATTTGAGAAGGGATTTAGAAAAAGAAAAGAGAAAAAAATATGTAAAATATGAATGAAATATAATTACATTTCCCTACATTTTATACATCTTTTCTTTTTCAATTTCCTACCAACTCTATGAAGCAACAAGACCATTCGAAGTAGCATGAACTGCCCAAATAAAGACTTTTTAAAAAATAAAAAAATAATCTCTTACATAACATTTGGTAACATATATGCAAAAAAAAAAAACTTGATAATCCCAAAGCATATATAACAACCATTCTAACAATGAAAGTTAGATTTTATTGCCTTTGTCTGTGAAGAAATACGAGGGAATGCATTCATTTCCATTGTGTTTGGTTTAGGAATTTGGGTGAAAATATAGAAAGAGATTTGAAAAGAAAAAAGGTAAGTGAAATGTAAATAAAATGTAACTATATTTCACTTTTCTTTCATACATCTTTTCTTTTTTTCTTTCTAAATACCAATCTAAATCTGTGAACCAAACAATCTTAGGTTAGGCTTCTCTCATATTTAAATGATTCGAAAAGGTGATTTTGTAGGACCCTCAAATATATATCATTTATGAAAAAATTAAAATAATCCGATAATAGTAATATTTTTATTTTATCAAATTTGTCTTCAAAAAAATAAATAATATATTTTTCGTCTATATGACAACAAGTACCTACAAAATAAAGATTTCCAACAGTTGGTACCACTTCCAAATTCTATAAATTAGGACAAAAATATAAATCACTCATTAGTAAAACTTGCACCAAATTTTAGCAAATGAAAATATTCCTATTGAGGATTTCTTGCAGACGAAATTACCCTCATAATAAAAAGTTTGAAATTTGATTTTTTTTTGTACATCATAATACGAGAAATTCTATTTCCACACCTATTTATCTCAGTGCACATCATTTCTCACTGCACACACTTAGTAATTTAATTATTAATTATTGTTCTTATTCCACACACCAAATATTCCAATCATACCCTTAACTCATATCTTATACACACACCACCTCAATTCACTTTCCACACACTCTCACATCAATTTAGCCCCTCTCATGGAGTCAATGAACAATTTACCCAAGGCCAAATTGATGGGGTAGATCTATAATCAAGAGTAAATTCTGATCAAGAGGAAATTGAAGTTCTAACAAAGAGCAACTTTGAACCCAAAAGAATTCCATCTCCATTATCTTCATTAACCTCTATCATCAAACCCATCTTTCTATTTTCCAAACAAGCCCTAGTATTTCTATTTTCACTACGCCAAAATTGGGCTTTAGCGGCGATTTTTTACTGCTGTTAAAGGATGTAAAACCGCCGTTAAAGCCTTTAACAGCGGTAATTTAGGACCGCCGTTTATACTCGTGTCGGAAAAGATATAACCGTTGTAAAAGGGTAAATTACTGTTATTAAAAGTCGACCAAAAACGGCAGTAATATAGGACCAAAAACGGCGGTTCTTTACCGCCGTAAATAGGTTCAAATTTTTTAAAAAATAATTCTCTCTTCTTGCACCTCCCAGGCCTCGAACCCTTGACCTTTAATCCATGCACACCAACCACTGCACCACAGCCACTCTATATGAAATATATTCCCTAAATAGATATTTAAACATTACTTTTGCTTTATTGTAGATGGTCATGTTCAACCTCTGGCCGCGCGTGGTCACCAAACGCCGGAGTTCCGCCGGAGCTCCGCCGGCAAAGACCGCTGTCATTAACGGCGGTAATGAGAGGGCTTTAGCAGCGGTTTCGTTACCGCCGTTAAAAGAGGGCTTTAGTGGCAATTTTTTTAACGACGGTTTCATTACTGCCATTAAAGATACTTTAGCGGCGGTTTTTTAAATGGTGGTAATGAAACCGCCGTTAAAGATACATTAACAGCGGTATTAATGGCGGTTTCGTTACCGCCGTTAATAGTATCTTTAACGGCGGTAACGAAAACCGCCGTTAAAAAAACTATCGTTAATGCCCTGTTTTGGCGTAGTGTTTCAAGTTGATTAGTTGAATGAAATCTCATTTGGGTCTTTGCTATTAAGATGTTCAATTTGTATTTTTGCTTCATCATGATAACAATTTGATAGTTTATATATAATGAAAATGTTAGATTTAGCCAATTAAAAATGTTGGAGCCTTTTCTTTTTCCTCCGACAGAGTTATCTTGGAAATTACAATACGAATTTGTAATCGCCTCTATGACCTACCAAATCATTACCCTATGAACTACCAAATAATTTCAAAACCACATCCTTTTCTTTTCCTCTGACAGCCTTTTCTTCTTCGTTAAGGTTTGGTTTTAGGGTTTAGTACATAAGAATTTATTGTAGAAGGTTAGATTTAGCTAATTACAAAAGGATTTATTTTTTTTAAAAAAAAAAGTTTAATATGTAATGAAAATTCCTGTACACAATCAAGAATTTTTAATTATTTTATAATGCTTTTATTTTTGATTGGACGTATAAATATGTGATATTAATCTGTTTAGTTGACTAGAAAACTAATGCTAAGAAGAAAGAAAGAAAAAGATAATAAAAATCTCCTAATTTACTTTGCTTCCTATTGTTTTTGTCTAAAATAAAGGAATTAGGATTTAGTTTTTTCTTTTTTTATTAAAAGAAGTGCACTGAGATTTTTTTATTTTTTAAAGATGTGTGTAGAGAATATTTTCATATAATATTATTGGTGTGTTTTGATGTCTATTATGATCATTTTACTTTAAAATATAATTGTCATTAAAATAATAATTCATTAAGTGTGTACACTGAGATAAATAGGCATGCGGAAATAGAATTTCCTGTCATAATACAAATACAAGTATAAAACCCCCAAATTGGAGGCAAAAATGACTGAATAGTTGAGTAGAGATTTTACCTCCGCAAATCGCATATCACCTAGTAAAAAAATCAAATTTATTTAATTTTCTAGCATTTTCTTGGGAAGGAAACGAAATTTGAAAAAGTTTGGGGGTTTTTGAGAGCAGGACTCTCACCTTTGAACGAACGGTAGGGCATGGCCGAGTGTGTAGATGTAGTTTGCGACTAATTGAAGAGAAGGAAGAGAGCTGAGAGATTGCTATGGACATGATTGGTGATTGCTTGTTGATTTTTTATTTTTTATTTTTTATTTTTACAGGAAAATCCTCCTTATTCTCCCGTAGGTCCAAGGTAGCGTCCCTTGCAGAGATCACCAGGGTGTCCTGTTAGCCGTTCCGAGTGAGGAGACTATAACTTGGGAACTTGCCTCAATCTCCCAAGACAAGCTCTGCTTAAGTCAGGACTAGCATAGTGGGGGAGCATTGAATTCACACCAAGTGCTGATTAGACAACTTGAGGTCCAACCTTCTAACTAATTGTGCTACGCTCAGAAGATTGGCTCGAGGGAAATTGAACCCATGACCTGGGGGCTTAATTCCCAAGTTGGAACCACAATGCCAACCACCCCTGGGTCGTGATAGCTTGTTGATGATTCCAAAGGAAAACAAAAATGGAAAATCGAGAAAGAGGAAGAAGAATAATAATTTGTGATTTGTATGGTTAAAGTGTTTTTTTTTTAATTATTAATTTTATTTCGAGCTCATTTGGCAACACCATCACTTGTCTATTTTTTTTTTTTTTTTTTGATTTTTTTAACAAAAAAAAAAACTTATAAATTATACGTAAAATAATTATTTTAAAATTGCTATTATACGCATCATGATATATTAATTAATGTATCAAATATATATGTTATAATATTATTATTTTAAAATTATAATTTCACTTATTGTAAAAATTATAAAAAATTTAAAATTTTAAAATTATTTTATATTTATTAATATATCAATTAATGTGCATAGGATTATTGTTCCAAAATATTTTGGAAACGTGGTGGTGTAGCCCCGTGGGTCTGACTTGGACTCTCACGTAGGATGTTCGTTTGGGAAGGGCTCCCGGGCTCAAAGAGCCACAAAAAACAAAATAGGCTCATGAGCCACAAAAAACAAAATATCACATCCAACCCCATAATCATTACACTCTTCTCTCACAAAAAAAGCCAAAAAAGCCAAAAAGCCAAGAGCCCTTCCCAAACCAGGTTTTTGAGCCCAGGCTCATATAGCCAAAAAAGCCAAAAAGCCAAAGAGCCAGCCCACTTCCCAAACGGAGGGGGTAGCTATTCGCTCAATGGCCCACCATTTGCTCAAGCTAACCTAATAATTTAGAATTTTAAAAAAATATTTATAAAATTGGATTGAATTAAAAATTTTAATTTATTTATTTTTTGGATTGGGGTGAGAAATTTTTTTTTAGCTCAATCAACACAGCTCGTTCATTTATAAAATATTAATATAATTTTTTTTATATTATTTAGTTATAAAATATACTAAGAAAAAATAAAAAATAAAAAAAGTACATATATATATATATATATATGCTTTTTTAGAGGCTAAATTAAATATATTTTATAATTAAATTTTGTTAGTACTTGAAATTCAAATAATTAATAAAAGAGTCTTAATAATTTAATAGTTTATTAAGACAGAAAGATAACAGCTCATATTTATTAAGTGAGTTAGTTTGAAATTAATCATTTTTTTAAAAAAACGAGTATGAAATGATTAAATTAGGATCGATGTTGGGCTTGGTTGGGTTGGGAATAACATATACTGTATATAGTGCTGGTTCAAACCCAACCGATGCCCATGTTTATTCATCCCTAATTACAATGAGAAAGTTGAAATTTATATTTATATATATATATATATTTTGTTTGTATATCATCATCACTTATTTATTTACTTATGAGCTAATTACTTAAAAATCATATTTAGGAATGTTCTGATAGTTCAGGTCCTATTTAAGAGTTTTTGAACCAATAAATCCTATTTAATAAAACTGAGAATATTATCAGTTTTTTTCAATTTTTAAAATTAAAAATATTATCAATTTTGCATAATAATATTCCATATAATTACTTCAGTAACTGATAAAAAAACAGAGCATGAGATTAAACGTTTTTGCCTTTTTATTTATTGGTTTGATTCAACTATCTAATAAAACCGAAAACATTATCAGTTTTTTCCAGTTTTAAAACTGAGAATATTATCAATTTTTTCATTTTAAAATTTTTTTCCCCAATTTTTCACATTAATGTTCCAACATCATGCTCCTTTATATATACAAAATTTTCAATTTTACACAAAAAAATAATTCATTTTTTCAATTTTTACGTAAGTATTGGTGATTGGTTCAGTGATTTATTTATTGGTGGGTAACATTTTTGTTATTGGACTCATACACATACCATAGGGGTGTAAAAATGTCCCGAGGTCCGTGGGCAGTCCGAAACTCACAGTGGGCCTAGCCCGTTTCAGCCTGGTTAGGCCCGGGCCCAAGCCTAGCCCAGTATATTGGGCCTGGGCCAGGGCCATCCACTTTGGGGCTTGGTCCGGCCCATTGTCCCGGTCCGTTAGCCCGGTCCGGCCCAAAAAAATTTCAGGCCCTATGGGTGGCCCGGCCCACCCATCCGGCCCTCTTTATATCAATATTCAATGATCAAATTTTAAAAAATAAAAAACAACTTGTAATGGTTAAATAATTAAAAAATAAATAAAAATATTGATCTTATAAAAAAAATAGTAATCTTGTAAAAATAAAAAATTTATATAATTAAATAAATAACATTAATAATTTTAAAATAAAAACAAAAAATAATAATAATTTATTAAAATAAAATCAAAACTAAACTGTGTTGGGTTATGATTTTTTAAATACAGATTTTTTAAAAAAATTATATACTTGTTTAGTTAATATGGAGTGATATATATATATATATATATGTATATATACATGCTCTTAGTTTGATATATATATATACATGCTCTTAGTTTGATATATATATATATATATGGGGAAATTAGTCTAAGGTCCCTCTCTCATTTTTAGTAATGGAAGAGATCCACAATATTTTTTTATGATGTCTAGGGTCCCTTAACCCCACATCTATATATCACAGAGAAATTTGATTCTCTCACATCAAATCTCATTTCTCTCTCTCTATCTTCTCTATTTCATCTCTCTCTACCTAATTTAAACGTTTCAAATAAATAATCTGTATACAGAAATTTAAACATATATACCTATCTGTATGTATATAAGTATAGAAATTGTCCCTCACCTGGACAAAATTTGCGAAAATTTCGAAGCAAAGTTGGAGCATAACACTGAAAATTGAATCAATTTCACAAAAGTGGTCTTTGAGATTGATGAATTACGGGAATAATATATATATATATATATATATAATTGTGTATATATGATGAATATGTGAAGATGGGGTGATGATCGATAAGATGGATTAGGCTCAGCGAAGCGTAAAGGGTTTTGCTTTTCTCCACAACCAATAGTGCCTTCGAGTGGACGCAATGCAAATACTCTTGATCTTTTTCCACATGGCCTTCCAACTGTAGGTTCAAATACAAGTGCTGGCAATATGGAAAGGTTTGTTGGGAATTTCTCTGGGTTGTGGAGTCCAGAGAAATTCTTTGGGTTGAGAGAATTTCTCTGGGTTGAGAGAATTTCTCTAGAAATATTTGTTTGGGAATTTTCTCTGGGTTGTGGAGTCTAGAGAAATTCTCTGGGTGACAGAATCTCTGGAAATGTTTGTTTGGGAATTTCTCAGGGTTTGGGGAGTCCAGAGAAATTTTGAATTTTCTCTATAATGTGTCTAGAGAAATTCTCTGTATTGAATTTTCTCTAGATCAAATTTTCTCTGGATCAATGTTGAGGGACCTTAGACATTATGAAAATATAGAGTGTCCTTTATACTATAAAATTTTAATACTAGGGACCTTAAAAAAAATCCCCTATATATATACATGCTCAATCAAATCCGCAGACTGCACTGCAGTAGTGATGATAGACCATGTGCATGGTACAAATAATCCGGTGGATGCGCATGATATTTAGGACAATGCTGTTGGGTCTGTGGGGGCCCATCATGGGTCCCGTTCTAATAATCCGAACCGTAATGTGTAGAACTCATCGAATATTATATAACTGTAAAAAATAACGTTGATCGGATATTGATAACTATATGATCATATCAGTTTTGTATCAAAAAAATGGACAGTGAACAAATTAATAGTTGACAAAAAAACTAATCCGATCAGATAGCATCGATATTCGATCAATGTGATTTTTTATAGACATACAATACTAGATGAATTCTACATATTTAACGGTTTAAATTATCAAAATGGGACCCGTAGTGGGCCCCCACAGACCCAACAATATCTGTGAAGCCTCACCATATATTCATATGATATATGTTAAGTTATCAACTTACACCATTTTGACTGGAATTCGTAGAAGAAGGAAATAGTCTCAAAGAGATAAAAAGAAAGAAATGCACTAATGTGACATTGTGTCACTGACACACAACGGGTAAGTGGCTGGTACTAACCTAGCTTTTACCTAGCCTAGCCTCATCAATTACTCAATTCAAGTTTGAAACGGTAATATACAAACGGTCATAATTAAAATTACTATAAATATCTTTCATTTTTCAAAATAAATCTCACAACAAATAATTCTTTTTCTCTCTCTCTTAAACTCTCTCAATCTCTCATAAACTCTCAATCTCTCTCAACTCTCAATTATCAGAAGAAGCAAATTTCTGTATCGCATTCACTAGTCGGTAACATTAATTAGTTTAATTAAATTTATTAACTACTCATTTTTTTCATTAATTATTTGTACACATATATTAATTATTATTTTTTACTGATTGTATTTACACATTATTTAAATTAATTGTTAATTCTTATATATTGCTTTACTTGCATTACTATGGATCCTAATATGCCTAATGTTTATGTCGATGTTGATACATATACTACACCACATGAATCTGTTGATTCTCCTTCTAATATCACTCTTCCAACAGTTGGATCATCATCTAGGAGCAGAAGTAGTAGTGTTTGGGAACATTTTGAAAAAATATCTATAAATAATCCTGATGGCACAATTACATTTAAAACAAAATGTATGTATTGTGCACGTTTACTTAGTGCTACATTTGCAGGGGATACTAGTCATTTAAAAAGGCATTTTGACAAACATTTACAAAGTAAACAACCTGATATTCGAAGTCAAATGTAATTAGGGACTTTATCAACTAGTAATTTGCAAACATTTTCATATAATCCTATACGTGTACAAAATTCTGTAGTTTATTATGTTATTAAAAAAGAACAACCTTTTAGTACTAGTGAATGTCTTGATTTTACCGAAATAATTCACGAAAGTTTTACACTGCAATATCAAAGTTTTTCAAGAAATACTACTAGAAATAGGATTTTAAAGAAAATTGAGGATATTAAAAGTGAATTATTTGATATCTTTAAAAATTTGAATGGAAGAGTTTGTTTAACATCTGATTTGTGGTCAAATAATTGTTTTGAATATCAATGTGTCACTGCACATTTTATTGATAATGATTGAAAATTAAATAAAAGAATTATTTTATTTAAATTAGTTGAACTTTCATACACTGGTCATTCGCTTGGTGTACAAATAAGAAATGCATTATATGAGTAGGCTTTATAAAATAAAATATTTACGATTAGTTTAGATAATGCATCATATTATAATCAAACTGTAACCCATTTAAAATCAACTTTACAATTACTTGTTGATGGTGATTTATTTCATGTTCGTTGCTGTGCCCATATTTTAAATTTGATTGTTAAAGAAGCTATACATGTATACGAAACTTTTGTACTTCTAATAAAAAATGCAGTTGTTACTATTATGTCTTCTGGTAATCGAATTTCAGAATATAGAAAAATTTGTCAACGAGAAAATATGTCATTTAAAAAATTAATTTTAGATGTAGATAGTAGGTGGAATTCAACATATAATATGTTAAAAATAGCTTGTAAACAAAAAAGAGCAATGGATTTATTTTTTGTAACAACATCAATAGGAGGAGTACTGACACCCCTGAACTTAATTGGTGCCTAGTAGCCTTGTATAAAGATTTTTTAAAAGTTTTCAATACTTCAACAAAATTATTTTCTTATATATATATATATATATATTCCTACTTCACCATTTGTTTTATATATGCTAGTAGAAATAATTAAAGTTTTCATAAAATATATGGGTAATGAACTTTATGTAACCATTATTATTTCAATGAAAGAAAAATTTGATAAATATTTTCATCATTTGCCTCATCTATTAGGTTTAGCTATAATAATTGATCCTAGGTGTAAAGAAGTTGGTTTACAAGAATTTTTAGAACGTATTTTCGCTGATCAAATACAGTTTGACCCTATTATGCAAACATGCAAAAGATTATTTCAAGAATACAGGGAAACTGCAGCTGCATCTGCATTTGTAAATACACCTACACACACTACACTAGCAGTTCAATCTCGAGACGGGAGATTAAGTATTTTCATAGCAATAAAAAGTAGAAGAATATCTCAACATATAAGTATAAGTAGTTTTGAACTACAACGTTATTTGGAAAGCCCGTCAGTGGATGATTCCGATAATTTTGACATTTTGGAATGGTGGAAACAAAATGAATCTATGTGGCCTGTGCTTTCACAGATGGCCCGTGATATACTAACCGTTCCTATTTCTACAGTTGCTTCGGAAACAACTTTTAGTGTAGGCGGACGGGTGCTGAGTGACTACAAGAGCAGGCTTTCACCCGAAATAGTTGAGGCACTGATGATATCTAGAGATCATATGTACGTGCTTACAAGAAGACAAAATTTTAGTGAAAATGAGTGAATTCAATATGATTTGGATGACATATCATCGGGCAACGCGACTGAAATGTCTGTCTCCTTTGATAATTGATCAACAATTAATTTTTTACTATTTCATTTCATTTCGTTTTTTTCTTGATTTTTGTTTTTGTTTTTGTTTTTTGTATTAGATTATTGAGGTGAAGTATAATGCAAATGATTGGTAGGCTAGTAGGTGTCAACCTAGTTGGGATGTACTTGATCTATAGTGATGCAATTGTTGTACCATCATCAGTAATCTACACCTAATTTATTTAATAATATCAATTTTTGTAATATTTTATTTTATTTTGAAATAAAAATTATTCATTCAATAAATGTTATATAAATGATTTAATATTGTAATATTGAAAGTTTCAATTTTATATATATAAAATTATTCATTTCGAAAGAAAAAAAATTACATAATTGCATACTTTTTTAGTTATAAGTTTACAATTAAAAAAACATATAAAACATTACATAATCAAACAAAATATCTTATTAATCGTAATTAAAATATTCTAGTATAAATTTTTTTTAAAAATTTTTTTATTTCTAATATTAAAAAAAAAGCCCGACTAGGCCTGGCCTGCGACCCTAGGCCCGAGCCCAGGCCCTATGCCCCGACCCTAGGCCTTATTATGAGTGGGCTTGGGCCTGGGCCCCACTTTTGGACCCATGGGCCGACTTGGCCCGGCCCGCTAAAAAAATGCGAGCACACAAAGCCCGAATGGGCCGGGCCAGGCCAGGCCATTATTACACCCTTAACATACCATTCGTTGGCGACTTCTACGGCCTTGGCTTCTTCAGATTGGTTTTGCAAAACCTCATTAGCAGAGAGGGTTGGAATGAATTAATGCAGCAATGGAGAAAAAAAATGACAAGGATACAAGTGAGCTTGCTAAAAAATTTAATGGGACTTGAAAGTCCAAAATTTTTTAATTATGACCTAATGGAGTATAATTTCATAACTTAGGACTTATATGCAAATGTCCCTTTATTTATTTTTTGGACATTGAATAAGAATTTAAATTACAATAAAAGAGCAATAATCTTAAACTTATGATACTTTCACTATGGATTATTAGGCCAATTTGTCCGATAATTCAATTTTTGAATATTCGCATCACATTTTAAGTTCGGCAAGTCACAGCACAAATTGCGGACCGTGGCCGTGTCCTTTTAGGAGTTAGGGATACTGCTGCGTGGGGTGCACAGGACCATCTATTGTGCGGTAAAATAGGCTCATTTCGAGACTTATTTTAATAATTCGAACCATTTATATTTTAAAATATATCAAGTAAAATATGCCTACAAATAATCAAGTTAATCAGATATTGTTTACCTATTCATCCACTCACATTTGTATTCATTTTAATATTTTAAATCACAATTAATATTTATTTTTATATATACAAATGTGAGTCAATGAATAGGTAAACGATATCCGATTGACTTAATTTTTTACAGACATATTCTACTTGATATATTCTAAAATGTGACGGTTCAGATTATCACTTCGAAATGGGCCTATTTCACAGCACATGTAGCAACATCCCCAACTCCGCCCTTTTATACCCATTCAATTCAAGCCCAGTCATCGTGAATGTCATAACCCAAATCTTATAAGAAAGAAAATTCACACTTCTTCCGAAAATACCATGATACGAGAAATTTTTGTATGTTAATAGGGTCTTATGTAACACTATCTTTCACTAATTACAAATGTATATGTCCATTATTGTTCTCCAAACACACAACATAAATGTAGTGGACCTTATTATCAAAACCAATCACAATAGTAGAAGGCACCACATGGCATATATCCTATTTACATACAAAAATTTCTTGATATGAGAAATTTTTGTATATCAATAGGGTAAAATTTAATATTGTTTATCACATTCAAGATACATGACTTAAACGCGTCAAAATAGACTTAAAGATATAGCAAATGAATATAAAAATATAATTATTATGAAGTTGAATATCACCGATAAATTAATATTGTATGATACACATTGAAAATAGCTTCAAGTTGAATTTTATCACTTAATTATAGTTATGAACGAAGAAGGGCAGATGAGTACGACTCACGTTTGATTGACAAGTTTGTTAAAGATGAACTAAACAGGAAGAGTGGATGTTCGAATCGATATATAGATTGAAACGGTGGGAGATTTGCTGGGGATCTATTTGGAATCGGTATGAAAACAGTTGGCGATTTCTTTGGACACAATGGGAGATTCGCTGAAAATCTCTTCGTTTGTTCTGATTCCCAAATTGGAAATCGCCTGAGAATGGTTTTCAAATCTTCACACGTTTGTCTGCAACAAACCGTTGGAAAAGCGCGTATGTGTCACGCGTGTAGGGGAGAGCTCGTAACGTCTTCTTTGCTTTATGCGTGTGGTGTTATATTGAGGGATAAAATTGGAAACAGAAATAGGACAGGACTTGGCTAGTATTAATTTATTTCCATGGGACCGGCTAATAAGTCCTCCATTATAATATATGTTGATACATTAATTGATATACCAATTGATGTGCAGCACTAATTGGTTGTGTGGGTTTGTCTTGACTCTCATGTTGGGTTGTGATGGGCCTAATGGTCTGCAAACTCGGGCACAACCCACCATAGTAGATATTATTTTAATATTCGAATAAAAAATATTAGAAAAATTACAATTCAGTAAATTTTTAAAAAAATTAAAAATTTTAATTATTAATATTTATAAATTTTATTATTGATGTGTAATTTTTTTTTTCTAAATCTCTACTAAATTGTATTTTTTCAAAAAATATTTAACTCATATAACTGGACTAAATTAAGATTTTAAACTCATTTAATTTTCAGCTTAGGTTTGAAATAAAAAGTTTTAGCCCAACTCGGTCTAAACCTGCTCATTTACAAAATATTAATTTTAATTTTTATATTATTTAATTACAAAATAAATTAAAAAATAATAAAAGATAAGGAAAAATAATTATATATTCTTATTTCTAGAACTTAGATTAAAACGTTTGTCAAAAGATTATATTTATTTTATAATTGAATTTTGTTAATATTTTAAATTTAAATAATTAGCAAACCGATCCACACAACTTTAATAGCACTTCAAGAACTAAATAATTTTAAAACGATCTAAATAATTTAAAAAAAGGATAGATTTGGGATTTAGACACTTTTTGGAATGAGCTTGGAGTGATTAAATTAAACTCAATAACGGGTTAGGTCAAGTTACCCTTACCTGCAATGAGAATAGTTGAATTTATTTTCGGGTGAATTATATTAACGGTCCCTATAGTTTGAGATTTGCATTATTTTGGTCCATGATTTTTCAATTGTGACATATTTGATCATAAATTTTGAATCTTGTTCCAAATAAGGACAATTGAAGATATTATTGAATTTTTCAAGGACAAAATCGTCAATTTAATAAAATATAAATATAATTTGACAAAAATAAATATGAAAAAATTATTTTTGAATTTTTAAAAATTATTTCTACCCACTAAAGATAAAATTATATAAAATTAATAAATCTTTTAGACATTTATTTTTTTAACCAAATTAATTTTTATTATATATTTGGATGATGATCATGTAAAATTAATTTTTAAAAATTAATCATGTAATTTTTATTAATTTTTATCATTTTTACATAATTTTATTTTTGGTAGGCAGAAATAATTTTAAAATATTTTAAAATATTTTTTTGACATTTATTTTTATCAAATTAGTTTATATTTTATCAAATTGACGATTTTGCCTTTGAAATTAAGCAATAATAAGTTCAATTGTCTTTATTTAGAATCAGATTTAAAATTCAGGATCAAATGTGTTACAATTGAAAAGTCAGAGACTAAAGTGATATAAATCTTAAATTATAGGGAGACTTATTTATAAGTCATTTTTCAAAACCTTATGCTAGACTAAGTCCTGTGTAATTTCTTATAGAGTCTCAAGTCCTATTTTCATAAAAATATATTCCACAAGATCCTAATATTTTTACCCTCCATTTTCACACTGCCCTTGATGAAATCAGGGGCTAGAGTCAATGTCTCGACTGCTCCGTTGGCAGAGACCATGAGGACCATGAAAACTCGGATTGTCTTTGAAAAATCGGATATTCCATGCTTTACAAGCCATGAGGCGTACCAAAGATCAAGGGCATAGGAAGCATAGAGTGCAAATTGGGCTATTCCATAGCCACTTCCAGCAATCTGTCCTTTCCAGAAGCAGCGCCGGAGTGGTGTTTCAAGGTCTTTGATTTTTCTATATAAAAAAAATAAAAAAATTCAAAAAATAAATAATTTTTTAAATTTTACAATTAATAATACAAAATAAAAATATATTAAGATTATATATCTATTTCAAAACAAATGGATTAAAAAAATAAAAACTTATTAAGTTTGCGAAATGTAACGTGACACATTACGTTACGTTTATGTAAATGTCACATTACGTTTATATAAGTGTCACGTTACGTTACGTTTATGTAGGTGTCACATTACGTTCATATTAGTGTCACGTTACGTTTATATAGGTGTCACGTTACGTTACGTTTATGTAGATATGTCACGTTACGTTTATATAGGTATCACGTTACGTTTATGTGGGTGTCACGTTACGTTTATGTATGTGTCACGTTACGTTACGTTTATATTAATTTCCTATATATGATTTTATTACTTATTTATGATATTAACAACTAATATTGAGGGTAAATGTGTCAACAAACTTCCCATAGGACTTATGGGAATATAAGTTTTTTAGTAGGACCATATGTAGCATAAGTCTCCCTAATAGGACTTCTAAATAATTTTTCCTAAACTATTATAAAGACTGTTAGTATAATTTGTCATTTATTTTATATAGATTTGTATATCATCATTTATTTATTTATAGTTCTTTGACCAATGATAAAAAAAAAAAAAAAACAAAAGAAGAGACCAATCCAATCAAATTTTGTAACTTCGACACCATTTCAATAGTCAATTATATGAATTATTGAGTCAATTTATTACATTGAACTTCCGTGAGTTACGAATTGTGCACCGTGGCGCAGCCTCTTTTTACCCGTTCAAGCCTGTCCTTGTAAGTGTCGTAATCCAAATCTTAGAATAAATAAATTCACATTTATTGGGAGAGGAGTTTATATGTCTTATTTCACCGCTTTTAATTACATTTTTAATGATGTGATAGATAATTTTAGAAAGGGAAAAAAAATTTAAAAAAATTAATTAATTAGTATTATTTATCGTCTCATTAAAAGTAATATTTCTCCTTACGAGGTCGTGATAGAGATTAAAATTTGAGTTCGTGATAAAGACTAAGGTCAAGTTTGGTAACCCAAAAATAATTTATCTTTTTATCTTTTTTTTCATCACATCACCTCTCTACTTTTCTGCACATCTTTTCGTAAAAAGACAAAAAGTATACTTATTTAACTCATCCCAAACAACCCTTAAAATTTGAGATTTTATTGGTAGCACCAACTGTTAAACTATTTAGCATATTTACGAGACATAAGGAGTTGTTTAGGGGGTCTTAAATAAGTGTATTTTTTGATTTTTTGAATTAAAAAGTTGAGAAAAAAAATGATTGTTTGGGTTAATTTTTTAACTTTTATGAAAAAATGTGTATTAAAAAATTATATAAATTAGTGTGTGAGTTGATTGGCTACTTTTTGGACATTGCACTGGACCGTGCTATTCGGCCTGTGTGGGCCATCACGTGTCCCGTTTTGATAATCTGAACCGTTTAATGTGTAGAACTCGTCGAGTATTATATGTTTGTAAAAATTCACGTTGATCGGATATTGATAGCTATCTGATTAGATTAGTTTTTTTTTAACCGTTAACTATAACACCATCTATTTTTTTATACAAAACTGATTTGATCATGTAGTTAGCGATATCCGATCAATCTGATTTTTTACAGACAAATAGTACTCGACGAGTTGTACATGTTCAACGGTTTAGACTATCAAAACGAAACCCGTGATGGGCCCCCACGGGCCAAATAACAGTGTGTTAAAATTACACCCTAATTGTGCAATTTCTCTTAAAAAACGCAGCCGCAGATCTGATTTTGAAAAGATTGACTTGTAATTTTGTGTGTAAAATTAATTTTTTAATATTTTTTTAATAAATAATGATAATTTTTTTTAATTTTTTAACTTTTTATCTTTTTACACAGGTCAAACCAGGCCTTAAACGGGTAAAGATGGACTTAATTGTCCACTTTTAAAAGGAGATGATGCAATACACAAGACTTGAAGTGGTTGACAGCTTGCCGGTTTGATATTATTAAGATAATAAAATTAAGAGTAATGCTATAGTGTGCAACTTACACTTTAAATTTTTTTGTGTTCACTTACACCTTACACTTACACCTTTTTTACCTTGCACTTACACCTTTTGTGTAAGTGGCACATGGTATGCAACTTATACATTTCATTTATACCTTCCACTTACACTTACACCTTACACTTACACCTTACACTTACACCTTTTGTGTAAATGGCACATGGTGTGCAACCCACTTACACCTTTTGTGGGTTGCACACCTAAGAAAACTCCTAAAATTAATTATCTCTAAAAGTTTGTTTTCTAAAATCAAAATTTGTTATGCTGAATAATGTGGACCTTTATTACTGCGTTGAATAAATCAATGGCAACTACTTAGTCTTGATTGTAAACTCATAATCATTACGTTTTTTTTACAAAAAAAATTAAAAAAATTAAAAAATCTTTTTTAAACGAGACTTTTTAGTCTCAGATTAAAATAGTCAAAAAAATAAAAAAACCAAAATGTCAACCCCCTCTCCAAACGAATCTTTAGAATTTATTTACAATGGAATTTGAAAATTATCAGACTTTCCAAAGACAGATATATGGAACAACTCCAAAAGAAGACTATGCAAGCAAATAGCTTTAAATGGTGCTGTACATGAAGCTGGTGTATTTTCGTGGAATTTTATTGTTAGCTTAATTTCCATGAGACTTTATTGACTTAGAAATATTGTGGTATGGAGACCTTCAAGCCTCTTTCTCTCTACAAAAAGGACCAAGTTCATAGTGTTTTTGCAACTATTTTTGCAGATTGTTTTCTTTTTTCTCTTCTCCATGGATAAGTTACATTACTCTGGTAAAAGGTCTTCCATGGTTGCTATAATGCTACTCCTTGGGGTATTAATGGCTACCCTGTACCAAACAGGTCTCTCTCTCTCTCTCTCTCTCTCTCTCTCTCTCTCTCTCCACAACAAATTAAGGTTTTAGACACAAAAGTTTATGAACAAAATCATTTTTTAAGAACGAAATATTTTTGTTGCCAAAAGTATCATTCTTGTATATTTAGCGACGAAATTGCACATTTAGTAACAAATTACTATTATTTTAGGATCAAAATTTGTCTAAAAAAAAACTATTTTGGAACCAAATTATTTTGTCCCTAAAAGTGTATTCATTAACGATATTTTTAAAATTTTGTCATTAAATTTTTTTTTTAACTTTTCAAATAACCTTTTAGCGATTATCTTCACAACAATAAAAATTAGTCACTAAATATTTTTTGCATCAAAATTCACTTTTGGGAACAAAAAATTAGTCCTTAAAACTTTTATTTGTTGTAATCTCTTTCTCTAATAGGTTGTTCCTGTGTATCCCATAATCCCATTGCAGGTTTTCTATCAAAAATTTGAAGGGCATGTGGGAGAGAGCCCAGAAACCAGCGTCATCATTAGATATAATTGATTTTTTGAACTAATTTGATATAGTTGATTGTTATTACTTTTTAATATATGGCTGTAGCTCGGAGCAAGATTCGAATTCCTAACTTTAAGCTGTAGGAGTTCAGGCCAATTCTTGAATATTTTAGCAAAGGAAAACTATTTTTAATTATATAGGTCTTGTTACAGTACTGATGCGCCATCCACACCCACACGCACACCCACAAAGGCAATACCACTAGCATTTCACTAGTGATAGGGGTCATTTCTAATGATGCTCTTATTCTAACGAAAGATAGGTCGGGCTAATCCATACTTCTAACAAGTCTGCTGGCCTTGAAGTCCATGGAGCATTCCTGCAAAAAGGTCCAAGAGGAGAGGTAATCCCTTGACGGACATTCCGACGATCGAGTTAGAATGAAATAGATTGATTGTGTCGAGAGAGGGAAGAGGGGGATGAAGAACTTAACCTTTAACGTATCTCGGAAACTCCCTTATATCCTTTGCTCATTATTTCCTTGTCCATCAGACTGTCGTGTTGGTTGAAAGTCTATATTCTAACTCGCATCGTTCATAGTGAGTCTGTCTCCTCCGACGTAAAGGAGTTGTCGTATTTAATGCTGTGAGAGTCTCATTAATGACTAATGTGTGGGTACAATAACTTTGTAGGATTTTTATCTGCTTATGTGGCTAGGTCTCTGCTTGACAAGTGTTTGAATGTTATTGGTCCTGGCCTAGTGTTGATTTCTCAGAGTTGTCGGGCTTTGATCACTAGGATATGAACTGGGCCCTGATCCGTGGATTGGGCCCTCTTGGGTGCCCATCGGTATCAGTTTCCAAATTTCTTATATTCTTCAAAAAGATTTAGAATTCAATTGGGATTATTGTAAGTATTTGAGGGTAAAAAAAATAATGCCCAATTAATACATAATAGTTGGGATGAGTAGAGGATATTTTGATCTGCCCAAACTGATCGAACTGAACCAATCCACCTCATTTTGAACAAATGTGTGATAACGAGCGGATGGTTGCGGATTGATTTTTTTCAATTCGCCTAGTTTTAGATGGATGACGCATTTGAGATTCCTTTGACCGCAACCGAACCGCCAAACTGCCAAACTGCGAGCATCCCTCGTAATTCATAAGATTTTGTGTTTTTAATTTGTTTAGATATTCTGTTTGTGTTTTCAATTGAAAAAGAATTTAAATATTCTGTTGCACTTTTAATTTGTTTTCAATTTGAAAATCCTTTTATCAAAAGGCAAGTGTTAATATTTGATATTTTTGTGTAGACAATATAATGCTTAATTTTATCATTTAAAAAAAAAAAAATCAAATGAAATAGTTTTTAAATATAAAAAAGTAACGAAATAGTTTTGATAATGCATTATTTTCTTATATGTGTTTATTATTGGTATTTGACAATTCACTTAATAATCTTTTGTTGAGTTGGATTATTATCCAAAAAAAAAAAAAATTAACTTATGTTCAAAATTTGTAAAAGTTTAAACCGCAAAACTGATTCGCATCCATCTATTAATCCGCCAATCCGCATCTATCAATCCGGCAGACGGATGCGGATTAATTTTTTCCAATCCGTCAATCCGGCAGATGGATAGCGGATTAGAGGTTCCTGACCGCAACCAAATCGTGAACACTCCTACAAAATAGTATGTGTTTGGGAGAAAAAAGATTAGATACACACCTAACTTTTAGAATAGTACACAAAGTGATTGTCTCAAAACTTGAATCGATAACCTCAAGGTTATTGTAAATATTTGAGGATATATATATAATAAAAATGTTTCTTGGTTTTTAATAGTTTTAGTTTTTAGATGGATTTCGGGATTAACAATTCAATATGGCATTAAGCAATTATAGTACAAACCTAATTTGTTTTGTTTATACAATGCAGATGCCCAAATAGGAGTTTGTTATGGAACAAATGGTGATAATTTACCATCTAGGCAAGATGTTGTAGCTCTTTACACTCAACATGGCATCCAAAGAATGAGACTCTATGACCCAGACCAACAAGTTCTCCGAGCCCTTGGAGGCTCCAACATTGAGCTTATTCTAGGTATTCCAAACTCCGATCTCCAAACACTAGCTGTTAGCCCAGATGAAGCAGATACATGGGTCCAAAACAATGTCAAAAACTTTAGCAATGTCAAAGTCAAGTACATCGCGGTTGGCAACGAAGTCGATCCATCAGACAACAGCACAGCTCAATTTCTTGTCGATGCGATGCAAAACGTGCACACCGCCATTGTCAATGCAGGGCTTGAAAACCAAATTAAGGTTTCAACTGCCATTCACAGTAGATTTCTTGGAAACAGTTTTCCTCCATCACAAGGCTCTTTTAGGCCTGAAATTCCATTATCCTTCATCGACCCCATTATTATTTTCTTGTTGAACAGTGGTTCCCCATTGCTTGTAAACTTATACCCTTATTTCAGTTATGCAGCCAACGCAAATAACATTGATCTTAATTACGCTCTATTCACATCTCCCTCGGCTGTGATGACTGATGGCTCGCTCCAATACCAAAATCTGTTTGATGCAATGTTGGATGCTTTTTACTCTGCGATTGAGAAGGCAGGCAGTGGCTCTTTGGAGATCGTTGTGTCTGAAACAGGTTGGCCTTCAGCTGGTGGAACTGGTACATCTGTTGACAATGCAAGGATCTACAATAACAATTTGATTCAGCATGTGAAAGAAGGGACACCAAAAAGGCCGGGAAGGGCTATAGAGACTTACATTTTCTCTATGTTTGATGAGAATCAGAAGAGCGGAGATGTTGAGAGACACTGGGGACTCTTTCTACCAAACAAACAGCCTAAATACCCAATCACGTTACAGCCCTTAAATTTTAACTGGATCTTATCATGTTATTGACAAAGGCTGTGTTTGATTTATTGATTTGAGAAGGGATTTAGAAAAAGAAAAGAGAAAAAAATATGTAAAATATGAATGAAATATAATTATATTTCCCTACATTTTACACATCTTTTCTTTTCCAATTTCTTACCAAATCTATGAAGCAACAAGACCATTCGAAGTAGCATGAACTGCCTAAATAAAGACTTTTTTTAAAAAAATAATCTCTTACATAACATTTGGTAACATATATGCAAAAAAAACACTTGATAATCCCAAAGCATACATAGCAGCCATTCTAACAATGAAAGTTAGATTTTATTGCCTTTGTCTGTGAAGAAATATGAGGGAATGCATTCATTTTTGTTGTGTTTGGTTTAGGAATTTGGGTAGGGATATAGAAAGAGATTTGAAAAGAAAAAAGGGCAAATAAAATGTAAATAAAATATAATTATATTTCACTTATATTTCATATACCTTTTCTTTTTTGTTTTCTATATACCTGTTTAAATCTATGAACCAAACAATCTTAGGCTAGGCTTCTCATGTTTAAATGATTTGAAAAGGTGATTTTGAAAGACCCTCAAATATATACCATTTATGAAAAAATTAAAATAATCTAATAGTAGTAACATTTTTATTTTATCAAATTTATCTTTTAAAAAATAAATAATATATTTTAAAATATATATTTTTCGTCTATATGACAACCAGTGCCTACAAAATAAAAAAGATTTCCAATAGTTGGTACCATTTCCAAATTCTATAAATTAGGAAAAAAATATAAATCACTCATTAGTAAAACTTCCACCAAATTTTAGCAAATGAAAATATTGCTATTGAGGATTTCTTGCAGACAAAATAACCCTCATAATAAAAAGCTGGGAATTTGAATTTATTTTGTACATCATAATACAAATACAAGTACAAAACCCCCAAATTGGAGCCGAAAAATGATTGAATAGTTGAGTAGAGGTTTTACCTCTGCAAATCGCATATAACCCAGTAAAAAAAAAAATCGAAGTTATTTAATTTTCTAGCATTTTCTTGGGAACCAAACGGAATCTGAAAAAGTTTGGGGGTTTTGAGAGCAGGACTCTCACCTTCGAACGAACGGTAGGGCATGGCCGAGTGTGTAGATGTACTCTGCGGCTGATTGAAGAGAATGAAGAGAGCTCAGAGATTGCTGTGTATATGATCGTTGATTGGTTGTTGATGATTCCAAAGGAAAGCAAAAATGGAAAATCCAGAAAGAGGAAGAAGAATAATAATTTGTGATTCTATGGTGAAAGTGTTTTTGCGTTTTTTTTTTTTTTAATTTAATTTTATTTCGAGCTCATTTGGCAGCACCATCGCCTCTCTATTGGTTTTTTATTTTTTATTTTATTTTTTAACAAAAAAAATTAACTAATAAATTATACATAAAATAATTATTTAAAAATTAGTGCTGTTATATACATCACGGTATATTAATTAATATATTAATATATATGTTTTAATATTATCATTTTAAAATTATGATTCGATTTATTATATAAATTTTTTATAATTATGTTATATTTATTAATATAATATTAATATAATAATCGATACCTACAGTATTATTGTTTCATAATATTTTGGAAACGTGATGGTGTAGCCCCATGGGTCTGACTTGGGAGTCGAGAGCTTCTTCTTGCGAGTCCAGATCATCTGCCATACTTTCCTGCCGTGGCTCCTGCCGTGGTAAAAAACGACGTCGTTTTTGACCAACTCTCTCTTTCTCTCACTCTCACTCTCACTCTCACTCACAGCTATGGAGTCTAGGAAGGTCGTGGGTTTGGTCTGGTTTTGATGAAGACAAACCAGACAGCCTATTCGCAGACCAAACCCATAAATCCTCTGCTTCAAAACCATCTTCAGAGACAAATCATTCAAATTAAAAAAAATCAATCCTTGAAAGATCATTCAAAAAATCAATTTACAGAGACCAAAATAAGAAATTTTCCTTTTCATGTGACTTAGTTTTCTCCAAATCCAAACACACTGATCCGGACTCTTCTCTCCTCCACTTGCAGAGATACAAAAAGCTCAACTTGGTGTTTGTTGTTGGTTGTCTTCTCTCTCACAATATATGTCTCAATTTCTCTCTCTTCTTTTCTGGGTCTGTATTGTATGTATGATCTGTAATGCTGGTTCTATATATATATATATATATATGATATATGAAACCATCCCTATATATATATGTATATATATCTTTATATCCATACAAATCTACAATACATACATACATACATACATATATATATATGGGTTTGTTCTCTGCATCAAAAAAATCAGATTAGGGATGTTCTCTGCATCAAAATCAGATTAGGGATATATCTTTATGGATATATCTTTATATCCATACAAATCTACAATACATACAAATCATAGGGTTTGGTTCTCAAACTCTACCAATGGGGAGGACGAGCCTTCATCAGATTAGGGTTTGGTTCTCAAATGTTTGAGAGAGAAGAGAAAGGGGGAAGGAAAATGAAAATGAAAAAAAAAAAAAAAAAAAAAAAGGTTCCAAAACGACGTCGTTTTGGAACCACCGCTGGAACAATTGCAGGAAAGTATGGCAGAAGATCCGGACTCTCTTCTTGCAGGCTCCTACTTGTGCCCGCCCTTGCAGGGCCTTCGGACTTATTTTTAGATTTAATTTTGATAATTCAAAGTATTTATATTTTATAATTTATTCAGTATATCATACCTGTAAAAAATCAAATTGATCGAATATCAGAAAGTATGTGTTTAAAAAATTGAACTAAAAACTATTTTTTTAAGGAGTTTAATAAATAGTTTCCGAACATATGCTTTCTGATATCCAATTAACTTGATTTTTTACAAGTATGATATACTGAATAAATCATAAAATATGAACAATTTAAATTATCAAAATTAGACTTCAAAATATGTCCGAAAGCCCTGCAAGGACGAGCACAAGTAAAAACTTGCAAAGAGAGGATCCTCATACCTGATTTGGACTCTCAGGTAGGATGGCCCACCATTTGCTCAAGCTAACCTAATAATTTAGAATTTAAAAAAAATATTTAGTTTATAAAATTGGATTGAATTAAAATTTTTAATTTATTTATTTTTTGGATTGGGGTGAGAAATTTTTTTTAGCTCAATTAACATGGCTCGTTCATTTATAAAATATTAATATAATTTTTTTTTATATTAATCAATTATAAAATAAATTAAGAAAAAATAAAAATTAAAAAAAGTACATATATGTATGCTTTTTTATAGGCTAAATTAAAACACTTTTTAAAATATCATACATATTTTATAATTGAATTTTGTTAATACTTTAAATTCAAATAATTAATAAAAGAGTCTAAATAATTTAATAGTTTATTAAGACGAAAAGATAACAACTCATATTTATTTGGTTAAGTGAGTTAGTTTAAAACTTAAACATTTTTAAAAACAAATGAGTTTGAAATGATTAAAGTAGGATCGAATGGTGGGCTTGGTTGAGTTTGGAATAACATATTGTGTATATAGTGGGTGTTTGGAAAGTTATTATTTTAATAAGCTATTTTAGTTTTTGGTTATTTTAGGAGGTTAATTTTTTTGTGTTTGGGAAGATAGTTAGATTTTTTTGTAGTTGAATGTGATTTTTGTAAGAGAAAAAGTGAAGTAATTATGAGTTTGATGTGACATTTTATCTTATTGACTATTTTAGACTATTTTGTCTTTTAGTACTATTTTAGCCAAAAAACAAAAACAAAAAAAAAACTTTTTCCAAACACCCCTTATGGTGTTGGTTCAACCCATGCCTATGTTTATCCGCCCTTAATTATAATGAGAAAGTTGAAATTTATATTTATATATATTTTTTTCACTACGCCAAAATTGAGTTTTAGCGGCGATTTTTTACTGTTGTTAAAGGCTGTAAAACCACCGTTAAAGTCTTTAACGGCGGTTTCGTTACTGCCGTTTATGCGCGTGTCGGAAAAAGTACAACTGTTATAAAAAGGTAAATTACCGTCGTTAAAAGTTGACCAAAAACGGCGGTAATATATGACCAAAAACGGCGATTTTTAACCTCCATAAATAGGTTTAAATTTTTCAAAAAATAATTTTTTCTTCTTGCACTCCCCAAGTCTTCAGCCCTTAACCTCTCATCTACCCATACCAACCACTCTATCATAGCTACTCTTCATGAAATATATTCCCTAAATAAATATTTAAACATTACTTTTACTTTATTGTAGATGGTTTCGTTGGAGCTCGCCGGAGTTTTGCCGAAGTTCCGCCGGAATTTCACTGGCAAAGACCGCCGTCATTAACGGCGTTAACAAAACCACCGCTAATACCCATTTATTACCGTTGTTAAAGACACTTTAATGGTGGTTTTTTTAACGGCGGTAACGAAACCGCCGTTAATGATACATTAACGGCGGTATTAATGGCGGTTTTCGTTACTGCCGTTATAGTACCTTTAACGGCGGTAACAAAAATCGCCGTTAAAAAAATCACCGTTAATACTCTGTTTTGGCGTAGTGTTTGTTTGTATATCATCATTACTTATTTATTTATTTTTTGAACATTGAACAAGAATTTAAATTACAACGAAAAAGAAACAACTGCTTAATTGATTTGAATCTTAAACTTATGATATTTTCACTATAGATTATTGGGCCAATTTGTCCGATAATTCACTTTCCGAATATTCGCGTCACATTTTAAGTTCCGCAAGTCACAGCACGAATTGCGGACCATGGCCGTGTCCTTTTATACCCGTTCAATTCAAGCCCAGTCATTGTAAATGTCACAATCCAAATCTTATAACAAAGAAAATTCACACTTCTTCTGGAATTCCATGATAGGCTAAAGTTTAGTACTGTTTATCACATTCATGATTTAAATGCGTCAAAATAGACTTAATTGTCACCCATAAAAATAGATGACGTAGTGCATCAGAATTGATGTGATGGACAATTGCTGCTACTTTCAAAATAAAAAATTATTATTATAATAGTATCTATTGTTAATTATTTTTAAATTAAATAGGTTAAACCCTAAACCTTCTACATTTTTTAAAGAAGTTTAAGTCAAAATCATACCTAAGTTCATTAATTCCATATAATACATAATCTAATTATAATTTGATTTGAGCCCAATTACATAAAGAGGGTGTTAAATGCTTGCTTTTTCAAATTGGGCCCATTAATATAACAAAAGGTATGTACAGAATCGCCCATAAAAAATAAAAATTCAATTAATCTCATATAAATAACAAAGTATTTAAATATTATTCAGTTTATTTTCTCTCTTTATATTTGTACATGACACATTATAATTTATACATAAGCTTAATCTAATAAAGTTGCACAATACCTGAGCGTTCATGAAGTGGTTAGGTTCAAGAAGACAACAATTATTAAAATTTTCAGTTAAATTGTGTACATAAGGTATGAAAATAATAATTCACCAGTACATTTAGATGCATTTAATACAAGAAAAAACACATTTTGTAATTTAATGTGGATACAAGAAAATATTTACTTATATATATTTATTATTTTTATTTTTTAATACTTTTTATGCTGATAAAAACTAATATTATGATTCTTACTTCCTTCATAAAATTTTTATTAATATATATTCACTCAAGAATAAAAAAATTTCAAGTCTCTTCTGTAGCGGTCCAAATCCGTCCTACATCGATCCGTTAGGAACTTTTGATCTATCTTGTAAATGTGATATATCTACAAACTTCTAAGAGGTTTTTTTTTTAATGAAGGAAGAACAAAACCGTATATGCCACTGTGGTATAAAGCGGACAATATTTTAGTACGTACTATGATAGTGATGTGGTCCACATAAATAGTGTCGTCCGTAAAAAAAACTTAGCTCTACCACATGAATCCACACACTTGGAGGGCTAATGTGAGGGTCCAAATCCATTCTACAACGATCTATTAAAAACTCGACCTACTTTATGAGTGTGACATACTCATAAACCTCTTAGTGCATGCTGCACCAATGGGGTGATCTGCCCAAATGCTAACTTCCACCACGTGGACCCACACCTCCCTATAACGCACATAGTGTAGACATAATTTTTGTATGATTTTTGGATTTGAACGCACCTTTGCCGGATAAAACTCGAGATATACGCCAAAACCCCACAAACGTGTTGAAGGAGATAACTAATGTACATGGACAAGTCATTTGAGACAGAGAGACTGGCATTGGCATTTTGTTATCTTCACTAAGTCAATTGTGCTATTGAGAATTGTCACCAATGCTATAGCATAGTGAAGTTTGGAAGGTTATGGCAAATGAGTGGTGCGATTTGTTCACGATGATTTATTTATTTATTTATTTTTTTCGGTTGTGTCGGCAAACAAAAATTTTATGAACTCAAGAATGCAAATTACATCGAGATAAAAGGATTGAGAAATGAAAAATATTCACTTAGTATAATTATTTTTCAACAATGCTATAGATCATGAAAATTAATTACGGAAATAGTTTTACCAACTCGCTAAAATTATGTTGACATTTGTTACCGTGTTTAATAAATTGAAGGTGGCTGCTAGTCTTGGTTTATTGAGTCATTGTTACAAGTTAGTTACAAAATTGGAATAGGAAAATTTTCATGACTTTTCAAAGATAGAGATGCAGCTTTAAACGGTGTTGTAAATGAATCTAGTGGATTTTGTGGAATTTTCTTGTTAGCTTAATTTCCATGAGATTTATTGACTGGGAAATATAGTGTAGTGGTATGGAGAATTCAATCCTCTTCCTCTCCCTATAAATAGGACCAAGTTCATAGCGTTTTTGCAACATAAATTAGTAGATTGTTTCCTTTTTCTCTTCTCCATGGATAAGTTACATTTCTCTGGTGAAAGGTCTTCCATGGTTGCCAAAATGCTACTCCTTGGGGTATTAATGGCTTCCCTGTACCAAACAGGTATCTCTCTGTCTCTCTCTCTCTCTCCCCATTGTAGGGTTTCTATTAAAATTCGAAGGTTCTGTGGGGAGAGCTAAGAAACAAGTGTCATTATTAGATATTGATGAATATTATTTACTTGTTTGGTAAATGTTTTTTTTCCTTTCAAGCAGGCTTGCCTCTAGTCCATGGGTCCAATTTGCACTACTTTGGGCCCACTATGATTGAACTATTCGATTGTAAAACTTGTCAAATAGATTAATCATACAAAAAATTTAATTTGATCAAATTTCAACAGGTGTTTGATCGTTTCGCAATTTGTATAAAATATTTGAACGGCAAAGATGATTTTAAAAAGGTCAAATTACACTGGTGATCCTTATATTTTACGTTTTATGTCATTTTAGTCTTTACATTTTCAATTGACTCAATTTTGAACATTAATTTTAAATTTTGTTTCAATTGATAATATTATTCGCGTTTTTTTTGTAAATTACTACTAAATTGGTTGAGATTAACCAGCTGAGTTGAGTAAATTTATATTTCTGCCATTAAAAATATGACACGTGACACTTATGTACATATTTTTTTTTTTTTTTTTTTTTATAAAAACATACTATGAGTTATAATTAATTGGACCAAATTGAAACAGAATAATAAATTTAGGGTCAACATCGAGCCAATTGAAATTATAGAGACTAAAATGACACAATAATTAAAGTACAAGAACTATCTTCTTAATTTGTCCTTTTAAAAATATACTTTGTCCCTTTTTTTCATGCAAGTATAAATTGATCATATGACTACCAAAAGTCCAAAAATTTAATGTTTTTATGGATGATCTACTCAATAAATTTTATAATTTTAATATTTTAGATCACCAAGACAGGCTCGTGGTGGACCATAATAGTGCAGACTACACCAACACCACGCCTATCATCACAACTATTAAAAAATTAGTTTCAAAGTCACAGGCACACATGAAAAAAATTGTTTTTTTCTTTCTCGGAAAATTTTCTTCTTTCAACTATTGTAAGCAATTATAGTACAAACCAAACTTATGACTGTTGCTAATTTGTTTACATAATGCAGATGCCCAAATAGGAGTTTGTTATGGAGCAAATGGTGATAATTTACCATCTAGGCAAGATGTTGTAGCTCTTTACAACCAAAATGGCATCCAAAGAATGAGACTCTATGACCCAGACCAACAAGCTCTCCAAGCCCTTGGAGGCTCCAACATTGAGGTCATGCTAGGTATTCCAAACCCTAATCTCCAAACACTTGCTTCAAGCCAAGCTGAAGCAGATACATGGGTCCAAAACAATGTCAAAAACTTTGGCAATGTCAAAATCAAGTACATCGCGGTTGGCAACGAAGTCGATCCATCTTCCAGCACAGCTCAATTTGTTGTCCCCGCGATGCAAAACGTGCACACCGCCATTGTCAACGCAGGGCTTGGAGGCCAAATTAAGGTTTCAACTGCCATCGCCACTGGATTGCTTGGAAACAGCTTTCCTCCATCACAAGGCTCTTTTAGGGCCGAAATTCGATCATCCTTCATCGACCCAATTATTAGTTTCTTGGTGAACAATGGTTCCCCATTGCTCGTAAACTTGTACCCTTATTTTAGTTATGCAGGCAACACGAATAGCATTCATCTTGATTACGCTCTATTCACATCTCCTTCGGTTGTGGTGACTGATGGCTCGCTCCAATACCAAAATCTGTTTGATGCAATGTTGGATGCTGTTTACTCCGCGCTTGAGCAGGCAAACGGTGGCTCTTTGGAGATTGTTGTGTCTGAGAGTGGTTGGCCTACGGCTGGTGGAACTGATACAACTGTTGACAATGCAAAGACTTACAATAACAATTTGATTCAGCATGTGAAAGGAGGGACACCGAAAAAGCAGGGAAAGGCTATTGAAACTTACATTTTTGCTATGTTTGATGAAAATCAGAAGACTGGAGATGAAGTTGAGAGACATTGGGGGCTATTTTCACCTGACAAACAGCTTAAATATCCAGTCACCTTCAATTAAGAAGAGCAAAGTGAAGTTAATTTGATATGTATTACACTCTGTTGAATAAGGCTTGATTGTAATTCTTTTCACAAAGAGGCAATTGGCAAAACATTTATATGTTTATGAAGAAGATGCCCATATGAAGGGTAATAATAAATAAAGCATTGCTATTTTTACTTTATAAGATTATAGTCCATTACACAATTAGTACATGAACATAGTGGGGGATCAAGAAAGTTTTTCGTCAAATTTCACTTCGTCGACGAGATTCGCATGAATTTTGAATATGAACGAGAAGTTACATTTCATAGCAATGAGACTCATATTCAAGTATCATTGCTTGTAAAGGAGTGGCTAATCCACCAACCTATCCCTATTTACCTTGATTGACTTCTTTTCTTTTCTTTTTTTGAGAGAAAGGAGAATTATTTTAAAATTGAAAAAAAAAAAAAAATTACAACACTTTCATAACATGTAATTAACACCTTGAAAAACAAAAATGTATCAAACTAAATCAACAACTCCTATAATTTTGAGTTTCTAATCTCTTAACGCTTTGTTTGGTTAGGGGATTTAAGAAGACATTTGGAAAGGAAAGGAAAAAAAATGTGTGAAACTAAGTGAAATATAGGTATATTTTTTTTCACATTTTATCTATTTTTTTCCCTTTCGCTTTCCAAATCCCTTTTCTAAAACTCTCAACCAAACAGTTAAAAGAGTATTCTGTTTGGCTCTAATCCTAATAAACTGAGTTTGGAAATCCATTAATTAACAGGGTATGGTCAGGTTTGGAATAAAAAAACGAAAACACTCAATAGGATTTGGGTAAGGGAGGGGAAGGGTAACCTTGCCCCATGCCAATTATAAAGTACTATATATAATAAGGAAAATTCTAAATATACATAAAATTTATATAAAAAACTTGAAAATAATAATGTGACATTATTATAATTGTAAATAAAGTCATTTTCAATGACTTTTTTTTTTTGTTTTGAAATGAAAAGTGTACAATTAGTCACATCATTATGTATGATTTTTTTTGTTTATATAACATAATACTCATATAACAAAACTACCTTTGTTTTTTTAAATAAATATTTAATATTTTTTATTACATAAAATGATCTTTAGGATTTTTTTATTTTTATTTTTATTTTTTTGATTTTAATCTTCAATTCTACATTCTCTATAAATCACACATCTTCGCCCTCAAATCAATACTGATCAAATTTCAAGTTTATATGCTTTCCCTTTTAAGTTATGATCTTAAGTTATGTAATTAGTTTTAAAATTCAATAAATGTAAGTTGTAGCATTAAACGAGTGGGGGACGGAATTACATAAGTGGGGGTAGGGCGGTCTACGGTAGAATAGGCAATATGGAACAGGAATAATCCTAATTGTTTCGTAAATTTTAGAAGCATTGCAAATCCTTTAATAGAATTTACCCTTTAAAATCGAATTATAAGCGTGGGAACATATTTTTTGAATAATAACACGTGACTAAGGTGGCATCGAAGTGCTAGTCGAGTTGTCATGTATCCTTAACTTGACGTTGGGGTAATTTCGGCTAGGCTAAGGCTATCTGCAGAGATATCGGAATTCGAGATGAGCGGATAAGTTATAAGAGTCTTAGAATGAGGGAGGATTTCAGCCTGAATAAGGATAAAACTCTTAGGGAGTTTATCTTTATTTATTTGAGAGTCCTGTATAGGCATTGAGTTAGAGTCCATTGAAGCTAGGCTTCTATAGGGATCAGGTCAGTGTTGGTTATAAAAGTAAGGCACCCTCGTGGGTCTAAGGTATACTTTATATATTCTGAATAGTGAGTTAAGCACTGTTACTATCTTTGAGAGATAACTGATTTGATCATCGGAGTGCCCCCGGGTGGACGAGCCACCGCTGGAGTCTTTTTTTTTCTGTGACAGGTCGTTTGGGCGCAATCTATTCTGCCAGTGTTCTCCAACTGAGTACATGTTTGGCAGTGTGGTCAGAAAAATAGCACACACAATTTGGCGCTGTCTATGGGAAAGAAAGAAGAATAGATGGCCAACAACGGACAGAAAGAAAAGGTTGGGGACGACATCCCTACTGGCACTACAAGAAAAAACACTTTCCGTGACCAACATTTTGGTCGGGAAAAGTATAATATTTGGTCGCTAAAACCTTTTCGCAACCAAAATATGTTGGTCGCGAGTTGGTCGCTACAACCTTGTCACAGATAGTTTTTTGCGACCAAAAAAGCCTTTGGTCGCTAAAAGTAACCATTTGCGACCAACTTTTTTAGTCGCGGAAAGTCCAATTCATATTAGCCAAAAGTAAACTTTTAGCGACCAAAGATAAGTTGGTCGCCAAAAGTTAGCGCCTTAACCCCAAAAAAATAATTCTTTTGTGCTGCCTGGGACTTGAACTCCTGACCGAGGAGTCACCATGCACCAATCCACTCTGCCAATAACATGCTTCTTGTTCATATTTGGCAAAAAATATATATAACCCATAAAGATTGGGTTATATATTATTTTATAAAACTTTTAATGCCTAAACAGAAAAATAGCATGTAATTACAGCAATATCATTTTTTTTAAAATTTATCCCGCCAAAACTTTCCGCGATCAATTTTTTTTTTTGGTCGCCAAAGGGTAATCTTCCGTGACAAAAAAAGCCTTTGGTCGCCAATAGTATACTTTTCGCGACCAACTTTTTTTTTTGGTCGCTAAAGGGTAATCTTCCGCAACCAAAAAAGCCTTTGGTCGCCAATAGTATACTTTTTGCGACCAACTTTTTTTTTTTGGTCGCCAAAGGGTAATCTTCCGCGACCAAAAAAGCCTTTGGTCGCCAATAGTATACTTTTCGCGACCAACTTTTTTTTTTGGTTGCCAAAAGGTGATCTTCTGCGACCAAAAAAGCCTTTGGTCGCCAATAGTATACTTTCTGCGACCAACCTTTTTTTTTGGTCGCCAAAGGGTAATCTTCTGCGACCAAAAAAGCCTTTGGTCGCCAATAGTATACTTTCCGCGACCAACTTTTTTTTTTGGTCACCAAAGGGTATACTTTCTGTGACCAACTTGTTTTTTGGTCGACAAAAGGTGATCTTCCGCGACCAAAAAAGCCTTTGGTCGCCCATAGGTATACTTTTCGCTACCAACTTTTTTTTGGGTCGCCAAAAGGTGATTTTTCGCGACCAAAAAATTGTGGTCGCCAAAAGTTAAATTTTAATCGTAGAAAGTGGACTATTTGCGACCAAAAAAAATAGGTGGTCGCCAAAAGTGTTTTTTCTTGTAGTGTGGAAGTGGTAAGCACATTGACCCTAACGTGGAGGAGGATAACTGCAACGAAAAAACTTGGGATCAGAATCTCAGAGAGAAAGACGTTGGCAAGAAGGGCAACGTACCAAAGAAATCAGACAGGGGCGGGTATTATAACGAGGACGACCTTCAGGTATGGAACGATAGATGCCTGTGGAGGGACGGAGAGATGAAGGGAATAGCGAACAAATTGACGGACCTGCAATTGATCGTCAATTTCATGATGCAGAACAACGTCATGAAACCACCGTTCCCATGCCTATGTTTATTCATCCCTAATTACAATGAGAAAGTTGAAATTTTTATTTATATATTTATATATTTTTTGTTTGTATATCATCATCACTTATTTATTTATAAGTTAATTACTTAAAAATCTTATTTAGGAATGTTATGGTAGCTCAGGTCCTATTTAAGAGTTTTTGAACTAATAAATCCTATTTAGTAAAACTGAGAATATTATCAATTTTTTTTTTTAATTTTTAAAATTAAAAACATTATCAATTTTGCATAATAATATTCCATATAATTGCTTCACTAACTGATAAAAAAAACAGAGTATGAGATTAAACGTTTTTGCTTTTTTATTTATTGGTTTGATTCAACTTTTCAATAAAATCGAAAACATTATCAGTTTTTTCCAGTTTTAAAACTGAGAATATTATCAATTTTTTTATTTTTAAATTTTTTTTTTCTAATTTTTCACATTAATGTTCCAACATCATGCTCCTTTATAGATATAAAATTTTTAATTTTACAAAAAAAATAATTCATTTTTTCAATTTTTACACAAGCATTGGTGATTGATTCAATGATATATTTATTGGTGGGTAACATTTTTGTTATTAGACTCATACACATACCATTTGTCGGCGACTTCTACAGCCTTGGATTCTTCAGATTGGTTTTGCAAAGCCTCATTAGCAGAGAGGGTGGGAATGAATTAATGCACCAATGGAGAAAAAAATGACAAGAATACAAGCGAGCTTAGTAAAATTTTAATGAGACTTGAAAATTTAAAAATTTTTAATTAAGATTTAATAGAGTATAAGTTTATAACTTAAGACTTATATGTAAATGTCCCTTTATTTATTTTTTTGGATATTGAATAAGAATTTAAATTACAATAAAAGAGCAATAATCTTAAACTTATGATATTTTCACTATGGATTATTGGGCCAATTTGTCCGATAATTCAATTTCCGAATATTCGCATCACATTTTAACTTCCGCAAGTCACAGCACAAATTGCGGACCGTGGCCGTGTCCTTTTAGGAGTTGGGGATGCTGCGGGTGCGCCGACATCTATTATGTGGTAAAAAGAATTTATTTTGAGATTTATTTTGATGATTTAAATTATTTATATTTTAAAATATATTGAGTAAAATATGTTTATAAATAGTTAAGTTAATCGGATATTATTTACCTATTCATTCACTCATATTTGTATTCATTTTAATATTTTCAATTACAATTATTATTTATTTTTATAGATATAAATGTGAGTCAATGAATAAGTAAACGACATCCGATTAACTTAATTTTTTGTAGGCATATTCTACTTGATATATTCTAAAATGTGACGGTTTAGATTATCAAAATAAACTTCGAAATGGGCCTGTTTCACCGCACATGTAGCGACATCCCCAACTCCGCCCTTTTATACCAGTTCAATTCAAACCCAGCCATCGTGAATGTCATAACCCAAATCTTATAACAAAGAAAATTCACACTTCTTCTGAAATACCATGATACGAGAAATTTTTATATGTTAATAGGGTATTATGTGACACTATCTTTCACTAATTACAAATGTATATGTCTATTATTGTTCTTCAAACACTCAATATAAATGTAGTGGACCCTACTATCAAAACCAATCACAATAGTAAAAGGTACTATATGACATACATCCTATTTGCATACAAAAATTTCTCAATATGAGAAATTTGTATATATCAATAGGGTAACATTTAATATTGTTTATCACGTTCAAGATACATGACTTAAACGCGTCAAAATAGACTTAAAGATATAGCAAATGAACATAAAAATATGATTATTACGAAGTTGAATATCACTGATAAATTAATACTGTATGATACACATTGAAAATAGTTTCAAGTCGAATTTTATCACTTAATTATAGTTATGAACGAAGAAGGAAAGATGAGTACGACTCACGTTTGATTGGCATGCTTGTTGAAGATGAACTAAATAGGGAGAGTCAATATCCGAATCGGAATATAGATCGAAACCGTGGGAGATTTGTTGGGGATCTATTCGGAATCGATATGAAAATAGTTGGCGATTTCTTTGGAAACAATAGGAGATTCGCTAAAAATCTCTTCCTTTGTTATGATTTCCAAATCGGAAATCGCTTGAGAATGGTTTTCAAATCTTCACACGTTTGTCTGTAACAAACCGTTGGAAAGGCGCGTGTGTGTCATACGTGTAGGGGAGAGCTCGTGACATCTTCTTTGCTTCATGCGTGTGACGTGATATAGAGGGATAAAATTGGAAACAGAAATAGGACAGGACTTGGCTGGTATTAATTTACTTCCATGTGACTGACTAGTAAGTCTCCCATTACAATATTTGTTGATACATTAATTGATATACCAATTGATGTGTAGCACTAATTGGCCATGTGGGTCTGTCTTGACTCTCATGTTGGGTTGTGATGGGCCTAATGGTCTGCAAACTCGAGCACAGCCCACCATAGTAGATATTATTTTCATATTTGAATAAAAAATATTAGAAAAATTACAATTCAACAATTTTTTTTAAAAAATTAGAATTTTAATTATTAATATTTATACATTTTATTGTAATTTTTTTTTTAAATCTCTACTAAATTGTATTTTTTCAAAAAATATTTAACTCATAGAACTGGACTACATTAAGATTTTAAACTCATTCAATTTTCAGCTTAGGTTTGGAATAAAAAGTTTTAGTCCAACTCGGTCCGAACCCGCTCATTTACAAAATATTAATTTTAATTTTTATATTATTTAATTACAAAATAAATTTAAAAAATAATAAAAGATAAAGAAAAATAATTATATATTCTTATTTCTAAAACTTAAATTAAAACGTTTGTTAAAAGATTATATTTATTTTATAATTGAATTTTGTTAATATTTTAAATTTAAATAATTAGCAAAACGATCTACATAACTTTAATAGCACTTCAAGATCTAAATAATTTTAAAACGGTCTAAATAATTTAAAAAATGGATAGATTTGGGATTTAGCTTGGAATGATTAAAATTAAACTCAATGACGAGTTAGGTCAAGTTTAAAATAACATATACCATATAGGAAAATGGCTCGTAACTTAAATTTTGTGGCTCAAAAGTGGCTCAAATGGCCAAAACGACGTCGTTTTGGCCATTTTTATGTTGTTCTGTACTCAAAACGACGTTGTTTTGGCCATTTGAGCCACTTTTGAGCCACAAAATTTGAGCTACGTAGCATTGTCGTACCATATATTTGTCTACCCTTACCTGCAATGAGAATAGTTGAATTTATTTTAGGGTGAATTACACTAACGGTCTCTATAATTTGGGGCTTGTGTCATTTTGGTTCCTGATTTTTTAATTGTGATACATTTGATCCCGAATTTTGAATCTTGTTCCAAATAAGGACAATTGAAGATATTATTGAATTTTTCAAGGACAAAATCGTTAATTTGATAAAATATAAATATAATTTGACAAAAATAAATGCTAAAAAATTATTTTTGAATTTTTAAAAATTATTTCTACCCACTACAAACAAAATTATATAAAATTGATAAATCTTTTAGATATTTATTTTTTTTACCAAATTAATTTTTATTATGTATTTGGATGATGATCATGTAAAATTAATTTTTAAAAATTAATCATGTAATTTTTATTAATTTTACATAATTCTATTTTTGGTGGATAGAATAATTTTTAAAAATTTTAAAATATTTTTTTGACATTTATTTTTATCAAATTAGTTTATATTTTATCAAATTGACGATTTTGCCCGTGGAATTAAGCAATGATAAGTTCAATTGTCCTTATTTGAAACAAGATTCAAAATTTAAGGTCAAATGTGTCACAATTAAAAAGTCAAGGACTAACGTGACACAAGCTCCAAACTATAAGAACTATACTGTGTTTGGATTGAGGGATTTGGAGAGAAAAGAAAAGAAATAGAGAGAAATGTATTTCTCTTCCTTGTTTGGTTATCTTAAGTGGAGAAAAATGGAGAGAAATAGAAAGAAATGGAGAGAAACTCATTTATCTCATAACCCTTATTTTCAATCTTCCCAAAAGTGAAGAGATTGGGAGAGAAAAGAAACCCACAAATGTTTATATTTTCATAATACCAATTTTACCCCTATAAAAATAAAAGAAATAAAATGATTGAAAATATAAAAATGTTATTTTGGTAATATAACATAAAATAATTTCTTTTCTTTTCTCTTAATGAAATCTAACCAAACAAGAAAGAGAGAAATCACAATCATTTCTTTTCTTTTATTTCTTACTTATCCAAACAAAAAGGAGAGAAATTACAATCATTTCTTTTCTTTTCTTTTCTTTTATTACTTAAGTAATCATTTCATTTCTTTTCTCTCCTAAGTTACCAAACATAGCGTTAGTGTAATTTGTCCTTTATTTTATATAGATTTGTATATCACCATTTATTTATTTATAGTTCTTTGACCAATGATTAGAAAAAAAAAAGGGACCAACCCAATCAAATTTTGTAACTTGGACACTATTTCAATAGTCAATTATATGAATCATTGAGTCACCTTATTACATTGAACTTCCGTGAGTGACGAATTGTGCACCGTGGCCCAGCCTCTTTTTACCCGTTCAAGCCTGTCCTTGTAAGTGTCGTAATCCAAATCTTACAATAAATAAATTCACATTTATTGGAAGATGAGTTTTACTATATCTCTTATTTCATCGCTTCTAATTACATTTTTAATAATGTGATAAATAATTTTTAAAAAAAAATTTTAAAAAATTAATTAATTAATATTATTTACCGTCTCATTAAAAATATAATTGAAGATTATAAAAAGCGAGAATAAAATATTTCTCTCTACGAGGTTGTGATAGAGACTAAGGCCTTGTTTGGGATCTTTCAAAAAAGCCAAAAAGCTAAAAAGTTACTCAAAAAGTTAAAAAGTTAACACTATTCACCAAAAGTCAACAATTACGGCTGCACAACTCCCAATTCAAATTTTCCTCTAAAACCCAATTTTCACAATTTTTTATTACACATTTTTCCATAAAAAGTCAAAAAGTTAACCCAAACATCCATATTTTCAACCTCAATTTTTTAGTCAAAAAAGACAAAAAGTGCACTTATTTAGTCTTCCCAAACTTGGCCTAAAATTTGAGATTTTAATGATAGCACTAACCTTTAAACGCGCAAAGAGACATAACGCGTAACACATAAAGAGACATAACTTAAACGCGGAAAGATTGACTTTAATTGTCACTTCTAAAAGGAGATGATCAATACATAAGACTTGAAATGGTCGACAGCTTGCTAGTTTGATATTATTAAGATAATAAAATTATTATTATAATAATATTTATTCTTAATTATCTCTAAATGGATTAGTCGCCAAAAGTCTTTAGTTTGGCAACTAAATGGATTAGTCGGCGATTTAGTGAGTATTGGTGACTAAAGGATTAATCGCTAAATGTATGATTTTGAAAAGTGTAAATCACTATTGGCGACTAAACTGTTGGTCGCGAAAGAGCTGCTTTTTGGCGACTAAAAAAGTTTTAGTCGCCAATACCTTTGCCGACCATCTATACGCGACAAAACTAGCGACTAAAAAAATTAGTCGGGGAAAGTAAAAAATCGACTTTTAACGACTAAAAATGAACTTTTGGCGACTAAAAATTTAATCGTCAAATGTGCTTTTTCTTGACTAAGGCCTCGTTTGGAAACATGCTAATTTAGTAACTTTTTGGCTATTTGGCTAAAATATGAGCTAAAAAAAACTAGTATGTTTGGGATGATTTTTTGGCTTTTTATGAAAAGATGTGCAAAAAGTAGAGAGAAAAGAGAATCTTTGACTTTTTGGTATAGGTTGTTAGCTTTTTGACTAATTTAGTAACTTTTTGACTTTTTGACTAAAAAAGATAGTTCCCAAATGAGGCCTAATAAGTTAAGAAATCACATTTTAAAAATTCAATAAATGTAAGTTGTAACATTAAACGAGTGGGGAACGGAATTACATAAGTGGTGGGGGTAGGGCGGTGTACGGTAGGATAGGCAATATTCGTAAATGGAACAGGAATAATCTTAATCAGTGTGTTTGATTTGAGTTTTTTGAATTAAATTTTTTGAAAATTGACTTTTTTGGTTTTCGTGTTTTTTTATTTTTAGTGAATATTTTTTAAATTTTAAACATTTTTTTTTTTACTTTTTCAGATGCATCTTACTTAGATGTATCTAAAAAGTAAAAAATTTGTAAAAAAAATATTTTAAAAAATTAATAAATACATAAAAATATAAAAAATGTCTTGAATTCTTGTATTTTTTTTTTTATATTTTTGGTATTTAGTGAATTTTTAAAAGATTTTTTTTACAATTTTTTTACTTTTTAGGTGTATTTATGTTAGGTGTGTTTAAAAAGTAAAAAAATTGCTTAAAATATTAAAAAAATCAGTAAAAAAAACACGAAAAATAAGAAAGTAGAATTTTCTAAAAAGCGTTTTTTGAAAAATAAAAACAAGTTGTTTCATAAATTTTAGAAGCTTTGCAAATCCTTTAATAGAATTTATCCTTTAAAATTGATTTAGGGAGAAACACCAATAAATCTCAAAATGTGATCTTATGAACGGCTTAGTTTTTTATTTTTTTTCTTATAAATCCAAATGTCTCATTAAAGTAGAAATTACATAAAAAGGTAGTCACTTACATATTTTGGTTTAATTTTTTAGAGATAAAAGTGATTTTCTCAAAATGTAAAATTATACATTTGGGCAATTTGAACTATAGAAGTTTTGGGTTTTCCCGCATTCTAGAACAAATCCCACATTACGAACAAAAACCTAATACTCTAATGTAACACTCTAATAATGTAATAGTTTAATGTAACACACTGAAAAACTAATTGGTGTACTTTTCTCAAACATAACAACATAACAATCAAAAAAATTATTTAGTGTACTTTTCCTAAACGTAATGCTCCAATGTAAAAATATATATATATAAAAAAAAATTCTTAGTATATTTTTTTCAAACGTAATACTTCAATCAGTATAATCTCAAATGTAACACTCAAATGTAACACACAAAAGCACTAAAAAAAACTCTTTAGTGTACTTTTTTTCAAACGTAACACTCACAGTTTGAAATTATAGATTTGTTCAAAACTTACTAAGGAATATTTGTACTCTTTTTGGAATAGTTTGAAGAATCTCATTTTTTTTTTTTAGTATTACATTAGAGTGTTATGTTTAGGAAAAGTACATTAAGAGTTTTTTTTTTTTTTTGTATGTTACATTGGAGCGTTTCATTTGGGAAAAGTACAGCAACGAATTGTTTTGTGTTTTATATTAAAGTGTTACACTAAGGATTTTTTTTGGAGTGTTATATTAAAATTTTGTGTTTAAAAAAAGTACTCTAAGAAATTTTTTTGTGTGTTACATTAAAGTATCACACTAAGAATTTTTTTAGAGTATTATATTAGTGTGTTACATTTGGAAAAAGTATATCAAGAAGTTTTTTTGTATGTTACATTAGAGTGTTACACTAAGGAGTTTTTGTATGTTACATTAAAGTGTTACATTAAGGAGTTTTTTTATATGTTATATTAGAGTGTTATGATTGAAAAAAATACACTAAGAAATTTTTTTTATGTGTATTACATTAAAGTGTTACAATAAGACATTTGTGTGTGTGTTATTTTAGAGTGTTACATTATTATTATTTTTTTTTGGAGTGTTACGTTTAACTATAGTAATGAATTTTTTTTATGTGTTACATTAGTTTTAGGTTTGGATGTTAATTGATGTCAATGTTATAATGTTAATGTTGCAATAGGGATGAACACCACACCAATAGCACCACAAATGGGAGAATATCATCCAACTACAAATCACTTCACTAAATCCTTACAAAAATAAAAAATAAAAACATAAAAACATAAAAACCTATCTTATCTATGCATACCAAACAATAAGAAAAAAATTTAAACAAAATTACACACAAGGGCAAATAAATAAACTTTCAAATCCCAAATTAAGAAAATTTAAGATACCCAAAATAAAAATGACTAATTAATTTGAAAAAAAAAAACTCCAAAAACTAAATGAAATAATTTTTCTCCAAATAAAATTTATGAGTAATTTTCCATTGATTTATACGGAACGACATATAAACTATTTACAAGTTTTTAATTTACAAATCATTTCTCCTTTGAAAAATCTAAAAAATAAGTTGGTGCCAAGCATATTCTCACTGTCAATAATGGCAGTATTTGTTTTGTATTTAATAAATAGAAGGCTATACTACTTTACATCGGCTACTAGCCTTTTTATTTTCTTCAGTATATTAGAGCATTTCTACTCAAATTTTTAAAATTTGGTATTTTAAATTTTTTTGAAAATTTAAGCGACAAATTGACATATGTCAATTTGACATGAAAGTTATCTTTTTTTTATTTGAAAAAATACAAAGATAAGAAAAAGAAAATAAGAAGGCATGATAGTGGTCTTTATGTCAATTGACATGAAGGGGCGATGCCAAAAGTCATGTCAACTTTTAGCACACTAGGTGAAGTTCACTTGATATGCCAAAATACAGCCGTTGGATAGCCACATTGGATTTGACATATCAGATAGAGGTACTCTTAGTAATTAGATTACAACATAAGTCAATGACTCTCCATAAACTTGAACTTAAAATTTAATTCATACTTAAATACCCTCTTCATGATCAATTGGATAAGTACCCGAGTTATGAAGTCATTTTCTCACAAGTTAATTGCAATAAATGGAATTGGAAAATTTTCAAACTATTCAAAGATATTTATGTTACAACTCCATAATGCAAGTTAAGAGTGAGTAGTGGATATACCGATTCGTTCAAGCCGACTGAACCAAACCGATCTGTTGCATTTTGGATGGATGCGTGATAACGAGTGAACAGTTGTAGATTGCTTTTTTCAATCTGCCTAGTTTTGGACGATAGCGGATTTGAAGTTCCTTTGGCCACAACTGAATCGTTAAACCGTGAGTATTCCTAGTAATTTGTAAGACTTTAGGAGTGTTTGGTAACGTTTACGTTTTTTGTTTATGTTTACAAAAATTTTATAAACTGGTTTTTGTTTATTTTCAGAAAAACATAAATTACAAACGCGTTTGTTTGAACAAAATGTTTAAAAAATTTTAAAAACATAAACTAAAAAATATGTTTGTTCAGGTCTAAAATATTTATATTTATTTTTATTATTTATGACAATGGGATCACACACATTATAATTGAAAAAAAATTAATTAAAAAATAATTGAAAAAAAATTATTTGGAAAAAAATTAATTAAAAAATTATTGAAAAAAAATATTTGAAAAAAAAAATTAATTGGGAAAAAAATATTTGAAAAACAATTAATTGAAAAAAATAATTGAAAACTAAAAATGTAAACTCATTTTTTGAGTTTACGTTTTTTTCCTTAAATTTATAAACTAAGACAACCATTTATAAATCAAAAAAATTATCAAATAATTTTTTATGACAGTTTTTAAAATTTTTGTAAATATAAATTAAAAACTGAAAATAGAATGGTTACCAAACAAGGCTCTTTGTGTTTTCAATTTGTTTAGATATTTTGTTTGTATTTTCAATTGAAAAAGAATTTAAATATTCTATTGAAAAAAGTTTTCAACCTGAATATAATTTTTGAATTGAAAAAATAAATGTATTATTTATCTATATTTTTTACTTCTTAAATCTAACTCTAAAAATAATAAATAAAAAAAATAATATATGCTGGTTGGTTTTTGTTTTTAAAAACAAATATAGATATAACAATACATTGGCAAACAATTTCTACTACTGCTCTGTTCATGATTTTTGTAGTTTGAATTGTTTTTATATTTTAAGAACCACAAATTGTAATACTTTATATAATATTTTATGTGGATGATGCATGCTATGATTGTAATATATGGATCAAACATGCAGTGATTATAATATTTTTTTAAGTCATTGACTGTAATACTTTTTTTTTTTTAAGAAATGCACAAGTTGAATTATATTGAAAATTTATAAAATTTTAAACCGTTAAACCGATTAGCATCCATCATCCAATCCGCATCCGCCGGATTAGCAGACGGATACGGATTGATTTTCTTCAATCCTCCAATCTAAAGGACGGATAGTGGATTAGAAATTCTATGACCACAATCGACCTGCGCTCACCTAATGCAAGCATATAGGTAAATGCTTCAAATGGTGTTGGAATGAGACTTGGTCCTTGTGGAATTTTCTTGTTACCTTAACCTCCATGGACCTATCCCATCTGTTTAGTGTGGTTTAATGAAAATAAATATCAAAAAGATATTTTCACTCCAAAAGAATTATATTATATAAAATTAATGAGTCTTTTTTTTATTTTTTCATTTTTTACTAAACTAATTATTAATCTTTTTTTTCTTTTTTGTGAAAACTTTTTAGAATACAAATTTTGAAAACAAAACTAAAATAGAATGATTGATTTTGGAATAATGTGGTGAATACTACCAAAGACAGGGATAGATCCAGAATTATCAATATGGGGGTCCAAAAGTATATTTTGGCATACAAATTCTTATAATTTTAAATTATTTTAAATTTCTTAATATATTATATGATATTTTTTAAAAATTTTGGAGGTGCAATCGCCCCCATCCGTACCCCCTTATCCATCCTTGACCAAGAGGTTCCACATACATTATTAGTGCGGGTTCAATTTAGCCCACTAGATTTTGAAGAGAAAAAAAAAAATCATTGAAAGTAAATTTATATGTAATTTTAGATTAATTGAACCCCTAACTTATAGAAATTGACTCCATTGTAATTAGTCTCTGAAGTCGTTTTCTTACAAGTTAATTACAATAAATGCAATAGGAAAAATTTCAGACTTTTCAAAGGTATTTATGTTACAACTCCATAATGCAAGCATATAGGTATACGCTTTAAATGGTGTTGGAATGAAAGTTGGTCCTTCTTGTCAGGACGAAATTAAGATTTTATTATTGAAAAGATTAGATAAATAATATTTTTTTACCTTATATACAAACATACATGTATGTATAATACGATATATAAATTACATATACACATAAAAAAAATTCAATACCATAGAAACAATCTCCTAATAGGATGAAGAAAATTTTCTAGTAGAAAAAAACAAAATGCAAGATAGGAAATATACGTGGAGCAAATATTCCGGCGAGCCCGTACTCTTTCATCCAAGCTCCGTTTCTGTCCGATCACCTGAAAGCACAATAGCGGTGAGCTACTCGGCGGTGTGTGGCCGGAAAACCCCTCCGACGATCAAGTCAGCACACACCTTGAGATAGAGAGAGAGAGAGAGAGAGAGAGAGAGAAGGGAAAGTGTTTGAGTGTAAGAGTGTCTTACAAAGTGTTCGTCTGTCTGCGTATGGGGGGCGCAGACATGCTTATATACCCTCTGCGCCCCAAATCTATTCCCAGTGATCTCTCGACACATGGCTCTGCTATCCCATCCGTCAGCACAAATCTTGCTGAGCATCACCTAATCTCAACTGCCAGCCTACTCTGCTGGAGCTCGGCAGCCGAGCTGCTCCATCCTGTCCATCTACGGCTGTGCTGTGCTTCATGCCCAAGCACTTCACTGGCTAAGCTCAATGAGAACCGGGCTAGGCGGCATCTCGGCAAAGCCAAGCCCGGGACAGCTCGTGCTTGTTTGTGGTCGGCCTTCCTGCCAAGCAAACAGGTACCTCGGCTAACTACGCCTTTCCGGGCGCCGGTCACTTAACTTGACTTGGCTTCACCACCGCCAAAACACGTAGCTCGGTCCAACCAAGCGTTGCCTTAACCGAGCAGCTTCTATCCGGACAGTGCCACACATCCTTGGCCCAACACTTGCTCGGCCCAAATCTGTCCGGTAAAACTCCGTTCGGCCCAAGTCTGTCCGGCCCAGTACTAGACCATTAATCTCCCTCTCAATTGCCTCTTAATTCCGTCCACTGAAGCGTGACTGGGATTACTTACTACGATCGGGGTATCACCTTCTCGGTCCGCAGCTTACTAATCGGCAACCGGGCTGGTGATGTGCATGAACTCAGACTTACCCGGTCTAACATTCCTGTCTCTTCGGCTTGCTTGGTCGTCGCCTCACCTGACCTTCCTGTCACTTTGGCTAGCTCGATCGACGCCTCATCTGACCTTCCTGTCTCTTCAATTCTGACGCTGCTATCAATGGGGACACGTGGCGTTCTCCCATTGGTCCTCGAGCAGCCAACCAGCCGTCGCACGAATTTGAATTTGAGCGGTTTTTCTTTCTCTATATACAGGCCCCCTCCATCTTCGATTAATTTCTACTGTCATTCATTCACTCCAAGCGTTCCAGAGCTGCTGCCTCTCTCTTTCTCTTGCCATTGTTGAACTCGTGCTCGAAGAGGAAGAAGAAGCCCCTGCCCCCACTGCCCTTCACAGGTATGCCCCCTGGCTTCCCCTTTGTTGCCATTTTATTTGATATTTCACACATTAGGGCACCAAAACGTAGCTTTTAGGACTTGGGCACTAAGAACCATCCCAAACCCTCAACTGTTCATGGTGTTCTTCATTTTTCTTGAAGAACACTGAAGAACTGTGGCGGACTGGGCTCCTGGTCTTTATTTGATCCAAAAAACCAATCTAACCGAGCAAATAACACGTTTGTCTCAACCCCAGCAAAAACCGAGATAGCAAAAGGACCAGGTCGCTCAACCGAGCTAACATCTGGTCCGCTTGGGCGACCAAGCTCCTTGGTTAGCTTAGACAACCGAGGTGGTTTGGCACTTAAATGACCGAGCTAAAGTTAAGATCACTTCGCGCGACCACACTCACACTTACACTTGCCATCCTTTTCCTGCAGAGTCCAAGGGGACCATTGACCACTTCTGAGGCTTTCCAAGACCGAGCAACCACCAATTACCATTAGTGCCAAACCCCTCAGCCGAGCTAACTCAGGCCGGCCATAAATGGGGAAATTCCGCTTCCTAATGGATACTCCGGCCGCTCTGGCTGCGTTTAGGGAGGAGTACGGCATCCCGGTCGACGTCCATCTTGAACTGGCTGAAGAAAAGACAACACCTTGGAGCAGATTAGGCCAATGCCCCTTCACCGTGCTGTCCATCGTAGAAGGAGGCCTCCGCTTCCCGGCCAACCCTCTGATGACCGAGTTCCTGCGCCGGACAAAACTTGCGCCCACACAAGTGTCCACCAACACCTACCGGATAATAAACGGTGTGCATGAATTAAACAACCGGCTAGGCATAAACCTATGTTTAGCCGAGATTTTGTGCCAATACACCTTAGGGCACACAGGCGATGGCCTCACCTACTACCTTAAGATTAGGCCGGGTAGAGAAAAAATTGTGACCGACACACCAGACAAGGATTTGCACGACGACGATTTCTTCTGGGTGTCTGGCAATTATGAAACAGCTGCGGTACCGGGCTGGATCATAAGCAAGAACTTCGGTTCCACATGTAAGCCGCGCAAACTTGCTCGGTTTGCCTACTTTCTTTATTGTTTTGTACTTAACCATTTTTCTTGTTTCTTTTGCAGCGATTCAAGCCTTGCAAGCCAACTACCAATTCCCCAACGTAGAAGCCATCAGAACCGCGCTACGCTACCGTGACCGAGATTACAACCAGTTGCTCGGCTACACTCCAACATACAGATACTCAGCTCCCCGCCGGAGCAAAGTAACAGACTTTCTGCGCGCTCCGTCACCTCCTCCAGACCCAACTCTGCTTGACATTCCGCTAATCCGGTTGACAGAACAGCAAGAGATGGCCAAACGAAGCCGAATAAAAAATCTGCTCACCGCCACTTCAGCCGAGATACCGAGCGTAGTCGCCCGCTCACCAACCGCCGGTCAATCAAGTGGCGCCGTGGTCGCTCTGGCTTCTCCAGTTGCCGGGCAGTCTAGCAAGGAACCTACTCCACGCCGGGCTGGTAAAAGAGCTCGCGCAGATCCGTCTGCCGAGTTGGTGGCCGAGTTTACCACCGAGCAACCAACTGCCACAGTTGACCCAATACCGATCTGGCGACCACATCTGAAGCACCGGGGACAAGACATCCCAGCGACGGCTTCGATCAAGGGCGATAAAGAGCACTTGCTTGCCTATGATCTTTCCAAGGCCCTTCTCCTACCGACCGACGTGGTCGGCAGCGACCACGTTCTTAACACTCGGTTGGTGAAGTCCTCAGTCAAGTGCATGGCCAGAGTAAGTTTCAATTTGCCTTTGAAATTTGCACAAGTGTTTGCACGGTTGCTCATCTGACTTAACTTGTTCTTTGCAGGCCATCCAAAAACAACACCTGGTAATGGAGCGCATCCACTGACTTCGACAGATGGCTGCCGACACAGCCAACCAAGTACAAAGCCTCCAAACCGAGCTTGGCTGAGCAAAGTCCTCGCTCGAAATAGCCAACACTGACAACAACCGGTTGCTTGGCCAACTTGACGCAGCCGAGAAAAATAGGGACAAGCTCCAGGCCGAGCTGGACGCGCTCAAGAAGTCGCGGAAGAGAGACTGCCGAGATGCTAACAACGCCGGCTTCAACGAAGCTGAGGAGAACTACAAGAAGCAAGTCTTCGTGACGCAGGACATTTACTTCAAAGCCGGCTGGAAGGCTGCTTGTGAACATCTCAGTCAAGGTCCAGACACCGACGTGTTTGCCACTCCGCCTCCTGCCTTCCTGCTGACCTATCTCGTGCCGTATGCCAACGACGTCTTCAGTGCATTGTAGGCTGAAGCCGAGGAAGGTCTCGAAGAAGGGGTCGAGACAGATGCTAAGGAAGAGGACCTAACCGAGCATGAGCAGCCTGACCAGACTGGGACCGGCGTCCAGGACCAAACAGCTACGGTCAACCTGGAAGCTGAAGAAGAATTCCCAAACCTCTCCCCCTTAGCTTAGTTTTTTTCTTTTTTCTTTTTGTCTACAAATGTAACCGGGCTAAGTTCCCCACCTTTTGTATTGACTTTTTATCAATGAAAAGCTTTAATTCCATCAAGTGTTTGCACGGTTTTCTTCAACTTCAATCTTCAGCAGAAC